>CM051259.1:32745407-32820407 GCA_027921565.1 Artemia sinica | reverse complement strand
AATCTTGGAGAATCATGGGCTTTAGATACTAATAAACCTAAAATGGGTCGAGGAAACAAAAAAGTTTTATTTTTGTGTTTACTTTACTTGTTATTTATCAGTATTTACGCTTGGTTGTTATTGGTATGATTGATATGTTACATCGTCCGTGTGAAAACATATTTCTTTTTCTTTCATTGAGAAACATGAAATCTGAGTGCTAAAGCATGAGACAAGTCAAGCCTATAGCTTCCTCTGTTTTAGATTAAGATAAATAAATAAAGCATAATTCAGCTTCTATGAGAACCGTAGGTGTTAGATTGTTTTTAATTATATTAGTTTCTTTAGTGAGTGACCCCCCCCCCCTTCTTAGGATGAAATTAAGGCATTTGAAAAATACTTGAGCAAACTTTAAAGTGAGCTGTACTATCTTTTATCCTATGCTATTCCAACGTTAAAATTTAAAGTATCAAAGTATAAAAATCAAGTAAATTATTTTTGACGATGAGGAATGACGTTATTTCTAGAGACTTTTATTTTATAAATTCTTGATATAATTTCTATTCATAACATATCTTCTTTACTACCAAAATACCAATGGTGATTATCAGGCTTAGAAAACTGATCTAATAGCATACAAAAATCCGTTAGAAAAAGCCAGTTAATATAAAATAACAAATCTGAATAACTTAGAAAGCAATGTAAGCCACTCGTCATGTAGTTGAATCAATCACAGGGTCCTATATTTTCCTCAATAAACACTATCCCAGATCTGAAGGATTTTTTTTGTTGTTCAATGTCACCTCAGTTATAGATTTCACAATGTCTTCTGCTTTCCTCCAGGCCACTTCTTCTAGCTGCTAAAAAAATAAAAAAAAAAAAATTCTTCGTATTTTTTAAATCTAGGGAGGAGGGACAATTTTTCTAACCTATCCAGGTAGTACTATATGGCTGATCTTAAAGGCTGCTCCTCAACCCGTTATAAGAGTTCTTATGAGAGCATCTTACCCCGTTACAAGAGAATTCGTATTAGAGCATCTCACTCCGTTATAAAAGCCACCGTTCTGGAGCCTTTCCAAGCAATAATATTTGGCTGAACCTAAATGTTGCATCTCACCCCATTACAAGAGGACAGAGTCAGCAGAAGAAATAAATATCTTCAATTTTTTGTGCAACTGATTAGCCACTTTCTACAAATAGAATTTTACGACTAAAAAAAACATAATATTTAGGCATCTTAATTATATAATTTATACCAACAAAAAGTTATCTGAAAAAGTATGACGCAATACCCTAGAGCGGGCAACGGTTTCCGGAGAGCGGAGGTTAGATCAGTTATCGGCTTTTTGAATGTTCACAAGGAAGCATGCCTTTTCATTTCTTTTTTTTGCTGGCACTATGTGTATCCAGACTGTCAAAAGGGCATATCTACAATATCTGAGGAAGGGCTAAGTGCATTAAGTTGAAAATTTCAGGAAATAGTGAAGCTTGGACGATAGCCAAGAGCCTGTAGTCCGATATTTTCTTCGCTAATCCACCTTAGAGCCTCGCACTTCCTACTCCTATCAGGAATGCCGTCCCAGCCAAGCGTTCAGCACGCTAGACTTAAAATCCTTTGTCCGTTAGGACAGTGGTTCGAGTTCTTTACCTTCCTTTTTGTCTACTCCCATCAAACAAAATAGTCACGTCTTATATTTCTGATAAAAGAAGCAGAACCCACATCAATTACAGTCGATCTAAATAGCAGGATCTAGGGTTTTACAAGAAAGTTTCTCTTCCCCAGTTCTTCTAGTTAATTACACTACTTTCAAAAAGCTTTACGTTTAGAAATAATAGCGCATAGTATAAAGTTAGCATATAATGTCATTGCTATATCTTTGTTAAAAACGCGTGTAAATGCCTTACGGCAAGCCTTTGGTTTAAAACGCATGAGCCATAATGTTTTTTTTGGAATGTGGAGGCAGGGCCGAACAAAAGGGGGAGGGCAACCGGGGCAAACTGCCTCGGGCACCATGGCTTGGGGGGGGGGTCGTGACTGTGGCTTCTTGTTTTTTTTTATTTATGTTTGAGTCGGGAGGGGGTGCACCGTAATTAATTTTGCTCCGAACGCCACCAACCGTAGGCCCTTTGTTTAGGAGTTGGAAGACAGTGTTGCATACCTGCTTGTGCTTAAGGTATGCAACTAGAAGCTTTTTGTCAGTGACATAAACTTAACAAATTTTTATTTTATAAAAATCTATGACAAAAACAGAATTTTAAGACTTTACGACTCTTTCGAATTTTTTTTTTAATAACTAGATTTGCAACACGACATACATAAAAAGAGTACTGTATATACTGCTATTCCTTTGCTTTGTTCAACTTCGAGGTCGAAAGCATCTGTTATAGCTCGTTTTGAATGAGTCAAAAGACATTTTTGAAAGGTTGGCATTTAAAATAATGCTTGCCTTTTTGATATAATATATATACTATATATCTTTATATATATATATATTATATATATATATGTATATATATATATATATATATATATTATATATATATTATATATTATATATATATATATATATTATATTATATATTATATATATGTATAATTTGCATAAATTTTGTAGTATATATATATAACAAAATTTACGCAAAGCTAATGATAGGGTGCCGTTCCCTTGGCGTTGTAGCAAAGACATAGCGATAAGATATAATTTAACTATGTGCATGAAAAGTAACAGTGCCCGTCTGACTTCATTACTATAATTTTTTTTTCTGACTGATGACGGGTACTGATTATATACCCAAAGTATTTGAGTTGTACTAAGGGCTTCTACTTATGTTTTCGGACTAGATAAAACATTTTATTTTTGTTTGCATTGGTTCTTGTGCATTGCTGTAACCTAATTAACAACCTAATTGAAAGAGTCATTAAGAGACTCACAGAGTCATCCTCTTTTGTAATAAACTTTCGAACAGCTGTCTTGATGGACTCTTTTGGCTTCACATCTGGCTGAGGTTCAAGCTCAGGTCGAAACCTTCCAAATTCCGAAACGCTTCCGAGGCTCAGGGATCTAATAAGAAAAAAAACTTCCTAAAATCAAATTTGAACAGAACAAGTAAATACAAGAAGAGCAAATACTAAAAAGAAAGAACAAAAAGAGAATAGAAAAAATTATACATGTTAATATTTTCGACAGACAGTTGCAAAAATGAGACTAAGCTTTTAATAGACTTGTTAAAAATTAATTAAAAAAATGTTTTCCACAAAATAAGTTTTTCAAAGAAAAGTAAACAACTCCATTAAACAAAAATGAGCAAAAATAAAATCAAATAATCTACCAACTGTGAAACTAACACAAATCAGCATTGATAAATAAATGAAACCAAAAACGAACAGAAATTACAATAAATAACCAAGTCAAACTCAAAACGAGCAGAAATTAACATAAGTTGGGCTCAAAATCCCTATGCCTTCCCAAGGCCAGAACATAATTTGCACTTTACTCAAAAAATATCAAATAATATTAACATTTTGATTATTAAATATTAGTATATGTATATTAAACTGACAATGCACATTCACTTTTATTTTTTCAGTAAAGTGCAAATTTTGTTCTGGCCTTGGGAAGGCATAGGGGTTTTGAGCCCAACTTATGTTAATTTCTGCTCGTGTTGAGTTTGACACGGTTATACCCTCAGTCGTTCTTGGGATACTGCTGAGATGCCTTATTGGGAATTAGCATTAACACAGTGCATTTTGATTTAATCTTAAGGCAACATTTAGTTTTTAAATATAATGGGCAAATGAGAGGGTGGGCGTGGGAGGGGGATTAGTTGCCCTCCAATCACTTTCGACTATTAAAAAGGGCATCAGCCCTTTCTATTTTCAATTGAATGAGCCCTTTTCGAAGTTCCGACGACAACTCCTTCGATACGAAGTGCCCTGGTCTAAAAAAAAAATAAAAAAATAATATATTATACCCACAAGGATCTTTATTATAAAAATGCCAAGCCTCCCAATCACTTTCGACTGTTAAAAAGGGCACTAAGGCTTTCGATTTCCAGTAGAATGAGCCCTTTTTGAAATGACAACGCTTTCTATAAACACCTTTTATGCCCCCAGGGAATAACTTACAACCCTTGCCCTGCATACGACAACATGGGTGTGAGAGGGGTGTTAGTTGCCCTCCAATCACTTTTGACTATTAAAAAGGGCACTAACCTCCTTTTTCACACCCTCCCAGGAAGTTCCCATTTCCTTTAAATCTTTCTTTATGACGTCCTCCCACCCAAGACGAGGACGACCTGCTTTCCGTTTAGCCCAAGACGGTTAGCCGAAAAGGACAATCTTCGGCAATCTTTCATCCTTCATACGCAGAACGTGCCCTAGCCATCACAACCTTTCTTTCATTGTAGTCCTAGAAAGAGGAATTGAACAATATTTTTCGTACAGTCTACTGTTTGAAATACGGTCAGTAAGGCGGGAACCCAGAAGGCCAGAACAATCCGATGGCAATTTCACCGGAAAAAATTTAGCAAATTTTCATCCGCTTTTTGGAGCGCTCATGCTTCACAGTCATATTTGACCACTGTCATCACTGTAGCTTCTAATATTCTAATTTTGGTTTGCAGACTAATCTTCCTATTCTTCCAAACTTTTTTTAACTGTGAAAAAACACCTTGAGCCTTGGCTATTCTACATTTAGCATCTTCACTGCTCCCACCGTCTTTACTAAAAATACTACCAAGCTAAGTGAAGCTGCCCACCTGATCAATCTTTTCGTTACCCAACGTCACCTTTTCATCTTCACTTATTCCTAGCCTTAGCGACTTAGTCTTCTTAACATTAGTTTTCAAACCTATTCTAGCACCCTGAACTCGCTATACCTCTAATAGTTCATTTATTTTTGCTCACACTTTCATCTAGGATGCTTAAATCATCAGCATAATCTAAGTCCGGGAGAGTTTTTCCTCCCCATTTCATTCCGTAGTCTATCATTGCCATTCCTGTGCTCCTTAAGACATAGTCCATCAAAATGATCCATATAAAGGGGGATAGAACACAACCCTGCTTAACTCCTGATTTAATACAAAGTCAGGTGCTAATCTCATTTCCTACCTTAACCGCAACAGTGTTATTCTCGTACATTGCACTAATCATTTTAATGTTTTTGTTTGGTATACCATAGAAGGAGAAGACCTTTGCTAAAGCTGTTCTATCAACAGAATCGAAAGCTTGCTCAAAATCTATAAAACTGAGGAACAAAGGTGTTTGACAACTCAGGCACTTCTCAATTATTAACCTAAGAGAGAAAATTTGGTTGACACATCCTTTCTACCTTTTCTAAAACCGCACTGTTCTTCTCTTAAAACTTTGTCTACAGCATCTCTCTGTCTAAAATGTATCACATTACTAAGTAATTTGCTACCTAGAGAGACCAGACTAATGCCTCGATAATTACTACACTCACTCTTATCACCTTTCTTACACAGTGGTTTAATTAAGGGTTTCCTAAAATCATTAGGTACTTCCCCTTTTTCAAAAATCATATTCATAATCTTGAGTAGCTTATTTCTAATCTCAGAGCCACCACATTTAAGAAACCCATTTACCACACTATCAGCATCTGGAGCCTTATTATTTTTAATCCTTCTAGTACTATCGCTAATTCTTTCTCACAAAACAAATCTTCCTTCACATACAAGGTATCACAAGCTTTTCATTTTCTTCTATATCTTTTCCTGCAATTCTATCTGGGTTTAGCACATTCTCAAAATGTTCTGCCCATCTCTCTTTAACTCTTTCTTTGTGACTAATTGTGGCAGCGTTCCTACCTTTAACTGGGACAAGTCCGGATTGACTACTCTGTCTCAATTTATTAACATGCCGGTACAATATTTTACTATTATGCCGTCTAGCTGCATCTTCCAGATCCTCGGCAATTTTGTCCATGGCCTCCACTTCACACCTCCTTAGTTCATATTTTAGTGCTTTCTCTGCTTTCTTTACATTCCTTTTGTTTTCTTATGATCATTCCCTCAAATAATTCTTGTACAAGCCCCTTCTCCTCTCTATTAAATATGAAGCTTTTTCACTAATATTCCTAGCTGCAGTCATAACTTTCTTCCCTAAGACACCATCAGCAACTTCACAAATTGTTTTCTAAAATTATTCCAACCATCTTGCAAATTGTCAAATTTTAAACTCTCAAGTTTAGCATTCAACTGTTCCTGGAAAGTTTCTCTCAAATTCTCATCCTGGAGTCTACCAACATCAAAACTTCCCGGGAGGTAGTTACCTTTCCGAAATTTCAGCTTTAAATTAATCCTATACGCTAATAGATGGTAATCTTTACTTTTAACATCAATAACAGCACTTCTTACATACCCTAGTATCTAGTTCTAACCCTGCCAGTCTCCGGTTTACTAAAACATAATCAGTAAGGTTTGCTGTCTTACCATAACATGAATACCATGTTAACTTATCGGTCATTTTATGACCAAACACCATAGTGGTTATAACTAGATTGTTATACCTACAAAATTGCAAAAGTCTGAAGCCATTACTGTTTTCTTTTCCTACACCAAATTTACCTAGGCTAGGATAACATCTATCCCTATTTCTCCGACCTGGGCATTAAAATCTCCTAGTAAAAACATCATATTTCTACCTGGAACCCTGTCTATTTGCTCCTGTAACTGTAAGTAAAATTCATCTGAGTCACTAGTATCTCCGTCGGTCGATTCTACAGGCGCATATACTACTATAACTGATACCCTGAACCTTTTAGTCATAAAATGAGCAATTAGTATTCTATTATTAATACCTTCCCAGCTTAAACACGACATAGAAGCTTCCTTATTCATCGCGAGCCCTACTCCCTGTCTATATACCCCGTCCTTCCTGCCTGAGTAAACAAATTCTATATCACCTAGTTCCATGCTCCCTACCCCTAAGATATGAGTTTCTGAAACTCATAATAAGTCAAGTTCGAATCGTCCGAATTCGTCAGTCAAAATGTCGATACGATAGTCATTTTTTAACGTCGCAACATTCCAAGTTCCAATTTTCATGTACCTTAAATCATTGAAATTATTTTGGCCTAAGGAAAAGCAATGATCCCGGATACCAGTGCAGGACGGGGATCACACATCTTCTCAAGTCTACACCGAAGCGCTTAAGCCGGCTTAGAACCGGACAGCAAGAAGTCCCTGGGATCTCCAGTATGAAGAATGGAGGCTTTGTGAAATACTGGGCCCATCTTGGTCATAACATGGTTTTCAGCACTTGGTGATGCTCTTCTATCAACAAGAGTCTAAATCCCGCACAGACAGTCTCAAGTCTATTACCTCAAACTCATTATATATTCATGCCTACAAATATGATGCTACTACCGGGAATCAGATTCTTATCCTTCACGACTAACCTCTTCAATCCAACCTTTACGTCCAAACTTTACTACGCACATCTATACACTGAAACAACTCTATCCGTAGCTTTTTCGTGCTTTTTCTATTCAAAGATTTAAATAGCAGAATTATCCAGTAATTATACTTAGTAGTAAAAAAATGCGACTTTATTTAATTTTTAAGGTAAAAATCAACGCAATTTTAAGGGAAGTCAGTGTGGGGTAATTAATTGATTGATTTATTTCTTGTTAATTAATTTTTAATTCTTTTGGCTCTTTATTTATCTTAGTTCTTTTAATGCTCTCTCTTTTAAATTAATATTTTAATTTTTGAACTTTCACTCTCCCCTCCTTTATTTAGCCCATTGTCCTCAATTTTTGTTTACTTTTTATTTATGTAAGTAATTTTACACTGGCTGTAAATCCCCATCGTTTTAAATTTGTCTTTTTCTTGTTTTTATTTCATCGTCTTTTTTACTTCCTATTTATTTCATTTTTGACAGTTCCTTTTAACTTTGAGCTATTTTGGACTATTGAGCATGCAACGCTGATAAATTTACTGTGCTCAAACAATGCTATAAATTTAGTAAATACATCTCAGGAATGGCTTAGGTATTAAGTTGGAATTTTATATGAATGACGAGGGGGACGATCCATTGACCAAAAGGTAACATGGGCACGCTGCTAGTACTACTACAACTACAACCATCATTACTACAACTATTACTTATATTGTGACTACTATTAAGGTTAAAATTTCAGGAAATGTGGAGGGGGATGTTGAACTAAATTAAAATAAACCATGTGCATCCAGATTGTCAAAAAGGTGTATCATCAATATTTTAGGACCAGCTTAGAGTATTAAATTGAAACCTCCCTGCCATGATGAGCGGGATGTTTAACTGATCAAAAGGTAGTATGTGCATACCACTATTGCTGCTACTTTTACTGCTAATACTAATACAAATATGACTACTGCTACTACTAAGGGTATGGATATGAAGGCGAAAATTTGAACTGAAGTCGAACTGAAAAAAAGAGAAGTTGAACTGAATTATAAGGCACTATTTGCATTAACCTTGTTGTAGCAGTGGATTGATGTTCTGCTTGGCAATACGGGGCCCGGGGTTCGATCCCCGCCGCAGCAAGGCTGGGCGACAAGCTTGAAAAGACCCAGCAACTGAAACGAGTAGAAACTTTCACGGCATGTTGAGAGGGATGTTGATCTAACCAAAACGCACTCTGCGCATACTGTTACTTAAACTACTACTATAGCTGCTAATATTTAGGCTAAGGGGATTAAGGCTAAACCTTCAGGGAATGTTGAACAAGCAAAAAGACTCTTATGTGCTACTGCTACTACAACTGGTGCTACTACTACCACTACAACAGCAACTACAACTGCTACTACTACTGAAGCTAAGGGTATTAAGCTGAAACTTTCATGGAAAATTGAGGGGGATGTTGAAATACATCTAAACACACTATGTCGATGTGGGTTATCAAAAGGGCGTAACTTCCATTGCATGTAGAGAGGGATGCTCAACCAACAAAAAGGTATTAAATATATACCACTACTAGTGCTACTTTCACTGCTACTACTAGTACTGCTGCAACTACCTCTACTATTAAAACTACCATTGAACGAAATCAAAACAGTGTAAGTGCATCCAGGTTGTCAAAACGCTATAGGCGAAATATCTTATGAATGGATATGGTATAAAGTAAAATAAAAGTTCAAATAGGGATAAAATCCTTTTAATAGACAGTAATGATGATAACAGTGATAGAAATTCACAAAAATACCAGATATTTCGGTCACATATACAGTGACCGTCATCAGTAGTAAGACTAAAATAAAACAATTTAAAACAAAAGTTTATATACTAAATCAAATAACATTACATATTGTTTGAATCTCTAATTCTTTTCAAAGCAAAGGCGGAAGCTATTCTCTTTGACCTTCTTGGATTCGGTTCATTAGCGTTCAATGATATAACATTTGGACAAAGGTCAACTACATTGGGTGATTTGAACTTTACTCTGTCAGATTTTAATAAATTATCATAGATAGAGTCGAGCCCATATTCACCTGTATCCCGATTCAAAGCAATATTCCTGAATAAGATTTTCTTTATTTCAAGAGTTTCACGAAAAATTTGCTTTAAACCCCGATCCCTAGAAATCAAAGAGACATTCTAGAACAAAACAAAATGGTCTGGAAAATTAAAAATATGTTCTGAAAGGGCTGAAGTGAAATCTTCAGACTTAGAATCTTGCTTTAAAGCCGAAGAAATAGAATCTTTGTGTTGTAATAATCTCATTTCCAAACTCTGGTTAGTACGTCCCACATATGAGCTTCCACAAGTACATGGGATCTGATAAACCCCACTTTGTTGCCCCAATGAAGTTAGATCCTTCCCAGAATTTAGAAAACTACCCAAAGTATTATTACTCTTTAAAGCTACCCTTAGACCATTGCTTTGTAAAATTCTTTTAAGTTTTTCACTTAGCCCGGGTACATATGGTAAGGAACAAAAAACATCCTTCTCCCGAGTTGTCTCCAAGACTTCCTTAGAAATCTCTAGAAACCTTTTTCTTCTTTTTGAAAAAGTCTGGTTAATTAACCATTCTGGATACATGTTACTTATTAGTATTTTCCTTAGAAAAGACAACTCCTCCTCAACAAATTTTGGAGAGCAAATACTAAAGATCCGATCAGTTAAAGAAATGATCAAACCAATTTTTACTTGGCGAGCGTGACCGGAACTATAAGACAAAAATCTATTGTTATTTGTCGGTTTTCTGTAAATTTTAAAATCCAGACTATTTTGATTTTTCAAAAGAAGAACATCAAGGAAAGGAAGTTTCCCATTCTCTTCCAATTCAACGGTAAACTTTAAATCCCCTCCCAAACAATTAAGATTGTTCCAAAAATCCTTTTAATTCCTCCTCCCCATAATCCCATACTGAAATAATGTCATCCATATACCGGCCCCAGAAAATATGTTTAAAAAAATATGAATCTAACGCAATTGTTTCAATATTCTCCACAAAAATATTAGCTAATAAAGGGGATAAAGGGGCCCCCATAGGTAAACCATTTATTTGTTCGAAATACTCCCCTCTAAATTGAAAAAAATAAGAGAACTTATTGCACAACCTTACTAAATACATAATTACAGAAACTTCCAAATCTGTTTTGCCACTAATCAAATCCAAATTTCTTAAGAGCTTTTCTTCTAGAAGAGTTTCGGCTGCTTCTACATCAATATTTGTGTACATTGATACAATGTCGAAGCTTGAAAGCAAAGAATTCGAAGAAATTCCCACTTTTTTCAGTTTTGCAACCAAATTCGAAGAATTCTTAATATACGAAATTTGTGTAGACAAAAGTGGTTTACAGATTGACACTAACCATTTGCTCAAAACACTTGTTGGTGACCTTGTACTTGACACAATTGGTCGTAATGGTAGGTTAGGCTTATGAATTTTGGGAAGTCCATATAATTTAGGGCACAAGGAACTGCGTGGCAGGCATTTGTAATAGAGTTGAGGTGTAATTTTTCCTTCATCCTTTAAGCACTTCAATTCTTTCTTAAATTTATTTGTAAAAGAGTCTGTTGGATTATACGATAGCTTCTTGTATGTTTTTTCATCCTTTAGTAAACTTTTTAATTTTGATTCGTAGTCCTCAGTATTCATCACAACTAAAGTGTTACTCTTATCTGCTTTTGTAATGGTAATTGAACCATCCTTTTTCAAGTTTTTAAGAATTCTTATGTCTTTGATGGTCCTACTAGGAAATTTCGGTTTCAATACAAAATTAGATAGGGTTTTTACGGTAGAAGCTCTTACTAAGCTAACATCTTTTATTAGATTTGCGTTTTTATGCAAAGATGTTTCTATTGAAGAGATAATGTCTTCCACGGGGACTTTATCCGGTTTAAAACAAAATTTCGGACCCTTTTCAAGCACTGATTGTTCTTGTATCGTTAAAGTTCTTGATGAAAAATTAACCACACCTGGTCCTAGAATTGACGAAGGTATTACCGCATTATTTGTTGATAATTTCGAAAACTTTTTTTTTTGCAATCTTTCTCTGGAAAGGCGAAAGTCATGATTGAAGTGATTTTTTCCTGTTTGTTGAATAAAACAAAAGTCACTTACACTAACCTTTTTTGATATAAGATTTTCCAGGGAAAGTTTATCTCTCACTATTAAAGCTCTTTTTCGACTTTTATCCTTAATAATGTGATTTAAAGCCTTGAAATGCCTTGGGCACTTTCAAGGAAGAAAAGTTTGAACGAAGCTTACATTTCAAGGCTTTAAATCACATTATTAAGGATAAAAGTCGAAAAAGAGCTTTAATAGTGAGAGATAAACTTTCCCTGGAAAATCTTATATCAAAAAAGGTTACTGTAAGTGACTTTTGTTTTATTCAACAAACAGGAAAAAATCACTTCAATCATGACTTTCGCCTTTCCAGAGAAAGATTGCAAAAAAAAAGTTTTCGAAATTATCAACAAATAATGCGGTAATACCTTCGTCAATTCTAGGACCAGGTGTGGTTAATTTTTCATCAAGAACTTTAACGATACAAGAACAATCAGTGCTTGAAAAGGGTCCGAAATTTTGTTTTAAACCGGATAAAGTCCCCGTGGAAGACATTATCTCTTCAATAGAAACATCTTTGCATAAAAACGCAAATCTAATAAAAGATGTTAGCTTAGTAAGAGCTTCTACCGTAAAAAACCCTATCTAATTTTGTATTGAAACCGAAATTTCCTAGTACGACCATCAAAGACATGAGAATTCTTAAAAACTTGAAAAAGGATGGTTCAATTACCATTACAAAAGCAGATAAGAGTAACACTTTAGTTGTGATGAATACTGAGGACTACGAATCAAAATTAAGAAGTTTACTAAAGGATGAAAAAACATACAAGAAGCTATCGTATAATCCAACAGACTCTTTTACAAATAAATTTAAGAAAGAAATGAAGTGCTTAAAGGATGAAGGAAAAATTACACCTCAACTCTATTACAAATGCCTGCCACGCAGTTCCTTGTGCCCTAAATTATATGGACTTCCCAAAATTCATAAGCCTAACCTACCATTACGACCAATTGTGTCAAGTACAAGGTCACCAACAAGTGTTTTGAGCAAATGGTTAGTGTCAATCTGTAAACCACTTTTGTCTGCACAAATTTCGTATATTAAGAATTCTTCGAATTTGGTTCAAAAACTGAAAAAAGTGGAAATTTCTTCGAATTCTTTGCTTTCAAGCTTCGACATTGTATCAATGTACACAAATATTGATGTAGAAGCAGCCGAAACTCTTCTAGAAGGAAAGCTCTTAAGAAATTTGGATTTGATTAGTGGCAAAACAGATTTGGAAGTTTCTGTAATTATGTATTTAGTGAGGTTGTGCAATAAGTTCTCTTATTTTTTTCAATTTAGAGGGGAGTATTTCGAACAAATAAATGGTTTACCTATGGGGGCCCCTTTATCCCCTTTATTAGCTAATATTTTTGTGGAGAATATTGAAAAAATTGCGTTAGATACATATTTTTTTAAAACATATTTTCTGGGGCCGGTATATGGATGACATTATTTCAGTATGGGATTATGGGGAGGAGGAATTAAAAGGATTTTTGGAACATCTTAATTGTTTGGGAGGGGATTTAAAGTTTACCGTTGAATTGGAAGAGAATGGGAAACTTCCTTTCCTTGATGTTCTTCTTTTGAAAAATCAAAATAGTCTGGATTTTAAAATTTACAGAAAACCGACAAATAACAATAGATTTTTGTCTTATAGTTCCGGTCACGCTCGCCAAGTAAAAATTGGTTTGATCATTTCTTTAACTGATCGGATCTTTAGTATTTGCTCTCCAAAATTTGTTGAGGAGGAGTTGTCTTTTCTAAGGAAAATACTAATAAGTAACATGTATCCAGAATGGTTAATTAACCAGACTTTTTCAAAAAGAAGAAAAAGGTTTCTAGAGATTTCTAAGGAAGTCTTGGAGACAACTCGGGAGAAGGATGTTTTTTGTTCCTTACCATATGTACCCGGGCTAAGTGAAAAACTTAAAAGAATTTTACAAAGCAATGGTCTAAGGGTAGCTTTAAAGAGTAATAATACTTTGGGTAGTTTTCTAAATTCTGGGAAGGATCTAACTTCATTGGGGCAACAAAGTGGGGTTTATCAGATCCCATGTACTTGTGGAAGCTCATATGTGGGACGTACTAACCAGAGTTTGGAAATGAGATTATTACAACACAAAGATTCTATTTCTTCGGCTTTAAAGCAAGATTCTAAGTCTGAAGATTTCACTTCAGCCCTTTCAGAACATATTTTTAATTTTCCAGACCATTTTGTTTTGTTCTAGAATGTCTCTTTGATTTCTAGGGATCGGGGTTTAAAGCAAATTTTTCGTGAAACTCTTGAAATAAAGAAAATCTTATTCAGGAATATTGCTTTGAATCGGGATACAGGTGAATATGGGCTCGACTCTATCTATGATAATTTATTAAAATCTGACAGAGTAAAGTTCAATTCACCCAATGTAGTTGACCTTTGTCCAAATGTTATATCATTGAACGCTAATGAACCGAATCCAAGAAGGTCAAAGAGAATAGCTTCCGCCTTTGCTTTGAAAAGAATTAGAGATTCAAACAATATGTAATGTTATTTGATTTAGTATATAAACTTTTGTTTTAAATTGTTTTATTTTAGTCTTACTACTGATGGCGGTCACTGTATATGTGACCGAAATATCTGGTATTTTTGTGAATTTCTATCAGTGTTATCATCATCACTGTCTATTAAAAGGATTTTATCCCTATTTGAACTTTTATTTATCGTCATGGAAAGGCAGTGTGGTCTCCGAAATTATCTATATAAAGTAAAAGCTTTCAAGGAAAGTTTATATTTCTTTAAAACTAAATCAAAAGACATTATGTGCATGCTGGTTGTCAATAGGACAGCTCAGCAAGATCTCAAGAACAGTTGAGGATATTCAGTTGAAACATTCAGGACTACTTCTATTACTATTACTGAAATAAATCAAAAGGGTTTAAGTGCATCCTGGTTATCAAAATAGCATAGATACAAAGTATCAGGAAAAAAAATAGGGTATTAAGTATTATTTTTCAGGGATATTTGAGGTGGTGTAAATTAAATCAAAATGTTCTATATATACTAGATTGTCAAAAGGGTGTATATGCAATGTTCCAGTAACAGCTAGGGGTGTTACGTTGGAACTTTCAGAGCATACTGTTAGAAATTTTGAATTAAATCAAAATACACTAGGTGCATCTAAGAACGTCAAAAGGCGTATTCTCGATATCACAGGATTGGATAAAGATATTAAGTTGAATCTTTCCAGGTATGTTTAATTCAATATGGATGTTAAAAAAGCGTCTCTGCAATATATCTGGAATGCCTAAAAACATTAAAGTGAAACTTTCAGGGGATATTGGTGTGTATGTTGAATTCAAACAAATCGCACTATATGCATGCAGGTTGTTAAAAAGGCGTATCAGCAATATAACAGAAATGGCTGAGGGGGTTAAATTGGACCTTTCAGGGCTACTATTTCCATTACTATTACTATTACTGCGTTTATATATGACATAAGTGTATTGATACGATACAATTGACAGTATCATAACACCACTATTGTCCGAAGATATAGAGGGACTGATATAATTTCATCTTTCGAGTCTTTAGGCACCAAGTGCTATGTTGTGCTATTTTTGTTGTGCTATTTTTGTTGTGCTATTCTTGCTTTTGTTATATTACTCCGCTTGTGTTGTTGTATAGTGGGTCAAAAATAAACATTATTATTTATTATTATTATTAAATAATTGTTGAGTAACTAGTAACTATAAGGTTTTTCTTTAAATATATTTCTCTGGCTGTATCGGTCTTTTTTTCTGAATACCAGGGCAACAGAAAAGTTATATATCACTGAAATTTAGAATAATGTGAAATGAAAATATAAATACATTTTAAGCTACCTTGAATGCTGCCTTTTCCAGATGGTATCAGGGTCTGAGAGCTCTTTTACATTTATGCTAAACGACACATTACGTGGCAGAGTACTCCCCCTTGATCTTTGTGGAACTGGGTAGTTGAATACCGATTGTGTCGAGAGACTGAAATCACTGGTGGTTGTACTATCAGATCCTGTAGGCATCAAATATACAATATTAAAAAAAAGTTATCAATAGTTAAACTAAGAAAACAACTTAATATTCATTTAAATAACTCAATATCCAACTTTTTCCTGAGCATTGTTTTTAAGTGACCTTTATTTCTATTTTATTTTTCAGTCAGTTAAGGCTATGCCCCCTTTCAATATCTCTCCATTGTGACATGTAATCTATCTGAAAATAACAGCACAGGGAAGGGGAATCCTTTATTCGTTATTCTTCTGGCAACTTTTTTAAAACAAACACTCAGAAGAGAAAACATCCAAATACAACAACAAGGAAAATAACGACAACAAGTGTGAAACTTGGAACTGCAAGGCTTTTGACATTTGAAACTTGAAGTAAACGAAAACGTCTTGCTGCTAGTTTTAGCTCAGTCAGTATGAATAAGGGTAGCGGACTTGTCGGTAAGTATTTGCAGAGAAATGGATCAAGCCTTGAAGCATGTCTATGAGGACGTTGGGTAAGAAAGAATATTTATTTCAAAAAGTCCCTATCACAAGCGCGGAAAAGCCTAATTCGTATTTTCGAGTAGAAAAAATAAAACTGCAAAAGCATCTAAAGAAACATTTTTAAACAGCAATATACTTAAAACCTGCTAAAGAATGTGATTAAATCGATAGAATCAGGGTGGAAAACATGTTCCGCCAGTATCATTTGCTTAACCCCTAATGTTTCTATTTTTTAGCAATCTGCCTGAAATTTGAGCCATCTGTGTCAAATTTGAGACCATCAGTTTCAGATCTGAACCAACAGTAACATGGAATTCTATTTTTACTTGGGAAAGAGTGGTTTTTATTGGCTGTAAGTGATGCTTTGACTAAAGGCACAAAGTACCACTTACCCTTTCAGAACTTTACATCAGTAGAAAACACCTCTGAATAGCTGAAATTTATGTTATGTGATTACTTTCATCCAACCAAAGACTATTCCGCGCTATTATCGGTTCAAATTTGGGACAAATAGTAACGTTTTTAATACCTATCTTACAGCGCATTACAGACAGTGCACCAGCACACCAGCTAAAAATTGCGATACTGTGGAGTTTACATTTTTAAAATAACCGTGATACCTGTGGACCACACTCGAAACCCTTAGAACAAATAATACATTTTGACCATTGTGTACAACCATCATTTTATCAGACTGGTAAAAAAAAAAAAATATACAGATATGTATAGGTCATAACATTTGAAAAGCTTAAAAGCAAGCGAAACTAATTAAAACATATAAAAAAATACTTAAAAAGGACATTGAAAACGTAAAAATGACTGAAAACGAGCAAACATATACAAAACATAGGCAATAGATGAGTTAAGAACGAAAAGCAAAAAAAAAAGAGAGAAACAATCATGATGTTTTCTTAATTTTCCGGGTTGTTTAGATGGTTAATTTTTTAATTTTATGTGACTCTTCCTGGGCAGTCAAATTTCACCTAGGACACATGCTGCTGTAACAAGAATCCAAAAGAAGATGGTAAAAGTGCATATACAAAATGAAGCAAACTAAACTCTGCAAAGGAATCAAACGATCGTTGGTAGTCACTACTGGAAAACCAAGGCCTTCTTTCCATTTCAGATTCTACAGGCAGACCTTTTGACTTTAGACAAAACACAAAGACGGCTCAATAAACCATACAAGAACATTCTACTCAGCAATAGCATATTTAACGGCTACGCATATGTTATTCCACTAAAAACAAAGAGAGGCAAAGAAGTTCCAAGTGCTTTATAAATATATTTTTATTCTTTTATTCTAACAGTCTACATTTTATTCTTCTAGAACCTTCCTCAGGAAAGAACATTTTGGAGCACATTTCTTCCCAAAACCACTTCCAAGAATCGCCTACAAATACAAAGAAGCAATTAGCCATGACATGAATTCCGTAATAGGAGCATTGGGGTGACTCCCTAATTTAAAAGATTTTTGATTGGCCACACGAGATAGAAAACAGAAAACCATTCAAGAGAAAATAGCTGCTATGAGTGGAAATAGTGCTACTCTTCACAAAATCAAGTTAAGAATTATAACCAATCTTTTTAAACAAATAATGCTGAATTCTTTATCTAAATAGGGGAATCTATAAAAATGATTTGTCAAGACTTATGACATGTCTGTAGATAGGAGGAAGACGTGCCTTTCCCTTAGATTATTCCAAAGAACCCCTGCTCTCAAAAAGCCCAAATATATGACCTGGACATACAATTTTTGTATCCTACTCCCAGAACTGAACCCTCCCTTAGGACCAACACGGGTGTATCAATGGTAGACTTCATTGACTTTTTATTGATTTGGGTCTTCACTGTCATTGATTTTTTGCTTCATTTTCTTTTTTTGCATTGCCGTTAATTTTTCTGATTGACTTTTCTTTTCTACAATTCATAGTTGTTTTTTTTAGTTTTTTTTTTTAAGAAACGGAATGTTAGCAATGTTTTCGTCTGATTGTTATTTTTAAGAATAAAAAATTGATTTATTTCATCTAAATAACCTATTGCAAAATAAATTTTATTTATTAAAAGATTTGTTCACATTGTGAGATACCTTGCCGTTTATGATGCAGCTCTGTATCTCTGCAAGCCCTCATCAACTCTGCCAGGAAATTGAAGTATGTCTCTGATTGCGTAAACCTTAGTAAATACCTCTCGTTTAATAGATTCAAGGCCTCTGAAAGAGCTCCATCAAAGCAGTCAAAAGATGGCCCTCCCTCTCGGCAAATATTTAACTCGAGTTCACTCCTATATTTTTCTGATATAGATAAAGGATCGGTAGCTTGTAGCGAAAAGAACCTGAAACAAAATATTAAATTATAAAAAGAAAATATCAAACTAAAAAAATCATACAACTATAATTAACTAAAAATAAATAATTAATTATAAAAAAAATCATAATATTAGCAAGCACTGAGCAAATACAGGAATTTTTTTATGAGAGGGTGGGATGCAAATTAAAATAAATAGGGAGTCATAGGGAAAGCATAAAAATTGCAGGAAAATTGTGAAGAGACTTGGGGAGAGTCTTGGCCTGAAGAGCTCACTTGAAAACCAAAGGACGTTGTTTTTTCCAGGGATCCATGCCCTACCTCTGAAATCCATGGATCTCCATAACAACACTTTTTTTCGACAGAAGGTGTCACTCATCAGCTGCAAAACATGCTACTACACTAGAAAAATTTTGGAACAATAGTTCCAAAATTTTGACTTATCAACTTAGTTTTTTTACTTATCATCTTGCTACAGTTATTTTCATCTCAAAAATAAGATTATTTGACTGGTTGACTCCTCTCTTATAATTATTTTTGTACCAATAATCATTTTCGTAACAATAATTTCTGACCATATCTCAAGTAGTAAGCTGTATGAAAAATGTAGTTCAATTCCGCTTTCCACGGTTATAATGAGAGAAAGAATGAGATGGCTAGGACATTTTCTGCAGTTGAAAGATGACAGATTGCCCTTGTCGGCCAACCGTCTAGGACCAAACGAAAAGCGGGTCGTCTCTGAATGGGGTGGGAGGATGTCGCAAGGGAAGAATTGAAAGAAATGGAAACTTCTTGGAAGGGTGTAAAGAGGGAGGCTTTGAATATATTAGGGCGGAGGAGGAGTTGGCGTAGCTGTGTTGGCCTCAGGTGGCTTGGTGCTGTTGGTAGCTGTTAGTAGTAGTAGTAGAAACTTAAATAACAATTTATATCATAGAAAACTAGGGAACATAAGAAATTAAATTCTTAATGAAAAAGACCTTCGTATGTAAGTTTGGTAGTAGCAGGCACAAATAATAATAATTATAATAAAAAAACAAAACAAAAAAACATGGGCGAAAACCTGCAAAAAACGGCACCAAGTACCTTACAAAAGTGCAGCTTTCCTTTAAGATATAGTTGCATTTGAGAACCAACAATATGTTAATATCTGAATTTTTATGGATGAAGTGTTGTCAAATCTAGCTAATTAGTCCAGCATATTATTTTTACTGTTCAACTTGGCAACACGGATAAATAGTGGTGCTGTCACAAAAACTTCTTAATCTTGAAACCACAAAAAGAATTTTCTTTTTAGAAAATCATAGTTTTCAGGTGTGGAAAGACCTAAGATAGGTCCATGGGCAAAAAATACTTTTAATTAATGTTCTTGGCGCTTTAACAATTGAAAGGAGAAGCTACACCCTCAACAATAGGAAACGAGTTTATTAGGTTAAGTTCATACTTACATACCTGTTATACAAAACCATAGCATCTTCTTGAACTTTTGGAGCAATATCTTCAGAGCTTGAGATTTGAGCTTTAAAATTATTTACAGAGAGCCAAAAATTCAGTAAGCTTTTGTCCTCCGTCTTACTCATAAATTCCAATAGATAAGAGAACGACAATTCACAACTCAAAAGGTCAATAATCTGGGCTTTGGCACTGGTCAACAAATCAAGTAAATATTTCTGAGCAAATCGACTGGAGAAAAAATCAGCCAAAAACTCTTCCTCTAGTATTTTGACAACCATGTCTTCTACTTCCAAGAAACAATGCTCATTTAGTTCAAAAGTTTGGTCAAATATTTTTTTCATCAAAGTAGTTCTCAATTCACCGGAAACACCAACTGGGTCAATAGCATCTTTTGATATGTACCTATTAAATATTTCAATAGCTTCAGATCGATGATTTGAATATGATTGCTCTTCTTTCGTTTCAGGTACAAAATCCTCAGAAAAACCTGAACTTTCGCTTCCTGGTGAAATAGCAGTTTCAACAGTAAAGTCATTGCCTGACCTAATCACAGCTTTCTTACAAGTAATCATATCAGAATAAAGAACAGATAAAGAAGAAAATCTTCTCAAGTCAGCAAGGAGCTTTATATATGCTTTGGAGTCTTTCGAGTCCATATAACGCGAGAAATGAGTAGCAGCCACTGGGTCGTTCAAAATTTCCTGTAAGGAGCGGTGGATGCATATCCTTTGATTGTTTTTCGGTATTATCTTTAATCCTAGGTCACCCTCTGAACAATCATCTAAGTTCAAAGTATCATCTGTGTCACTAATAAGCATTTCATTCCTATCAATTATATCAGATTCACTTTCACTAATACTATTCTCAGCTTTCCTTGAAGACCTGTTCTTACCTAAAATGAATTAATAATGTTGTTAACAGTCAATTTACATTACGAAACTGAATTTCAACCAAATAAAATTTCGTTGAAATTAGCTTCAACGAAATTAAGAAACCTAATTAAAATAATAAACCAATGAAAATGTTATTTATATTTTTTTACAAACCTCGGAGACTTTGTGGGGATCAGTGCCTTGCACTGTTTGTATTTTTTTAAGTATACTTTACTTTCCAGAGTATCAATATATGGAACTTTGACAAATGAACTATTGAAAAAATCACGAAGCGCTTTAATCTTCAACAAGTTTCCCCATTCAGGCTTATATCAAATTTCTACCGATCTTTAATTTTAATAATTAAAAAAACCTTTTCCACAAAATAAATTTTTCAAAGAAAAGTAAAGAACTCCATTAAACCAAAAATGAGCAAAAATAAATCAAATAATCTACCAAGCGTGAAACTACCACAAATTAGCATCGATAAATAAATGAAACCCAAAACCAACAGGAATTACAATAAATAACCGAGTAAAACTCAAAACGAGCAGACATTAACATGAGTAGGGCTCAAAATCCATATGCCTTTCCAAGGCCAGAACATAATTTGCGCTTTACTGAAAAAATATAAATGTTTTTACTTTTATAACTTTAATAAGTCAAATAATATTAACATTTTGATTACTAAATATCAGTATATGTATATCAAACTGACAATGCACATTCATTTGTATTTTTTTCAGTAAAGTGCAAATAAAGTGCCCCAGGGCATAACTTACAACCCTTGCCCTGAGGGCTGTGAGGGGGTTGTCCTCCTCAAAGACATAATTTCCGGACCTTTCAACTACACTGAACAAAATGGTTATCTCAAAATTTTTACTGGATGTGTTTGGGGAAATAGTGGTCGTGAGAGGGGGCTTACTTGCCCTCCAATCACTTTTGACTATTAAAGAGGGCACTAGCCGTTTCAATTTCCAATCAAATGATTCCTTTTTGAATTTTCTACGACAACGCTTTCTATAAAAAAAAAAACATTATATGTCCCCAGGGCATAACTTACAACCCTTGCCCTGAGGGCTGTGGAGGGAGTGTCATCCTCAAAAATTTCCGACTTTTATTTCCGACAATAATTTCCGGACTTTTGAACTACGTCGAACAAAATGGTTATCTCAAAATTTTGATTGGATGTGTTTGGGGAAATGGTGGGTGTGAGAGGGGTGTTAGTTATCCTCCAATCACTTTCGACAATTAAAAAGGGCACAAGCCTTTTTCCAGTCGAAAGAGCCATTTTTGAAGTTTCTACAGCATCACTATCTATAAAGACCCTATATGTCCCCGCTGTATAACTTACAACCCTTGCCCCGAGGGCTCTGACGGGGTTATCATCCTCAAATACCTAATTTCTAAAACTTTTAACTACGTTCAACAAAATGGTTATCTCAAAATTTTGATTGGATGTGTTTGGGGAAATGGTAGGTGTGAGAGGGGTGTTAGTTATCCTCCGATCACTTTTGAAAATTAAAAAGGGCACTAGCCATTTAAATTTCCAATCGAATGAGCCATTTTTCAAGTTTCTACGACAAAGCTTTCAAAAAAAACCTTATATGCCCCCAGGGCATAACTTACAACCCTTACCCTGAGGGCTGTGGGGGGAGTGTCATCCTCAAAGATATAATTTCCAGACCTTTCAACTACTTTGAACAAAATGGCTATCTCAAAATTTTGATTGGATGTGTTTGGATAAATGGTGGGCGTGGAGAGGTGTTAGTTGCCTTCCAATCACTTTCGACAATTCAAAAGGGCACTAGCCATTTCAATTTCCAATCAAATGAGCCCTTTCTGAAGTTTCTACGACAACACTTTCTATAAAAACCTTGTATGCCCCCAGGACATAACTTACAACCCTTGCCCGTAGGGCTGTGGGGAGGGGGGTTGTAATCCTCAAAGACCTAATTTACAGAACTTTCAAATACGTTAAACAAAATGGCTATCTCAAAATTTTGATTGGATGTGTTTGGGGAAATGGTGGGCGTGAGAGGGGGGTTAGTTGCCCTCCAATCACTTTTGAATATTAAAAAGGGCACTAGCCCTTTGAATATCCAATCGAATGAGCCTTTTTTGAAGTTTCTACGACAACACTTTCTATAGAAACCTTATATGCCCCCAGGGAATAACTTACAACCCTTGCCCTTAGAGCTGTGGGGGAATGTCCTCCTCAAAAACATAATTTCTATCAGGAAATCAACTACGCTGAACAAAATGGCTATCTCGAAATGTTTATTGGATGTGTTTGGGGAAATGGTGGGCGTGGAAGGGGTGTTAGTTGCCTTCCAACCACTTTCGACTATTAAAAAGGGCACAAGCCACTCCAATTTCCAATCGAATGAGTCCTTTTCGAAGTTACTACGACAACTCCTTCGATACAAAGTGCCCTGGTCTAAAGGACAAAAAAAAAAAAAAATAAATAATGCATTGTGCCAACATCGTTCTTTACTTAGGCATCGTTCTTTACTTAAGCGCTGCCTATGACTAATTTAAAAAACCTTTTTCAAAGAAAAGTAAAGAGCTATATTAAGTCTAAAACGAGCAGAAATAAAGTCATATAGTAATTCAATCATAAAACGAATTGAAATCACTATCAATGAACAAATAAAACCCAAGATGAAGAGAAATTACCATAAATAATCCAGTCAAACTTAAAAAAACAGAGGCTACCACGAATTGGAGTAGGGCGAACATCCCCTATGCCTTCTAAAGACCAGAACGGCAATTGTGCTTTACTAAAAACATTGTTTCGAGTTGTGCATTTTTATTTGTCGTAATATCAACGAAAAAAAGAAACAAAATCACCTTAATAGCCAAGATTACTGCAAAGAATCAATGAAATGTAGATTGGCAGTTTATACATATCGATTAGCATTCCTGAAAGTCTCAGCAATTTTAATCTATAAATGTTACAAAAGAAGAAACGTTTAAAATGAATTTTGTTTTCCGTAAAAAGTAAATTACGTTCTGGTCTTTAGAAGGTTAGTCACTGTTCGTTTTGAGTTTGAGATGATTATTTATTGTAGTTTCTGCTCATTTTGGGCTTCATTAATTTATCAATGATTTATATTCATTTTACGCTTTAATTGCTGTTTAACTTTATTTCTGCTCATCTTAGGCTGAATGCGGCTCTTTACTTTTATTTAATAAATTTCTTTTAATGATCATTTTTTTTAAATTAATTTCTGTTTGTTTGTAAGTAACACATTTTTTTTATTGGTTATTTATATTTTTGACATAATTTTACAGCAGATTTTAGTAATAGTTATATAGCTTTGAATGCATGGGTACGTAATACGATATTCAAATAAATGGATTGAAAATCTGCATAATCTTTGGGTTTCTTGGTGGCTGAAGAAATTCTGACCACCATAATGTTAAATCCTTGAATATAGACAAATATTAATTGACCATCCCCCCCAACATGCCCTTAAAGTTTTAACTTAAATCCCTCATTTGTTCCTGAGACGTTGCACATGCACCCTATTAACAACCTTGGATGCACGGAGTGTCTTTTAATTTGCTGAAGTGTCAACTTGACAAAGTGTCAACATCCCTTTCAACATGTCCTGAAAGCATTAACTTATTACCCTTAGCTGTTTCTTAGATATTAAACAGTTATGGCCTTTTGACCATTTGGATGCACATGGTGTTATTTGATTTGGCTTAACATCTTTCTCAACATGTCCTGAAAATTTCAACTTAACACCCTTAGCCATTTCTAAGATATTGCAGATGCACCCTCTTGACAACTTTGGATGCAAATGTGTTCTTTTGATTTAGTCCTTCATCCCCAACAACGTGCTCTTAAAAGTTCCAACGAAATACCTTTAGCTGTTCCTGGGATATTGTACCCATGCCATTTTGACAACCTGGATGCAGTTAAACTCTTTGATTAGGTTCAATAGTAGTCACAGCAGTAATAATCGTAGAAGTAGTTGTAACAGTAGTAGTAGGCAGATAGCATACTTGGTTAGTTCAAAATCCCCCTCAATATGTCCTGGAAACTTCAACTCAATACCCTAAGGCATTCTTGAGACATTTCTGATGAATCCTTTTGACAAACTGTATTTGCATAGTGTGTTTTGATTTATTTCAACATCTGCCTCACACTCCCTAGAAGTTTTACTGTGATACCCTTATCCTTTCTGAAGACAAAGGATCAAATATGCCCTCCTTTCCCAATAACAAAACATATACATAAAGAATTGGCAACTTGCATGACTTAGAGACCCTGGCCCCAAGGGCTATTGGAATAGTGTCATCCCAAGAGGCATAGTTGTTTTACCTTTCAACTATTTTGAACAAAATTGTTATCGGAAAATTTTGATCAGATGTCTTTGGGGATAGGGGAGCTAAAAGGGCATAAGAGGGGGGCTGGCAATCCTCCAACAACTTTTGAATCTTAAAAGGGGCAATATGACTTTCAAACTCTAGTGAAAAGAGTCTCCTCAGAAGTTTCTATGAAAACTCCTTCCATATAAAGTGGTTTAGGGAAAGAATAATCAATAAATAATACATTGAAGCCCCGATTTTTTTAATGTTCCCATCAATTTCTTATACTTTCCACAGAATTTGTGTATTGTTGGGTAGTTTCTTTATGTGTAATCCTTCCTCCCCCAAGATTCTTGTGCGCCCCCCCCCCCTTGACACAAATATTGTGAATTTTCTAATATCATTATGTGAGAAATGTGTTTAGACTAATTAATATTTATAACTAAGATAGTATCATTAATTTGATAAATGAAACTCGTGTTATTTTCTTGGTTAAAAATCCTGAATTTTATTATCACTATTATACTGCCTTTCATTTGTATTTTGTTTTTATATGTACAAGCTCTTTCTTTTCCTAGTTGTATACTGAACAAGGCCCCTCTAATGAATGAGGACGTTTAGCATGTATGGCACTCCTACTCCCAAATCCAGAGCTTTTTACATTTTTGCTATAATTTCTTGTCTTTTCTTAAAATTTGCCTATTTTTGAGCATTAAAGACTTGTGCCCCCCCCCCCCCTAAAGGTTTTATCTATGATATACGTCCCTAACTTAGTGCTTCCATAGAATTTTTTGATTATACACATTTCCTCCTGTTGAATGTGTATCAAATAAGTTAATTTTGTCACATTTCATTTTGTTTATATGCTATATCTTTTTTTGTAGTATATTCTATTATATCAATTCTATGAAATAGCCATCATTTGAAATGTATCAATTTTTTTTTTATTCTAGGAATTCACAGTCACTTTTCATTAATTGGCAGCAGTTGTCAGTAGACTTTAAGTTACTCCAAATTTCTTGTACAATTTTTTTTTTTTCAAAAGATTAGCCCACTTTATTCTTCTACTTTTGCAAAAACACTGCAAAAGATTCCAATACAAATTATGGATATTGTAAAATCATATGCACTTTAGAATTTTGTTTGATTACTTATGACGGAAAGTAAGATCAGTTTTTGTAGTTCCTTGTATTATTAGACAGGGGAAGACACAAAAACCCAAACGTAATAGTCAATTATTTATTTTGATTGAAGAAAGATGTATAAGATCTATTGCCACAAGAATTTTCAGAAATGGTGTTGGGGGCTGGGGGGAAGGGGGGGGGGGGCTGGGGTAGGTTTAATAAATCTCATAAAATTCAAAGACCAGGTTCATTTATTTCAATATATTAGATATAGGAAAAGTCATTAGCCTAGTGTTGTTTGATTTTTTTTATTGAAAAGAGTGATGCAAAGTTCATAGCTTTCAACAACCTCCTCTCATTCTTGGACTTTCCAAGAAAAAAAAACAAAACAACTCAAAAGTCCTATGATTGGAAATGGTAATCCTATGCAAAATATGAAATGTGTTTGTATTTCATTTAAGAGATTCCTGATGTTCACAAAGGGTTTGGATGGGGTCTATAAAAACCCAAATTAAAAGATTTTACAAGTAATATACAGGTTCTTGCAGTTTCATATAACTTACCTACCAGAAATGTTGTGCCCTTAGCAAAATGAAATAGCATGTCCACCTTAGTCTAGTCCTTATATTTTAGTGAGCATATTGTACATCCATCTAATTTGATCTTCATGGAATCTAATTTGCTTTCACTGAATCAATATCTTTCGTTTCTACCCTTACGACACCAAACAAGTGACGGAGTCAAAAATGAAAATGAAGAGCAGCAAGTCAATGTAAATCAACCTGGACAGCAAGAATCAAAAAGTGTCAAAATTGAAAATGATAGCAATGAAGATTGGGTTTGGGATTTTGACATGGATAAGGTCATCAATGCCTACCATACCGTTGTTAAAAAAAACAAAGGTTCGGTGATATGTATTTCATAATGACGAAAGATAAGCCAAGGTGTAACAAAGCAAACAAATTGAAAATGATAGTGATGATGTTTGGGTTATGGATTTTGACATGGATAAGGTCATCAGTATCTACCATACCTTTGAAAATCAAAAGTATGGACTGGATAAATTGTTGGAAGAAAAAGAAGTTTTTGTCCCACCACCTGAACAATTAAAAGACACAAAGGTTGGGCAATATGTCTTTCATAATGACAAAAAACAAGCCAAGGCGAAAGAAGAAGTTTTTGTTCCACGACCTGAACAATTAAAAGAAACAAAGGTGGTCGTCAATGCCTTCCATACCTTGTAAAATTAAAAACCTGGACTAGATAGACCGTTGGAAGAAAAAGAAGTTTTTGTCCCACCACCTGAACAATTAAAAGAAACAAAGGCCGGCAATATATCTTTCATAATGACAAAAGACAAGCCAAGGCAAAAGTTAAAGATCTAATAAAAAAAAGAAGTAATTTTACAAAGGCACCACTTCTAATTTAAGGTCCATTTGGACGTCATGAACTCAAGAAAAAGCTCAAATTGTCTGCGTTTAGAAGACAAGCGACAGTGAGAATATATATATAGAAGCCTTCCACGTGCCGAGTGCCGGGGCCCGGGCGACTAGCCCGCCCCCCTGCCCTTTTTTCCAGAAATGCATCAGATAAAAATTTTAGATAGCCATTTTTTTAAATAGTTCAAACATCAGACAATAAAACTGCAAGGTTTACACAACCCCCAAGGCCTGGGGACAGGCATTGTAAGTTATGCCGTTGGGGCATATAAGATTTTTATGGGAGGGATGCTCATGTAAAATTCGGAGAGGACTCATTTGATTGGAAATTGAAAGTTCTAGTTCACTTTTTCAGAGTCAATGGTGATTGGAGGGCATCTAGCCCCCCCCCGCCCTTTTTTACCCAAATACACCAAAACAAATTTTTAAGACAGATATTCAAGTCAGATAACAAAACTCCAGTGTCGACAGATCCCCCAGGGCCTGGGGGCAGGCATTGTAAGTTATGCCCTTGGGGCATATGTTTTTATGGAAGGGATGCTTGTATAAACTTCAGAGAGGGCTCATTTGATTAGAAATTGAAAATTGTTGTTCACTTTTCAAAAATCAAAAGTGATCAGAGGGCAGTTACCCCCCCCCCCAACACCCTTTTCCCACCAAATGCATCAGATAAAAACTTTAAGATAGCCATTTTGCTAAAAATAGTTCAAGAGTCTGATAACAAAATTTCCTGTGTCAACACAACCTCCCAGCACCCGGGGGCAGGCATTGTAAGTTATGTCCTGGGGCATATATGGTTCTTATGGAAGGGATGCTTGTATATACTTCATAGAGGGCTAATTTATTTGGAAAGTGAAAGTTCTTGTTCACTTTTTAAGTCAAAAGAGATCTGAGGGCAACTAGCCCCCCCCCCTAAGCCCTTTCTCCCCAAATGCATCAATTAAAAATTTTGAGGTAGCTATTTTGTTAAAAATAGTTATAAGGTCAGATAACAAAACTCTGGTGTCAACATAAGCCCCCAGGGCCTGGGGGCAGTTATGAGTTATGCCCTAGGGGCATATATGGTTCTTATGGAAGGGACAATCATATAAACTTCAGAAAAAGCTCATCTGATTGCAAATTATAAGTTCTAGTTCACTCTTTAAGAGTTAAAAGAGATCCAAGGGCAACTAGCCCCCCTCCCCCAAACCCATCCAATAAAAATTTCGAGATAGACATTTTTTTAAAAATAGTTCAAACATCACATAACCAAAAATCCGGTGTCGACACAAACCCCCAGGGCCTAGGAGCAGGCATTGTAAGTTATGCCCTGGGGGCAGATACGGTTCTTATGGAAGGGATGCTTGTATACAATTCAGAGGGGGCTTAATTGATTGGAAATTGAAAGTTCTAGTTCACTTCTTAAGAGTCTAAAGTGATCAGAGGGCAACTAGCCCCTCCCCCCTCCTCTCCTTTTTTTCCTTGAACCCATCCAATAAAAATTTTTAGATGATCATTTGGTTAAAAATAGTTCGAAGGTCAGATAATAAAAAATCTGGTGTCGACACAACCCTCCCATGGCCCAGGGGTATGTGTTGTAAGTTATGCCCTGGGGGCAAATATGGTTCTTATAGAAGAGAGGCGCATATTAACTTCAGAGGGGGCTCATTTGATTGGAAATTGGAAGTTCTAGTTCACTTTTTCAGAGTCAAAAGAGATTGGAGGGCAACTAGCCCCTCCCCCTCCATACCTTTTTTCCCCAAACCCATCCAATAAAAATTTTGAGATGACCACTTTGATAAAATAGTTCAAACATCAGATATTAAAACTCTGGGGTTGACACAACCCCCCAGGGCCCAGGGACAGGCGTTGTAAGTTATGCCCTGGGGCATATATGGTTATTATAGAAGGGATATTCATTTAAACTTCAGAGAGGCCTCATTTGATTGAAAATTGAAATTTCTAGTTCCTTGTAAAGAGTCAAAAGAGATTGAAGGGCAATTAGCCCCCCCCCCAACGCCTCTTTTCTCCAAACCCATCCGATAAAAATTTTGAGATAGCCATTTTGTAAAAAAAAAAAAAAAAAAACAGTTCAAACATCAGATAATAAAAATTCTGAGGTTGACACAAAACCCCAGAGCCCAGGGGCAAGTGTTTCAAGTTATACCCTGGGGCATACAAGGTTTTTATGTAAGGAGAGATTATGTAAACTTCAGAAGTGGCTCATTTGATTTGAAATTAAAAGTTCTAGTTACCTTTTTGTTAGTCAAAAGGTATCAGAGGGCATCTAACCCCCCCCCCCTGCCCCCCACACACACACATCATTTTTCCCAAATGCATCTGATCAAAATTTTGAGATTGCTAGTTTGTTTGAAGCAGTCCAATGATCAGATAACAAAAACTTTGGGGTCAACATGCCCCAAGCCCAGGGGAAGGGCTGTAACTTATGCTACAGGGGCATATAAGGTTTTATTGGAAGAAGTTGTTGTATAAACTTTGGAGGGGACTCAAATGACACAACCCCTAGCATTAAATCCGACCATCTAATATCCTCACATTTCCAGTGCAAATGGGAGGATAGCTCCATACAGCCTACTGCTTGTGAGTGGTTATCTCTTATGTAAAGTTAATAATGTACTCAATTTTTTTCTGTTACTAAGTTTTAGACAATAGAAAACCAAAGGTCATAAAGGCAATAAGGTTTTAATGTTTTATTATTTTTTTAGTTGTGCCTGAAGATTAGTGAAAACAGGGCCACCACAGGAAGGTTGTGCACAACCATCCCCGCCCATCCCTTAGCATTACCCCCCCCTTGTGCTTTTTTCCCCCATATGCATCATCAAAAATTTTACCAAAATTTTGAAAGAGCCATTTTGTTCAAAATAGTCCAAAATTCAAATTACCATAACTAAGAGCTTGAAAAATTCTCCATAGCCCCCAGGACAAGGATTGTAACTTATGTAAGTTGCCTATTATTAGAATGTAAGATTTTTGTGGAAGGGATGGTTGTATTTGGAGGGGGGTCATTTGATTGGAAAAAGAAACTTCTAGTTTTTCTTAAAAGTCAAAAGTGATCAATGAGCAATTAGCCCACGTCCTGCTTTTTCAAAGGGAATCTGGTCAAAATTTTGAGATTGCCATTTTGTTCAAAAAAATTTGAAGGCCAAATAACCATGCTTCTGGGGCTGAACCCCACTCCCGACCCCAGGGAAATGGCTCTGAGTTGTGGAACTTGCTTGTTGTTACTTTGACATTTTGATTACTTCAATACTTGGATTTAGTGACTTACATGGCAACTTCAATTTATTGTGCAAGGGCTATAAGTTATGCGAGTTGCTTATTGTTACTTTGATACCCTGTTTACTTTGATGCTTTCTTTACTTTGATATTTTTACTTTGATACTAGTTTTGATACTTTGATGAACCTTTGATGTTGAAAAAAAGTTTGATTTTGAAATAAGAAATTTTTAAAAACTTGGAACTTTTTGCAAGTAAAAACAAACAAAAATTAAGGAAACGTCCTAGGCTATATGAATAAAAGTAGTACCATTTGATTCTTTATTGTCCTTAAATCATCTTAAATTCTGTTATGTAGGCATGAAAGGATAGTTTCCTGTGATATGCCTGCCAGTATTTTTATCTATTAATTAAAGGAAACTTTCCAAAAAAAAGTTTTTCAAATAAAAGTAAAGGCTATTTTAAACTTAAGATCAGCAAATACAAATACCTGTTAAAATTCAAACTCAAAACAACCAGAAATAACTATTAAAGAATAAATGAAACCCAAAACAAACAGAAATTAAATAAACAATCATAGCAAAAAAAAACATACAACAAGTAATAATATAAATGAATAAATAAATCTTAAAGAAAGTAATGCTTAAATTGAATATGCAAATAAAGCTTTTGCAAATAAAAAAAAAATATTTTGCAATTGAAAAATAAATGAAACCCAAAACAACCAGAAATTAAATAAACAATCAATGCAAACAAACATACAATGGATACTAATATAAATGAATAAATAAATTTTAAAATGAGTGAAATTTAAATTAAATACGTAAATCAAGCAAATTTTCATCTACTTTTGGAGTGCCCATGCTTCATAGCCATATTTGACCACTGTCATCACTGTAGCTTTCAATATTCTAATCTTGGCTTGCAGATTTATATTCCTATTCTTTTAAACTTTTTTAACTCTGAAAGAACACTCTGAGCCTTGGCTATTCTACTTTTAAGATCTTCACTGCTCCCACAAGTCTAATAGTAATAATAAAGACTAATAATACTACCAAGGTAAGTGAAGCTGTCCACCAGATCAATCTTTTCATTACCCAATATCACTAACATTACCCAATTACTTTTCATTACCCATTACCCAATATTCTAATCATGGTTTGCAGACTTATCTTCCTGTCCTTCCAAAGTTTTTTTCATCTGTGAAGACACACTAACAACTTGACTATTCTACTTAAAATATCTTCACTGCACCCGCCATCTTCGCTAATAATACTACCTAGGTAAGTGAAGCTGTCTGCTTGATTGATCTTCTCATTACCCAACATCACCTTATCATCTTAATTTATTCCTAGCCTTAGTGACTTAGTTTTCTTAACATTAATTTTCAAACCTATTCTAGCACCTCGAAGTTGTGAAACCTCTAAAGTTCATTCATTTTGCTCATGCTTTCATCTAGCCTGCTTAAATCATCAGCATAATCTAAGTCCATGAGAGTTTTTCCTTCCCATTTGATTCCATGGTCTCCCATTGCATTTACTGTGCTTTTTAAGACAAAATCCATCAAAATGATCCATATAAAAGGGAATAGAACACAACCCTGCTTAACTCTTGATTTAATATGAAACCAGCTGCTAACCTCATTCCCTATTTTAACTGTAGTAGTGTTATTTGTGTACATAGCACTAACTGCTTTAATGTACTTGTCTTGTATACCTTACAAATATAAAATCTTTGCTATAGCTCTTCCATCAACATAATCACATGCTTGGTTATAATCTATAAAACTGAGGACCAAAGGTATTTGATAGCTCAGGCAGTTCTTGATTATTAACCTAAGAGTGAGACACATTCTCTACCTTATCTAAAATCTTATTGTTATTCTCTTAAAACTTTGTCTTCAGCATCTCTCAGTCTAAATCATATTACTAAGTAATCATCATATTAATAAGTAAAAAGTATCATATTACTAAGTAATTTGGTACCTACAGAGACCAGACTAATGCCTTGATAATTACCACACTCACTCTTATTACCTTTGTTATACAGTGGTTTAATGAAGGTTTCCTAAAATTGCTAATGCCTTGACTAATGCCTTGATAATTACCACACTCACTCTTATTACCTTTGTTATACAGTGGTTTAATGAAGGTTTCCTAAAATTGCTAGGTACTTCCCCTTTTTCAAAAATCATATTCATAATCTTCAGTAAATTATTTCTAACCTCAGAGCTGCCATATTTAAGAAACTCATTTAACACACTATCAGCACCTTGAGCTTTATTGTTTTTTTAGTCCTTTTAGTACTGCTGCTAATTCTTCCTTAAAAAACAGATCTTCCTTCACATCCAAGGTATCACAAACTTTTTGATTTTACTCTATATTGTTTCCTGCAACTTTATCTTGGTTTAGCAGATTCTCAAAATGTTCTGCCCATCTCTTTTTAACTCTTTCCTTATCACTAATTGTGGCCTTGTTCCTATGTTTAACTGGGACAAGTTCAGATTGGCTATTCCCTATCATTTTATTACATGCCAGTACAATATTTTACTATTATGCTCTCTAGCTGCATCTTCCAGATCCTTGGCAATTTTATTCATGGCCTCCTCTTCACACCTCCTTAGTTCATATTTTAATGATTTCTCTACTTTCTTTATATTCCTTTTGTTTTCATATGATCCATCACTCAGATAATTCTTGTACAAGCCCCTCCTCCTCTCTAATATTTCACTAATATTCCTAGCTGCAGTCCTAACTTTCTTCCCTAACACACCATCAGCAACTTCAGAAATTGTCTTCCTAAAATTATTCTATCCATCTTCTGTATTGTCAAATTTTATATTCTTCACTTTAGTATTCATCTGTTCCTGGAAAGTTTCTCTCAAATTCTCATCCTGGAGTCTACTAACATCATAACTTCTTGGGAGGTAGTTATTCTTCTGAAATTTCAACTTTAAATCAACCCTAGACACCAGCATATGTTGATATTTACTTTTAGCATTAAGTCTTGAAAAGCGTTTATAAACAAACACCCAAATGCCATCAAACCTAACCTAAACAAACCCAACCTAATTCATCTCTACTTGCCTATTGACATGTTTTTGTGAGACATAATTAGATGGCACTGATGGTGTTTAATTAGATGTATAGAGTGTTTGAAAATAGAAAAATATGGTCAAATCGATGTTTATTTTTCAGAAATTTGCTTAAAAAAATTGTTCAACAGTGTAAGAAGAGAAGATAAAGGTTCTCCCCCTGCAAAATGTGTTAACTAGGATTATTCTGCACATTATGAAGTAAATATTGTTTTCTTAACATGTTTCCTTCTGCATGATCAACAAATGAAATGAAATCATTTTTATACAATCATAAAAATGCTTATCCTAGATTTGACTTCCAATTACTCAGACTATCTGTTGTCATGGCTTTTTCAACACATAACCATGTCTTGATGCCTACTGCAAAATACTTACTTGATTCTAATTCAATTGAATTAAAATCAAGTATTTTGCAGTTGGCATCAAGACATGGCTAATTGTAGAAAAAGCCAAGACACATAGGGTAAAGGTACCAATGATTTGACAGTTTCTGTAAAAAAAAAAAAACAGTTTTTCTACTCCAGAAGTCCTAATTTAAAGACTTTGGATTTGAAAAGGGTTTCAGTATGTAGGAGAAACACCTAGGAATCTAACTGTTTGATGAGAAGTTTGAAGTTTTATCTGAAAAGGGTACAAAACTTTGATTTTCCAAAATTAGAGCATTTTCACATACTAATTTGACACAATAAAAAAGTTACCTCTTTTTGACGCAAGTTGGAACCCAATTTGACATGTGTTAAAATACCTGGGGAATACATGTGGGTGGAACCTGGTGTATTCAACACATATATTCTTGTTTCTTTGTTTTTCTTCAACTTCATTTAATGTATAAAAGTATAAAACAATATACAAAAAGTAGAAGTAATAAAACTAACAAAATTGTTTAAGTATGTAGTATTTGGTATAACGAAATTTGTTTAACAAATTTTAGTACAGTATTAAATACTAATAGTACTTAGTATAACAAAATTGTTTCACTAGCATTATGGAAGGGATAGGGTCTAGGAAAATGGAAGTGGATTTCAAGAAATTTAAGAAGTTTATTGTCAGTATATTTGATTTAGTGGATTTTATTTTCATATGCAGATTCTTAGTTTCATCCAAAACATTGCTCCAGATTTTTTTTTTTGGGAGGGGGGTCACTTGATATCTCTATGACATGGTTCTACAAGTCCCCCCCCCTCCAGAAAATAAGATTTTCCAAATTTGATAGTATTTTGTAGATAATTTTGGAGACCACACTGACTTTCCATGACAATAAAATAAAAGTTCAAAATAGGGATAAAATCCTTTTTAATAGACAGTGTATAGAAATTCACAAAAAAATACCAGATATTTTGGTCACATATACAGATACCATCATCAGTAGTAAAACTAAACTAAAACAATTCAAAACAAAGTTTATATACGAAATCAATTCAAACTACATATTGTTTAATTCTCTAATTCTTTTCAAAGCAAAGGCGGAAGCTAGCCTCTTTGACCTTCTTGGATTTGGTTCATTAGTGTTCAATGATATAACATTTGATATGATATAATAAATTATCATAGATAGAGTTCAGCCCAAATTCACCTGTATCCCAATTCAAAGCAATATTCTTGAATAAGATTTTCTTTATTTCAAGAGTTTCATGAAAATTTTGCTTTAAACCCCAATCCCTAGAAATCAAAGAGACATTCTCAAACAAAATAAAATGGTCTGGAAAATTGAAAATATGTTCTCAAAGGGCTGAAGTAAAATCTTCAGACTTAGAATCTTTCTTTAAAGCCGAAGAAATAGAATTTTTATGCTGTAATAATCTCATTTCCAAACTCTGATTAGTAAGTCCCATATATGAGCTTCTGCATGTACATGGGATCTGATAAACCCCACTTTGTTGCCCCAATGAAGTTAGATCCTTCCCAGAATTTAGAAAACTAGCCAAAGTATTATTACTCCTTAAAGCTACCCTTAGACCATTACTCTGTAAAATTCTTTTAAGTTTTTCACTTAGCCTGGGTAACAAAAAACATCCCTTCTCCTGAGTTGTCTTCAAGACTTCCTTAGAAATCTCTAGAAACCTTTTTCTTCTTTTTGAAAAAGTCTGGTTAATTAACCACTCTGGATACATGCTGCTTACTAGTATTTTCCTGAGAAAAGATAAGTCCTCCTCAGAATATTTTGGAGAGCAAATACTAAAGATCTGGTCAGTTAAAGAAATGATCAAACCAATTTTTACTTGGCGAGCATGACCAGAACTATAAGACAAAAATCTATTGTTATTTGTTGGTTTTCTGTTAATTTTAAAATCCAGACTACTTTCATTTTCAAAAGAAGAACATCAAGAAAAGGAAGTTTCCCATTCTCTTCTAATTCAACAGTAAACGTTAAATCCCCCCCCCCAAACAATGAAGATGTTCCAAAAATCCTTTTAACTCCTCCTGCCCAAAATCCCATACTAAAATTATGTCATCCATATACCAGCCCCAAAAAATATGTTTTAAAAAATATGGATCTAATACAATTGTTTCAATATTCTCCATAAAAATATTAGCTGATAAAGGGGACCCCATAGGTAAACCATTTATTTGTTTGAAATACTCCCCTCTGAATTGAAAAAAATAAGAGAACTTATTGCACAACCTTACTAAATACATAATTACAGAAACTTCCAGATCTGTTTTGCCACTAATTAAATCCCAATTTCTGAACAGCTTTCTTTCTAGAAGAGTTTTGGCTGCTTCTACATCAATATTTGTGTACATTGATATAATGTCAAAGCTTGAAAGCAAAGAACTCAAAGAAATTTATACTTTTTTCAGTTTTTCAACCAAATTCAAGGAATTCTTAATGTATGAAATTTGTGTAGACAAAAGTGGTTTACAGATTGACACTAACCACTTGCTCAAAACATTTGTTGGTGACCTTGTACTTGACACAATTGGTTGTAATGGTAGGTTAGGCTTATGAGTTTTGGGAAGTCCATATAATTTAGGGCACAAGGAACTGCATGGCAGGCATTTGTAATAAATTTGAGGTGTTATTTTTCTATCATCCTTTAAACACTTTAATTTGTTCTTAAACTTATTTGTAAAAGGGTCTGCTGGATTATACAATAGCTTCTTGTATGTTTTTTTCATCATTTAGTAAACTTCTTAATTTTGATTCATAATCCTCAGTATTCATGACAAATAAAGTGTTACTCTTATCTGCTTTTGTAATGGTAATTGAACCATCCTTTTTCAAGTTTTTAAGAATTCTTATGTCTTTGATGGTTGTACTAGGAAATTCTGGTTTCAATACAAAATCAGATAGGGTTTTTACAGTAGAAGCTCTTAGTAAGCTAACATCTTTTTATTAGATTTGCGTTTTTATGCAAAGATGTTTCTATTGTAGAGATAATGCCTTCCATGGGGATTTTATCTGGTTTAAAACAAAATTTTGGAGCCTTTTCAAGCTCTGATTATTCTTGTATTGTTAAAGTTCTTGATGAAAAATTAACCACACCTGGTCCAAGAATTGATGAAGGTATAACCACATTATTAGTTGATAATTTTGAAAACTTTTTTAGCAATCTTTCTCTGGAAAGATGAAAGTCATGATTGAAGTGATTTTTTCCTGTTTGTTGAATAAAACAAAAGTCACTTACACTAACCTTTTTTTATATAAGATTTTCCAGGGAAAGTTTATCTCTCACTATTAAAGCTCTTTTTTGTCTTTTATCCTTAATAATGTGATTTAAAGTCTTGAAATGTAAGCTCTGTTCAAACTTTTCTTCCTTGAAAGGGCCTAAATGTAAATTGCATTTTAGTGAAGGTGGCATAATTCTCATCATCTTACATTTTAGAAGAAAATCCTGCTGGTTGATAACATTTGCATGTTTTTTCTGAGTGTTTATATATTTGTTATACATATACACCATATGTACCTGGGCTAAGTGAAAAACTTAAAAGAATTTTACAGAGTAATGGTCTAAGGATAGTTTTAAAGAGTAATAGTACTTTGGTTAGTTTTCTAAATTCTGGGAGGGATCTAACTTCATTGGGGCAACAAAATGGGGTTTATCAGATCCCATGTACTTGTGGAAGCTCATATGTGGGATGTACTAACCAGAGTCTGGAAATGAGATTATTACAGCATAAAGATTCTATTTTGTTGGCTTTAAAGCAAGATTCTAAGTCTGAAGATTTTACTTCAGCCCTTTCAAAATATATTCTCAATTTTCTAGACCATTTTATTTTGTTCAAGAATATCTCTTTGATTTCTAGGGATTGGGGTTTATAGCAAAATTTTCATGAAACTCTTGAAATAAAGAAAATCTTATTCAAGAATATTGCTTTGAATCAGGATACAGGTGAATTTGGGCTGAACTCTATCTATGATAATTTATTCAAATCTGACAGAGTAAAGTTCAATTCACCCAATGTAGTTGACCTTTGTCCAAATGTTATATCATTGAATGCTAATGAACCAAATCCAAGAAGGTCAAAGAGGATAGCTTCAGCCTTTGCTTTGAAAAGAATTAGAGAATTAAACAATATATAGTTTTCTTTGATTTTGTATATAAACTTTTGTTTTAAATTGTTTTAGTTTAGTTTTACTACTAATGATAGTCACTGTATATGTGACCAAAATATCTGGTATTTTTTTGTGAATTTCCATACACTGTCTATTAAAAAGAATTTTATCCCTATTTTGAACTTTTATTTTATTGATAATATTTCTTTTTAGTTTCATTGATAAGTGCAAAGGAAAGGGAAAAATGACTTCCATGTGAACCTCTGCAATTTTTGGCAGTAGTGAGCACCAATAAATTTGACAGCTATATTTTTGTCAGTGGACCCTGAATTACAACACCAATTATTTCTCATTTGTTTTACATGTTCAGTGAAGTTTTGACAGAGTCACCTATATTTTGACAGGGCCAGTTGCTGTCTGTCAAAAATTTTGACAAGGTTACTAGGCTACAAGACATTTGCAAAAGAAATAAATCAATTCATAGAAGCCATTATCAATATTTGAATTTGACTGAAGGATCATTTTTAGTGTGCCTGGTATTCCACTACATTAAACAAGAATTTTCAACATTTGGAACCTAGTTTCAACAATGTAAAATTTGTTGCCATTCTAATTTAATTTTACCAAGAAAAAGCTAATGTGACTAGAATTCAGGTAAAATGAGATGTATCTTGATGCATTGGTGGTAATCTCAACTTTGTTTCTGCAATAAATAACCAAGTACCAGCAGTTTGAACATTACATACATGAAAAATTGTTGGGAGCTCCTTTCTTGTTGAAAACAGGAAACTGACTGAATTAAATGTTCTTTTCTTATCTGGGTGCACTGGATATTGTTTCAATGCTGCCTATCATTGAAATACAAAAACAGCTTCAAGAGATGGTGCTCTAAGTCATGGCTAAGCAGAGTTACTCCACTTTGAAGGAAAATTTTGATAGGGGTTCCAAAATTGCACTGTTGAATCATTGGTACCTTTACCCTAGTCCAAGTAGTTGAAAGTCAAATCTGGGACAATCCCTTTTTAGAATTGTATAAAAGATATTATTTCATTTGTTGATAGATAAGTCTAGCCTAGCCTATCTATTACCCATTCCAAGGGCAGAACTAAGGTAGATAGTCAGAGAATTAAGGGATGAAAGATTAGACTGATTTTGGGTTGTTGCATGCAGACAATGTCCATTGGACTTGTATGCAAAATCTGAGACTGAATTTGGACCCCCTAGCTGGGGTCCTAGGCTTATACAATATCTCTCATCATCCTAGCATGTCTCCTTCCAAATGGCTGCTATTGTTAACCTTTTCTTTACCCAACTGAACACTGATACCCATTGTTTTAGTGTTTTGGTAAAATTCTACTTTAGCTACTTTTGGTTATCTTGGGAAGGGGTTAGGTTAGGAAAATGAGACTTTCAGGAATGGGTCTACAGGCTAAAGTATGTCCCAGGAAGGTATTTTGAAGTACCTACCTCCACTCCTCCCTCTAGAGGGTCATGAAATTTGCCTACATGACAGGTCTATACCCATTGAAATTTTGACAAAACAACATTTTACCTTAATTTTCAGTTATCAGTTTCTTTTTCTCTGGCTTTAGCTCTGAAAATACAATTTCAGTTATTTGAGCAGAATTTTAAGACATATAAATAGTTTATTTCCAAAATTTAGGAAATGTATTTGCATATCTTTAAAACCTTATAAATTGAGATTGAGCAAAGTTGTGAAGCTGAAAACAATTTTGTTGTACTTCATTTTAGCAGATGATCTATTTTGCAAGGTTTCACTTCTATAGCTTGCAGATTTTTAAAGGTCATCAAAGGTCAGGACCCTCTAGAGGGAGAAGGAGTGGAGGTAGGTACTTCAAAATAACTTCCCAGGACATACTTTAGCCTGTAGACCCATCTCTAAAAGTTTCATTTTCCTAACCTAACCCCTTTCCAAGATAGCCAAAAGTAGCTAAAGTAGAATTTTACCAGTGTTTTTTTTATGGTAGACAACTTCTTTTATTTGTTTAGCATGTTTTCTTCAGAACCACAGGCCATCCATTAGCCTAGGCTATATATTTTTTATTTTGGCAGGATATAGTTACACCCTAAAATAAAAGCATGCATATTTGGTGTCTGCATAACTTTCTGTTCTTATTTCTCATACAGTTAGCTCATAGGCCTAGGCTACCCTAGGCAAATGCCAAGCATTGTCAATTTAAAAAAATAAAAACAAGTCACAAAACTTTTGTAGATTTGCATCTTACTATTTTAACCTATAGTTAAAAAATTTTTTACCTATTGAACTTAAAAAAGACTTCACTCTGGTTGCTCCTTGGTGCATCTCCAAATCCAACACAAATATTTACAATTTACATTACATTACAATATCAGGGTTGCCAGAAAGTAAAACAAAAAACAAGCCCAAGCCTTAGAAAAACAAGCCAGAATACGCCCGAGCCTTTGAAAACCAAGACTGCCATCATGGTCAGTTCATAAAGTTCTAAAATTGCCCAAATTTGTACGTTTCACAACAATTTTCCGTGCTAAAGTCAAAAAAAAATTTCAGTCAAATAAAGTAAAAAGAAAAAGTAAAAAAACGTGTCGCGGCTTGCGCCGCGACACGCGCATGGCCCAATAAGTGTAGTTGGGTTAGTTCTAGATCAGTTTTTTTGTCCAGTTATTTCAAATTTAGCACCAATCGAAACAAACACGGCAAAAAGGTGGTCCTGGTTAAACAAAACTTTGCACAAATCTCTCAAAACAAATACGGAATAATGTGGTCTAAACTTTTTGTTAATTCCTTAACCTTTTTCAAAATCCTGATCATTTCGTCAATGACAAAATTAAAAATTGTGTTTCGAAAGTGCTACAAATTGAAGCACGTGCTACAGTGCTACACATGATGAAATAGTACTAAAATAGTTCTTTCGTGCTAAAGTCAGAAAAAGTTTTGCCCCTAATCTAATTCTACTTTTACCTTGCTTGCTTACCCTTTGTTCATCCTTCTCCACTTTCACGGAAGAACAACGATTTATGTGATCCGCCAAAATTCATCTGTTTTTAGCTGCAGTTTTATGCGTCATAATGGTTAAACAGCTATGAACTCTTTTTATTAACTTTTAGAATTTAATATGACTTATTCCAATGAATACGCTAGTAACAACCACAAGCCGAAGACATACAATATCTTTGGTTTATTATCGCATAAAAATTTTTGGTACATGCTATTTGGTACAGTTGCAACACAATATTTAAAGATAACTTTATCATTAAAGTAAGGCCTCAAAAAAACGTAAGAACGGGGTTAATACAAAAGCCTTCATAATCCCAAGATGAAATAATAAGTACAGATAAAAAAACAAAAACAAAAAAGAAAGGCACTTAGATCCATAAGGCACTAAGAGATTTAAGACTCAAAGGAGGCTAGGGTAGCATCTAGATCGACTAGATCGGTACTTTGGTTAAGGCTTATTGTGTTCAGCCCATTTATAACCCAACTCCTGACTAGAATTAAAATAACTAATTATTTTACAAATGAAGAACAGAAATTAGTGATGGGCAGGGCTGAGGCAATATGGAAGACATTCTAGCCAAAATTGATCATCATTAATTATGAGAGCAGCATAGAATGTTACCACTACCTGAAAACCATTAGAAGGTTGGGATGCAATTTCTATACTTGGAAATACCACTGGAAAGAATTGAATGGTACATTTGGTAAATACATATAAGATTCCATATCAGAACTAGGAACAATGGGAACACTAATATATACCTTTTACTCTTTCTAATTGTAATACTTGTTTCACTCAAAAAATGTATCCTTCAACTCTCATAGTCCCATATATAGGCCTAGGACATATGTTTATACAAGACAACAAAAAAACTCAAACCACATAATTATTTCTTTACAACATACAACATGTTTTTATTAACCATATTATCAAGTTCATTTTCATTGCTATCTATATTCATAAATCTATTTAAATAATGTTTGATATGCACTATATCTGAAAGTCTTCTACAATCAGATATAGATCAAATGGTTTTGGCAGGTCAATAAACTTAGGTAAAAGATGTATACAATTCAATAGTTGATACAGGGACGGGTGAACATACTACTCGATTTGGTATTAGCCTATAGTTGGGGCTATTGAGAAGGAAACATTTTAAGACAACAAATGTTCCTTTACAATATGAAACGAAAAAGCAGTTAAAAATTTTGAATGTGCTTCCACTATACTTTATCCCACCCCTCTAATGTGCAAATGTATTGCCAAAATTGTATGTTTCCCATCTGTTTTTCTGTTTCTTGACTTCATCAATATTTATTTAATTTAAAGAAAACAAGGGTTTTAACAAGAGTGATGCATGGGAAATATATGAGTAGTGCTATATACTTGCAGATTAGGGGAAGGGGTAAATTATACTGGAAGTGCCTTCGCAATAGCTTAACTACAATTTTTCTCCATACTTTTAAGTGAGAATTGTTTTCTTTATATGTTTCTTATTCATTAGCTCTGATTTATGACTAATAGACCTTGATTTCTGTTTTGGTAAATTTCTAGTTTAGTGGTTTTTTGCTGTCTTGGAAAATATTTGAGTCCCGTGAATGAATCTTTCAAGAATGCATCAAGATAATAATTAATAATCTTTTAGGAAAATATTTTGAAATACTTACCTCCACCTCCTTCTCCCTTTAGAAGGCACTGATATTCAATTCAATTCAATTCAAACTTTTTATTTCCTCCGAATACAAAGAGTAAAAAAAAATAAATAAAAATAATAATCGCTAATCAACAGGCCATAAAATTATTTTAAACTATATAACAACAAATACGCAAAGGCCTTCAATCAAAATTACCACACAAATTAACACTTCATTCAATAGATAATAAATTAACACTTCACAAATTAAAACTTCATTCAAAAATTAAATCAAATAAAATAAATTAAGCTTCGTGCGCAGCTCTATATAAATTATGAGAAAAAACATTTAAATTGGATAAAAAATTCTTTTGCTTTTTCTCCAAAACATCAACAGGGTTTTTTATTTTATATGCATTCATTAAAAAAGTATTTGATTCAGATTTAGAAAAGCGGCAAAGGAACTTAGCAAATTAAAAAATGTGGTTTTTACATGCACAATATTACTAATTCTAAAAAACGGGAGAAGCGATGAAAAAACTAAAATTTGAGGCAAAGCGACTGTATTGTATACCCGAGCCAGTGATTTCCGAGAAAGAAGATCTCGAAGACAAATTACTGCCCCGAAACTAGACGCTATTCTACTTTTAACTGCTTTAGAAATAGAAGCACGGCATAGAGCTAAAGTTGGTCCATAAGGCACACCAAGATATAAAAAAGATTCCAAAGGTTTTAAAATACTGTCATAAATACGGACAGAAATTCATGAATTAACGAGATCATTAGCCTTAGGACCAAGAATTAAAAACTGACACTTTTCAGGGCGAAAACGAAGTCCATGCTCACTAAAAACCTTTGCTAAAAAATCTACATTTCATTGAAGTGACTGAAGCGATCGACTCAAAAGGAGTAAATCATCTGCGTAAGCAATCCACGACAGAACATAACCTTTACCATAAATAAAAGTCAACTGAATTTGATCAAATAGCCCCGAAACAGTAATATTGAAAATCAAAGGAGAAATAATGCTTCCTTGTCTCAGCCCCCTACATAACTTAACATTATAATCACTAAACTGATTCTTCCACTTAATACGAATACGAGAGGAGCCATACCACTTTTTTAAAACCAAAACTACTGGTAGTGGGACATTATTCTTCTGAAGCGCAGTCATAGCCCAAGAATGGATAATTGAATCATACGCCGCCGCAAAATCTAACGCAAGTGTATAAACTCTATCCCATTGCTTACAAAAGGATATTATTCTTGAAAGGAGGGTATGAGCAACATCCATGCTTAGACCCTTGCGGAACCCAATTTGATTCAGGCCTTGGTTACAAGACTCCAAATACTTTAATAAAACTAACTCAAAAACTTTGCTAATCTGGCACGAACCAGTAATCGGCCTGTAATCAGAACATCGATTCGTATTCCCTCCTTTTTTTGAAAGGGGTGAAGTGGTAGCACGAGAAAAGCTAGTTGGAAGAACTCCAGAAGAAAGAATAGTAGTAAAAAGAGTAGCGAGGAGAAGGATTGCTTTGGGGGATGCCCATTTTATATGGTTTGAATGTATACCATCATGATCAAAAGAATGCTTACTTTTTAGAGCTTTAATTGCTATCGTTACATCATCAACAGAAACAGATATTTTACTATTTGGGCGGGGCTTTGAAATTTCTTCCGATAATAAAGAGTCAAGCCGTGATTCAACTGCCTTATCACCGGATGAAACAACTTGATTATAATGAGCTATCCAATCATCTAGTTTCAGAGAACTATTAGAATCTGGTGAACAATTATTATTACGACGTCTAGAATTAACCAAACTCCAAAGCTCATTCTTATCACTAGTAATCCTTGAACCAATTTCATCTTTTATAATTTCATTATGCAAACGCAACTCAGCCCGAAAAACGCGTTTAGTTAATTTCATACCATCATAAAATGGTCCAGATCGCGGTTTTCCCGCGCAATTCCAAAGGTAACAAGCTTGAGATGCATTCTTTTGGCTTTGCTTTAAAATCGGGTTAAGGTTCCAACCTAAAACACGAGATCCACGACGGAAAGAATCAGTTCTAAATGCTTTATTAGCCCCGACTTTTAAACTATGAACAATTTCAAGGTAAAATAGATCAATATCAATTTGATCAACATTCTTAGAATAATTTACAATTATTTTAGCTAAAAGTGCATCTGATTCTTCATGATATTTGCACATTTTTTCCCGATCCCAGATCATTTTATTTACAATTTGACTAGAACGATAGATAATTTTAAAAGATGGAATTTGAATATTTAAATGAAAAGAAAGGTAAAAATGGTCACTAAAAGGCATATCCAACCCAACATGAACAGGCTGTGGTAATAACGCTGCATTTGAAACCAGCACATGGTCTAGATTAGAGCAAGAACCAGAATTATGGACATACGTAAAATCCGCATCTTTTGAAACTATAGTAAAAACCGAAAACAAAGATAAAAGAGCGGAGGAGCGGACATCAGAGATAACAATGTTGCAGTTAAAATCCCCGCAAATAAGCCACTGGAAATCTGATGGAACTTTCGCCACAAATCGCGATAATTCTAAACATGCAAAATTGAAATCAAAATCCGAATCAATAGTATGATAATTTGTTGGTAAATAGCACGAAAAAACGATAATCCCTGGGATTCGAACAGCAACAAAATAACGATTAACGGCAAACACTGATGGTTTGTTTACACATTGCGAATGCGGAAATCCGTCCGTTTCCGTTCGAACTATGGCTAAAATAACGCTACGTTTTAAGGCAAAGATTTCAAATTATTGCAACCGCCACCTAGAATCAAAGGGGTGAAAGGACTTATTGGTAGTTCATATACCTGGCTACAAATTTTAGGAACTGGAACAAAGTCTTCAAGATGAGGGCAAGTTCTAAAAGAAGAATATTGGCTAATGTGACTCTCGCTTTAGTCCTTATAAGGCGAAGGAGGCGCAGAAGACAAAAAGAGAAAGAAATTGAGTCTGAAACAAAGTCTGGGAAGAGGAGATGGTGGGTTTGGCCAGCATGGCAGGTGTGTAAGAATCCAGCTATTCTGTACCCAGTCAGGAGCACTAACTTTAGAAGTTGTCTCATGTAGAGAATCAATTTGCGACTCATTTGTGTAATCAATGATAAAACTTGTAGGCACCTTGTCTGGTTAGTGCTCCATTGTAGGCCTTGGTTACAGTGTCATGGCATACACACTATTGTTGTGCCTCCTTTAGAGCTGGCATCTCTGAGTTTTTGCTCCTGCTAATAGTAATGCCTGCTCTAAATTAGACGCCTTCTAAAGTTAGTGCTTCTGACTGTCTGTCAAATAGTAGATAGAAGAAACTGTAAATTTCCTGAACAATTGATGAATAAGTTAGAATAGCCTATGCCTTTGGATCCAGAAAATTTCTTGGGGGTCATATAATTTAGCCAAGATGAAAGTGAAAACATCATTTGATGCCTTTTCTTATGCTCTTTCATAATTCAAGAATTGCATCTTGAGCCCTTAGAGGGTCCCAAAAGTATTGTATATGAATTATGAATTAAGAGCATAAAAAGCATCAAATGATTTTTTACTATCATCCTAGCTAAATCATATGGCCCACTGCAAATTTGCTATCAACTTAAAGATGCACAATGCTCCTGCACCTCCTTCAGAGTTGGACCACTGAGTTTCGCCACTATTAAAAGCAGTGCTCTAAATGAGACACCTTCTCAAGTTAGTGCTCCTGACTGTCTGTAGCCCATATAACTGCTAGAAGAAACTTTAAATTTCCTGAATAATTGATTAATCAGCTATATAAAAATTACGGTTCTAGGTGTTTAACCGGTCAATATATACAAAATCATATTATTGAGTTAGGACTAAAGTGAATACACCATTCGATGCCTTTTTTTATGCTGATTACGAATATAATAATCATTCCTATCGGAAATTCAAATTTAAGCCATTTTTGAGCTCTTGAAAATGACAAAAAATAGGGTGTAAAAAGGCTAATATAGGGTGTAAAAATGCTTAAAACATTTGTTTTAAACTTACTGTTTCATAATAAATCCTTATTTTAATCCACAAGCACTGACTTTCCATGAGTAACAAGTATATAAGTTCCAAAAATTCATTTTCCAAATATTATGTATTTTTTTCTTCCTTAACGCTGAATGTTCAAGAATGTGTTTTCAATGAAAAGTCAAAAATATTAAACCTAATCTAACCAAACCTAACCTAATCCTTTAATATTTTTGACGGTTTGTCAAAAACGCATTCTTGAACATTCAGCGTTAAGGAAGAAAAAAATACATAATATTTGCAAAATGAATTCTTGGAACATATATACTTGTGATTATCCAACTTACTCATGGAAAGTCAGTGCTTATGGATTAAAATAAGTATTTATTATGAAACAGTAAGTTTAAAACAAAGGTTTTAAGCCTTTTTCCATGCTATATTAGCCTTTTTACAACCTATTTTTTGTCATTTTCAAGAGCTCAAAAATGGCTTAAATTTGAATTTCCGATAGGAATGATTATTATATTCGTAATCAGCATAAAAAAAGGCATCAAATGGTGTATTCACTTTAGTCCTAACTCAATAATATGATTTCGTATATATTGACCGTTTAACCCCCCCCCCCCCCTGCAGAAAATCTCCCCTCGTAAAATACCATCCCCATGCAGCTGATTGGTCTTCAATCAAGGATTATAACTCTCAATTTCTGATCTAATGACCACACTCCAAAGTCTGTGTGACCATGAGGTGAAGGTATGGATGAGGAATGGGGAGTCCCCCTGCTGAAAGGAATAAAATCTGCTCATTTTGGGGTTTATTGTTACTCTTTACTTTCATAACAACAGTGTAGACAAGAAATATTCCCAGAAATCATTAGAGAGTGTATATAAACTTCACATTTTGATGCTTTTTTATAGTTTCTGTTATACCCCCCCCCCCCCAAAAAAAAAAAAAAATAAAAAATTTTAATACCTAGACCTACTTCCATAGCTTCTAATGCTTGAACAACTATTAACCGTGCACAAAGGCTAAGCCTTCAAGCTTAGTTTTGCCAAGAAAGTTTTTGCCGAGTCGTAGTTGCAACTAGACTACAACCAAGCCCTGTGTGAATGGACACTAACCTAACTCTAAAAAAGAGCAACTACAAAACAACAAAGAGCAGTTTTTGTTTTTGATGTTCTTTTTTTTACCTGGCAATGTCTCTCAACTGGAATACAGCCAAACTCCAGAAAAAACTGAGGGGACAAACTGAGGCCTGATTATAACTAATTAGTTGAGAGAGATGTAAAAATATTAACTATCAGAATGTATATGACTTTTATGAATATTGATTTTAAAATCCTTTCCAGAAAATAGCTTTTTCAAAGAGAAGTAAAGAACCTCAGTAAACCAAAAATGATCAGAAATAAGATCAAACATATCTATGCTGAGCCGTAGTACCTCCCAAAGAAAACATGATACCAAATTTTGAATGAACCTTTAAGCTACAGCCAGTAGTAATATATTACTTTTTGGTTTTTTCCAATCAAGACTTGGACAAAATTGTCATTCAAAAAGCCAAAATCAGACAAAGATTTAGGCTACTAAAAAAACAAAACTGACCTGTTTATCTGGATCCTTGAATTATGCAGGCTTATTTTAGGTTTGACATGATATTTTGCAGAAACTAAATTTCAGCTGGTGGGGGGGGGGACAAACTGAAGCCTGATTATAACTAATTAGTTGAGAGAGATGTAAAAATATTAAGTATCAGAATGTATATGACTTTTATGAATATTGATATTAAAATCCTTTCCACAATATAGGTTTTTCAAAGAGAAGTAAAGAACCTCAGTAAACCAAAAATGATCAGAAATAAGATCAAACATATCTATGCTGAGCCGTAGTACCTCCCAAAGAAAACATGATACCAAATTTTGAATGAACCTTTAAGCTACAGCCAGTAGTAATATATTACTTTTTGGTTTTTTCCTTCTAGTTGAGAGATGAGCATGGCATGATGACAACTTTAATAAAAGAGATGGAAAATCATGATCCAGATTTGTTCTTCCAGACATATTGGATGAGCCAAGAGCATTTCCATTTTATTCTTGACTTGGTGTCTCCTGAACTTCAAAAAGAGGATACATTTATGAGAGAAGCTATATCTCCAAAAGCAAGACTGGCTGTGACTATAAGGTACCATATATAAACATTTTATCAAATCAGAAAAGCCTAATTTTTCAGTTTAAAAAGGGTTTGGGTCTGGAATGGATGAGAGGTGTTGTGTCATTATCAGAGTGACTGATTTTCTTTGCTTTTTAAATCAATACTGATGAGCCCTCCAGTGCTAGCCCTCAGTTGTGCTGAAGGTCAACAGTTTATGCAGTTCACAAGGCAGCTTCCATATTAGCTTTTACACTCATTAAAATCCTATTCATTTCAGTGGTCTTTTCAGTGGGATTAGACCTTGTAAATAAATGAGGTCTAAAGCAGCTTCTGTACCAACCATTGCCCCCACCCTCTCCTAAAGCAGAACAAAATAAACACTACCGCCTATGAAAAACCACACAATTGGAAACCCAACTATACTAGTTTGGATACCCCAAAATAGAGTACTGACATGTTTGATGTGCTCTTTAGTTCACTCTTGTTTGTCAGTGTAGATCAGGCAGCAGGATTTTCAGATTTATGCTGGTTGAATGGTTAATAATGGTCCTGCAAATGTCAATGTTCAGACACTGACATTATGCTAGGTTCAGACAAATAGGATTTTAACAGAATCCTTAGAGGGAGAAAGGATTCCTAAACGGGCAAAAGGATTTTCGATTTTATTTTTTCCTTATAAGGGTGACAAGATTTTTGATATTGTGTAAATAAAACGCAATGTTTCTTCAAGAAGAAGCAGATTTCAAATGGGTTATTAGAAAATTAGCCTCTTCACCCCAAAAGACAATAACCAAAGGCCTACCTCAGGGAGCAGTCCTCAGTTGCCTCCTATTTGCCCTATATCTCTGGGACATGAACCTACCCCACACGAATCTACAATATGCTGATGATCTGGTCCTATGGTCATCTGGCAACACCTTTCAGATAGCACAGTCAAATCTGCAAAAGTCACTTTTCCAGTTTGAAAAATTCTCTCAACATTCAGATTTACCCATTGCACCCACCAAGTCAAAAATAATCCAATTTCACCAGAAGTGAAACCATGTTAATGCAAAACTAACTTTAAATAGAACAACTATTCCAGAAGATAATCATATTAATTATCTAGGTCTCATGCTTGACCAAAAACTTAATTTCCACCTCCACATTTCAAACACAATAAAAAAATGCTATAGAAAAACAAATATACTAAAAAGACTTCTTTCCACACCCTGGGGATGTAAGGAGAAAACCTTACTCCAGTTTTATAAATCACATATAAGACCCCATATTGGCTATGGGCTCATCGTCTATGGTGCATGTGCAAAGACCCAGATGCAAAAAATTGAAACAACACAAAATGATATAATACATCTCATATTTGGTCTTAGGAAACCCACAAGCACCAAGTTTCTGCTTATGGAGAGTGGATTAACAACAGTAAGGGAGAGACGTAGGTTTCTCTTGACAAAACATCTTACAAAAATTGAATCAAATAGCTCACACACATTACATAATTGGTTAAGAAATCCAGCCATGTATAGAGGCATCGCAGATGAGTATGCCAATATTCAGAAGAAGTTCCCCATACCAGCAAAGTCTATTGCACCCACTTTCCCCCGATCCCCCCCATGGAATTGGTCAAGTCCCTTAATAAATAATGGATTCTCAAAGTGGAATAAAGATTTAACCCCCATTGCTTTTGTCCAGAAAAAATTTGCAGAACTTAATACAATTACTTATAAAAATCACTTCCAAATATTTGCTGATGGGTCAAAAATGAATGAGAAGGTTTTAAGTGGTGTTTTCCATCCCCACCTGAAAATTGCAATGGGCGAAAGATTATATAATAATTTATCTATAATGTCTGCTGAGTTAAATGCCATAATCATGGCATTAGAACACCTTAAGGAAAACCAACCTTTGATTGCAAATTCAAATAATATTATCATATATTCCGACTCTCTATCAAGCCTTGAGTTGCTGGCCTCAGCTCCTCAATATAAGTTGGACATTGACACTTATCATTGTCTCAGTATTATAGATAATCTTGCTTCAAGTGGCATAAAAACTTATTTTCAGTACATTCCTAGCCACTCTGGCATAAGTGGTAATCATCAGGTTGATGAAATAGCAAAAAATGCTATAAATATTGACCAGCCAAGTGGGAGACCAATCCCAATTAGATATATTTACCAATAGAGGCTATCAGATATTAATTTTAATAAGATTAATCCTATCTTTTCCCCCTTTCCCAATAAGAATCTTTCTAAAATTTATCATAGAATTTGTTCAGGAACAAATGGACTAAATTTCCTTGCATTCTCATATAAGTCTTCTAATTCAAGTGGTTCAATTCCCCTGTCCCCTCTTTGCAGGCATTGTAATATGAATAATGAAACAATTGACCATTCCCATGCAAATTGGCGCATGAAGAACGACCTCCACGTGTCTCTGGATACCTGGCTAGCCACCAGAGAACCAAATGCATCTAGGGACGGTTGGGTTGGCAGCCCTCCTCCTGAAACTTCTATTGCTACGAATGGAACCAGAAATTCAGCCTCGGATATATCATCTCAAACCCCGTATCGACCTCAGACCGCCCAAGGAAAATCCCCTCTGAACATCGTTGACCAAGGTGGCACCAATGTGGCCACCTGGAACGTCCTGACGCTGAACCAACCCGGTTGGAAGCTTCTTTTAGCAAAAGAACTAAAAAAATATAAAGTCACAATAGCTGGAGTCACCGAAACACACCTCCCTGGACATGGTGAAGAGGACATAGGTGAAGGACGCACATTGCTGTGGTCTGGCGGTAGCCAAAGAAGAGGAGGCGTTGGCCTAGTACTGAACAGTGCTGCACGTAGGGCCCTCCTGTCATTCAAACCAGTATCGCCTAGACTCCTGACCGCAAGACTGGATGGGAAGCACGGCAAAATAACTGTCATTACGTGCTATGCCCCCACAAACGACGCTGATGAAGAAGACAAAGACGATTTCTATAACCTGCTTAGTTCTGAACTATCTTCTGTACCTCCCCATGACTACCTCCTCCTCCTAGGAGACTTGAATGCATGTGTTTCAAACGAATCAGGCCTGTGGGATCTCGCTGTTGGACCTGTTACAGTGGATAGCCTAAACGATAATGGAGAGAGGCTGCTGAATTGTTGTCTGGCCCACAATCTAACGATTGCGAACACATGGTTCCAGAGACCAAATATAGCCAAGTACACCTGGTATAGCAATGATGGATCAACAAAGAAGATGCTCGACTACATCATCGTACGTCGACGATGGCTGTCGTCTGTCCAGAATTGCCGCACCTACCGTGGCGCCGAGCTCGGGAACACCGACCACCGGCTGGTAGCAGCCAAAATTAAGCTCCGCCTCAAAGCTATGAAGAACAGCCAGTCTTCTCGGAAAATTGATGCCGGTCGCATCCAACAGGACCCCGCTCTGGCTGAGCGGTACCATGTGGAGATATCCAACAGATTTGAGGTCCTTGGCCAATGCGATGATAGTGAAGTTGCATGGAAGTCCTTCAAGGAGAACACTCTTGCGGCAGCAGCTGACGTTGTTGGAATGAGGCAACGGAAGAAAAAGGACTGGATCAGTAATCACTCCCTTGCCATCATAGAGCTCAGGCGAGAAGCACGTCTTGGCGGGGACATGGCTACATACAGACTGCTAAACAAAGAGCGCAATTCCATGTTGCATAAAGACCGCAAGGCTTTTATTGACAGCAAGGCATCCGAACTGCAAGAGGCCGCCAAGAAAAAGGACAGTGGAGCCACCTACAAGATTCTTCGTGAGCTGTCAGGTCAGCACACTCAAACTACGCCATACCTTCGAAGCGCTAGCGGTGAGAATATCTACGACCAATCACAATGCCTCCACCAGTGGGAGGACCACTTTGAGAAACTGCTCAACTCAGATCCACAAGACCAGACGGACCATGAGCTAGCAGCTGCTGCGGCTTCTACCATACCTGCTCCTGATGGTCCTGAATTTACAGCGGAGGAGATAAAAGCTGCCACCCGCAAGCTAAAGAATAACAAAGCGCCAGGAATATGTGGCCTGACATCAGAATTCCTTAAAAATGGGGGTCCAGCCATGATCCTCTGGCTACAAATGCTGTTTAACCTTGTGTGGCACTCTGAAAAAATCCCCTCAGACTGGAAGAAGGGCCTACTTGTGCCAATCTACAAGAGGAAGGGGAGCAAAGCAGAATGTATCAATTATCGTGGCATAACTTTACTCTCAGTTCCTGGAAAGCTCTTCGCTATGCTGCTTCTCAAACGGGCAACAAGATACCTCCATGCCCTGCGTCGCCCCCAGCAAGCTGGCTTCATGCCAGGCATGTCCACCACCGAGCAAATCCATACGATTAGACAGCTAGTAGAGAAAACTCTTGAATATAAGAGGAAGGCGTACATTGCCTTTGTCGATTTTCGATCTGCCTTCGACACTGTCGATAGGCAGTCACTATGGCTAATCCTCCAGTCTGCTGGCGTACCCACGAAAATCGTCCGTCTCCTCAAAGAGCTGTATAATAACACTGAAAGTGCGGTGATCGTAAATGGACGGCCTTCTGGATATTTCAAAATTAAAAATGGTGTCCGGCAAGGATGTGCTGCTGCACCTGAGCTTTTTAACTGTGTAATAGACCACATCCTGAATAAAACACAGCAGGTGCAGCCGTTTGGCATAGGCTTTGCTGGAAGAGTTCTTTCAGACGTCGACTTTGCCGACGACGTGGCGCTAATATGCGAAAACATTAGTGACCTCAAAACTACACTGGAAACACTGGCCTCTGCCGCTGAGAAACTCGGTCTGAAAATAAATTGGTCGAAGACCAAGATAATGCCCGTTGAGAAAACGCCGTCCAACCCCCTGTCATCTGTGGAAATTTGTGGCCAGACTGTAGAGGTAGTCAAGCAGTTTACCTACCTTGGTTCAATTGTCTGCTCAAACGGAAGCCTAGATGCCGAAATTTCAGCAAGAGCGGCAAAAGCAAACTCTGTCTTTGGTCGCCTTCTAAAAACAGTCTTCCATAAACCCCAGATCAGCCGTCTCACCAAAGCACGAATATATTCTGCTTCGGTTGCCAGCGTTATGCTCTATTCTGCTGAGACTTGGTCGCTGACTCAGACACAGACGCTGAAGGTAGATGCCATCCAGACGAAACACCTCCGAAAAATCGAACGCTCCAGATGGCCCGACAGGGTACGAAATTCGGAAATCCTCAGGTCCTTCAAACTCCCACCCCTGTCCGAGCAGCTTGAGTCTCGCTCGCTGCGTTGGTATGGTCATCTGCTCCGTCTGCCTGCCCAAACACCCGCCCGGCTCATCTTCGATTTCGACCCAGCTGCAAACGGCTGGAGGCGTCCTAGGGGAAGACCACGCACCAGATGGGCGGACGTCATCCGTGATCGGCTCGCCTCCAGAAACATCAACCCGGCTGAAGTGACAACCCTCGCCCTGAACCGACCACTCTGGAGAAGACTGACGGCGCTGACGACTGGTTCCCTCTACTTTGGCGACGCTGCCGAGCAAGAGCTTTAAGTAAGTAAGTAAAGTATTTGAATGTAATATGCTGACGTCTCCACAACATACCTTGCTTTGTAAACTGTTAAAATGCTTCAAACACCACAAAATCTCACTATCAGCCAAGAGCCTAGCCAACTATACATGCACACAGAGCACAGAAATCGATATCTATCATCTTATATTTGAACTCCTTGAGTCAAAAGATCTACTGAAAGATATCTGACAATATCTAATAAATAAGAGACGACCAAGCCAGTAGCTCTGTAGCCCACAGAGTGAAGCAAAAAGAAAAGGGCTAAATAGTATTAACTGAATAGCCCGCCTGCTGTGAACTAGAAGAAGAAGAAGAAGTAAATTTATTTTGAATTAAAGTCAAGTAGTTGTGGACATCAAGCCATATGCTAATTGTAGAAAAAGCAAATACAGATAGTCCAAGTGATCAAGATAAAAAGTCTGGCGTAAGCCCTTTTTAGGATTGTATAAAAATGATGGTTCTGTTTATTTCCTTTTTAACAAAAATAAAATAAACACTATATCATTCAAACCCTTTTAAGCCAGTCAATATAGAAAACTATATTTTGTATTTTGTTTCAGGTACCTAGCTTCTGGCGATTCCATGCTTTCCCTGTCACTTCTGTTTTGGATCTCGAAATCTACAATTTCCCTCATGGTTAGAGAAACATGTGCAGCAATTTGGGAAGCCCTGCAGCCTCTTTACATGAAACCTCCAACAAAAAATGATTTAAAATTAGTAGCCAAAGAATTCGAGGAGCTCTGGCAGTTTGCCAATTGTATTGGGGCTATAGATGGAAAGCACTGTAGAATACAGGCTCCACCAAACAGTGGTTCAGACTTTTACGGTTTCCATGGATATTTTAGCATCATTCTCCTTGGAATTTGTGATGCAAGATACAAGTTTCTCTATATTGACGTTGGAGCTATTGACGTTGAAACTGGAATATTGACGTTGAAACTGGAATATTCTCTCGAATAAAAATGCAAACGCCTCCTGATGGGCGTCCACCTGTAGGTGTAGCTGGAGATATAAAACACTTAAACTGCTGCGACAGGCTTGAAAGAAGACTAGTAGAGTGGTCCAGAAGATGTCCAGAATTTGAACAATTAAACAGAGTCCCAGCAGGGATTTGATGACCTTAAACAATCCTTGTGAACCCTTGCAAATTAAATAATTATAGATAGCACATTTTGATTGTAATCAACTTTACTCCCTTCCCCCCACCCCCAATATGCAAAAATATACGCTAGCCTAGCCCAAATTCTATTTTCCCAATATATTTTCTGTTTCTTGATTTTGTCATTATTGATTCAATTTTTGGGCAGATTGTTAAGAAAAGAATGAGTGTGAAAATGAGCAGGAAATATGTAAGGTAAAATCCTGGACAAGCTACTTTTTGATATCTTGGAAGAGTTAGGTTAGGAAAACAAAACTTTCAGTGATGAATCCAGGGCCAAAAACATGCTCTGGGAAGGTATTGCCATTCTACTATGTTAAACCCCTTCTGATTTCTAAGTCTTGGAATTTTGACAAAACAACATTATATCTTAATTTTGAGTTTCTTTTTCTCTGGTTTTAGTTTGAAAATGCAATTCATGTTATTATAATTTTAAGCCATATCAAGGGTTTTTTCTTAAATTTAAGAAATGTATTTCCAGATCTTTGAAACTTCCCAAATTTGGATTGAGCAAAGTTGTAAAGCTGAAAACACTCTTTTTGTACTTTTTTTTTTAAGCAAAAGATCTATTCTGCATGGTTTCAATTTTATAAAACAAAGGTTTTTAAAGGTCATCAAAGGTCAGTGCCCTCTATTGGGGAAAGGAGTTGAAATGGGCTGGCTACTTCGAAATATCTTTCAAGGACATACTTTAGTCTGTAAACCCATCCCAGAAAGCTTCATTTTTGTAACCTAACCCCTTCCCAAGATAGCAACAAATAGCTTGTCTAGAATTTTACCATATATAATCCAGACTACATATTTGCATGGGCGCCCATAAGGAGTAACAAGGGAGGGCACCTTCACCTTAGTACTCTTAGCATCATTAGTTACAGTAACTGTAGTTGTAGTACTAAAAGTACACACATAGTGCCTTCTGGCTAGTTCAAAATATCCCCACAATGTACTCTTAAAGATCTAACTTATTAATATAAGTTGTTCTTGAGATATTGCTTTGTCACCCTTTTGAAAGTCCACATGCTCATATTTTGTTTTGATTTAGTTCAATGTCTGCCTAAATATTTCTTGTATTTGATTACTGAGGATGTTGTTATATTCTCTTTGGACTATTGCTGTGAGGGTTGTGGGGGGGGGCATTCTCAAAGTCATAATTTCTGAACCTTTAAACTATGCTGAACAAAATGGCTGTCTCAAAATTTTGATTGGATGTGTTTGGGGAAGTGATTGACGTGGGGGAGGGGGAGCTGGTTGCCCTCCATGAGCTCTTTTTGAAGTTCCTGTGACATTTCTTTCTATAAGAAATACCCTGGTCTAAAAAACGAAACAATATATTGTGCCCACATTGCTCTTTACTTAGGCAGCACAACAGTGCTGCCTATGATGTTTTGTCTTGAGATTTTAATTATACAGCACTGGAAGTGCCAATTAGACCAGGTAAGCCCCCCTTTAATTCAATCTATGGGCACCCATGTGTATTTGCACATTAGGGGGGGGGGGAGGTAAAGTATAATAAACTTGCAGTTAAAAAGTGTTAATTACAACAGTCTAGAGACGGACATGTAGAGAAGGAAACATGTTAAGAAAACAATTCATAATACGCAGAATAATTGTAGATAACATATATTGCATGTATCTCAGTTATACTTTATCCCTAACTCCTTCCCCTAATGTGCAAATATATAACCCAAATTAGATATTTCTAATGCATTCTGCCTCCCATCAGTAACTTGTTTTTCTGGTTTTGTTCTGTCATAGTCGATTAAATTTACTGGTACAATGGATGAATTTCAGCCATGTATCTGCAAATTAAGGGGGATGGCCTGGCGGTAATGTATAGCAGGGCTACAAGCAAGATATCAGCAACAATTATTTCTGTATATTAATTATCAAGTAAGAATTGTTTTCTTAGCATGTTTCCTTCTCTAGGTATATACTATTACAAGTAGGGAAATATGCATGTTACAAAGTATAAATTGTTTTCTTGACATGATTTTGTAGCAACAGCCCCAATTCTAGACTAAGCCTAGGCCACAAAAAGATTGGGCCAGATCTACCAAATATATAAAAAAAGGATAGATCTGCATGAAATTCAAGTCTTGCCTTAATCTGAGCAGCAATAAAATTCCTTGTAACTTGTAAGACTCCTAACGCAGAGCCATCTCAGCCATGCAGAAATAGATTCCTAATGGAGAAGCGTTTCAGAATAGAAAGCGTTCTACGCGCTAAAGGAGGGCTCTTGTCTTTTTTGGTGCATAACCACGGCTGAGCCACCGTGATTTTGGAATTTTTGTCTGGTTCCAAACTTTCAGTCACAATGAGCCCAAAATAAGCCCATTTTTGTACAAAAAAATACCACTTTTCCACCCCACGGTCCCCATGCCCATTCCAAAATTCAGCCCGCCCCTGACGGCTAAAACAAGCCCACGGGGCGGAAAACAAGCCCATCTGGCAACACAGCACAATATCCTCATTCCCAGAGTTGCCGTCTGAACAATAAATGACGAACATGCGTACAGAAAGAATTACCAAAAAGACCGAAAAATTGGTGGCTAAAAATCCACACCCGAGATTACCATGACAGCCAGGGTTGCCGGCAAGGGGGGGGGGCAGGGGGTATGGACTCCCCCTTGAAATTTGGGACTATAAAGTAATTATAAGGAAACCAAAGCAAAAAGAGCAGAATAGGGAAAAAACATGGACAAAATGTGTGTTACCCCATTGTTGGCTTCCTGCCAATAGATTTTGACCCTTGATAAGGAAAATATAAGTTCTAATTTGTGACTGAGTGACCCGTTGCCAGTTTTTAACAATCATTTTTCTATATGATTTGGTTGGAGTGACAAAAAATAAAATTAAATTCTTCATAGTAATAAATGGCAAGTAAATAACGATCCTTGTCAGTAACGAAAGTGTAAGAGCCTAACTATTGATAACATTCAATCAAAGAATCAGCTTTTATGGTTATCCTAAATATATATTTGTTATTAGTAATTAGTGCAGCTATTAGTACACAAGAAAGTTCTTTTAATTATAGAAAACACAAAAAAAACAACTTAATAAGGGGCAATTTCGGTAAAAATATGCCGTCCACTATTCTTGCATTGCAAGAGTAACCATGAGATGATTTATGAAGGCACTATAATTAAATGTTTCCCCTAAACGGAATGCTGGGAATTTTTGTATTTTCCCCCTGAACGGATACGATTTTTGTGTTTTATTATCTTTAATTTTTTTTTCAGGAATGATTGTATTTATCTAGTTGTCACTTTGAAAAAATTTATTTTTTATCCTTCTGAAGCCTAAACGTGTCAAATATATGGGTGTTTAGTATTCTAAAAATATTGAGTCAAAAAATTTTATTTGATTTTCTTAATTTTAGTTTTAATGTTTTGCTTTGAACAAATTACTTTGATAATGCGTTACTCTTTATAAACAATTGAGTCTAAAGGCATTAAATATTTTAGTGTTTGATAACCAAGTTCAAAACTTTCAATATTGTTAAGAAATATCCGTCCAACGCTCCGGCATTGCTCAGCAGAACTGATTGCTGGGAGTTTATATCTTAGTTTTTGTAAATAGGCAATTCTTTTGTGTATTTTTTTGGTAATTAATTACCTTTTTTCATTTTTATATACTTTTACTTTAAATGACATATTTTTTCCATTGCCTTTAGACAAAAGTTTATCTCTAAGCTTCATTAAATAAAAAAAAACGAAACAAGTTTTTTCAACTGAAAGTAAGGAGCAACATTGAAACTTAAACCGAACAGAAATTATTACGTATATTAGGGGGCTTGTCCACCTCCTCAACACCTCGCTCTTCACACTACAGTTTTTCGGCCCTTTAAAAAAAGTTACTTATCGTTCTACGACCAGGAGTTGTTCAGGGGTTGTTTTTAAAGAATTGGGACACAATTTAAACTTTAGCGCAAAGAACGAGGTGCTGAGGAGGAGGCAAATCCCCTCATATACGTAATAATTTCTGTTCGTTTTAAGTTTTAGTGTTGCTCCTTACTTTCAGTTGAAAAAAACTTTTTTTTATTTAATTTCTGATCGTTTTTTAAATAACACCAGGATACCTGGCTTCTCTTCCACGAAAGATCCCCCTTCCCATAGAAACATCCTCTGGGCAATTCAACCCTGGCAAAAACTTACCCCGGACAATTAGCCTTAACATCTCCACGGCTAAAATTGAATTGATAAACAAAAAGCAAGACACATAAACAAATTTCGTATAGGAATTCTGGCAAATTCACCCAGTGTAAAATTTCCCTTAAAAATTTCACCCCCTGGAGACTACCCTCTCCATGGAAAATTCTCCCCGTGCAAAATCTTTCTAGCAGAAAATTCGTCCTCTCCTCCCCACTTGAAAAATGTATGCATACTTCCCAATAACACATAAAACAATAGGTAAATTTTATAACTTAAAAACCTTTGCCCAGGCGCTGTAAGGGGCCATTTTATCTATAAAGACATAGTTATTGGGCCTTTCAACTATGCTGAAGAAAAAAGCTATTTCAAATTTTGATCGGACGATTTTGGGAAAAAAGTGCCATGGAAGGGGGATTAGTTGCCCTTCAATTTTTTGGTCGCTTAAAAAGGGTACTAGCAATTTTCACTTCCATTAGAGTCAGTCCTCTCTCGACGTCTTAGGCCCACTGGATCGATACGATAACTCATGGGAAAAAAAAACACAAAAAAACGAAGAAACAAAATAAGCACGCATCCGTGATCTTTCTTCTGGCAACAATTACAAAGTTCCACATTTTTGCTGATATGAGCTTGAAACTTCTAAAGCAGGGTTCTTTGATACACTGAATCCGATGGTGTGATTTTCATTAAAATTCTATGACTCCAAGGGGGTCTTGCTTCCTTTTTTCGAAAATCAGACACTTTTTCAGGCTCGTAGCTTTGGATGGGTAAAACTAAACTTAATGAAACTTATTTATTTGGAATCAGCATAAAAAGCCAATTTTTTTGATTTGTCTATTGGTATAAAAATCCGACTTTTAGAGTTTCGGTTACTATTGAGCCGGGTCGCTCCTTACTTACAGTTCGTTACCACGAGCTGTTTTATTACCACTCAAAATCCAAACAGAGATCATTGAAATAATGCTCGTTTTTTCTGTTCTACCAAAAGTATTTTATTCATAAAACTTTACAGTGTCATGCAATGTAATTAAACAAATAAAAAAGTTTTTCAGATAAAGTAAGGAGCAAGTTTAAAACTTAAAAAAATATAAATTGCTCTGTATATAAGGGGGACTGCCCCCTTCTCAACACCTTGCTCATTAAACAAAAGTTTTTTAGTGCTTTGAAGAATCTTATTTTTCCAATTGCAAAATTTCTTTAAAAACTTGAAAATAACCCAAACTTCACAGTAAAGAGTAAGGAGCTAAAGAGGAGATAGCCCCTTCATATAAAGAGTAATCTCTTCAAATATATTTCAAATTTGTTCCTCGCTTTCATTTGAAAACCTCTTTTTTTTTATTTAATTTCTGATTGTTTTCCAAATCATACCCAGGCCTAACCAGGATATAATTTGAGGTACAGGTCCCTTAAATTCCTGGTTAATTGCTTTTAAAATGAGCACAATATTTTTACATTGATTAGTACCGTCCTACGTTTAATGTGCAATATAAACTTTTGGACAAAAATTGAATGTACTTAAAAATTGGCGATGAATTGTAATCCAGATAAAAAGTCCTTGTTAATATTATTACTAAAGAATTTCGGCTGGATGAAAAAGGAGTTTTATTGTTTGTATGGATTGAAATTCTGTGAGACCTTTGATCTTCTACATAAATGAAGCCATCACAACCTCTACAACAGGATTTCTTATCTATAAACACATTACATGCATTTGTTAGAATACATTAAAGTACATCACATAAAAAGAAAAAGAAAATAAGACCATATAAAATTGCTGAAAACTAAATTCCTGGCAGTTTTTGCCATCCCAAAGAAATTTTCTGGTGGGGCTGATGATAACCTGCCTTGCATTTCCCACCTCTGTGCTGGTAGATATGGGAATGTAACGTTTTAGCTGAATAGAGAAACAATTTAATTAATCCCTACCACCCCTACCTCTTTCAACATTTATCTGAAGCATCATGAAGAGTAAGAAGTTTGACCATTAATTTTTACATTTTTAGGAATCTACCCTACCCCCACCTAAACAATGACCCCCCCCCCCCCATTATAGCTGATACGCAATTACAGATCACAAAAATAGCCTATTTTCATTACAAATAAAGTGAATCAACTTGGTTGAATACAGTACTGCCACCGTATGGCATTACTTCTTTTGCAACTGGGAAGCCTAAAAAATAGTTATTGATACTTTTAAATCAATTAGCTTCTCATAATTCTAAATTGATTGCAAATTCGTCCTTTTCGGGGTAAAGTCGTCGTTTGGTGCCCTAAAGTAGCTAGGAAACGAGACTTTCCCTGGCCTAATCTGTATGGTCTTAAAAAAGAGCTTTAAATTCACGTTTGAATGAGCTCCCTCCCAATTACCTTGTACCTTCGGTTTGATACACTCACCTCTGTGAAAAAAAAAACATGCATCGACGATGTTTCTTCTGAAAAAAGAAAAATCGAAATTCAATGTTTTGAAAATTGGAGCTTGAAACCTCTGTGGTAAGGTTACCTGATATGATGTATCCAATAAAGGGATTTTTAATAAAGATTGCTTGCTATTTAGGGGTTGTTTCCTCTTTTTTTCAAAAATCAGGCAAATTTTCTCAGATTTTTGGTTTTGGGTGTGTAACAATAAACTGTAAGCATTTTATATATTTAGAGGCAGCATAAAAAACTAATACTGTCGGTGTAGCAATTGTCATGAGAATTCCATTTTTAGTTTTGGTGAATATTTGTCCAAGTCCCTTTTACTTCTAGTTTCTTTTATCACAAACTATTTGATAACATTATCTTGTGACGAAATTTTTTTCGAACCTGTTCATTTTATTTAGTCGAATAGGACATTAAAAAGAAAGAGGGTTAATTTTGCAGCTGGATAGTAAGTTTAACTTTTGTTTTTTCTTTCACTATTCTATTTTTTTAATATCTGAATATATAAGGGACTTAAGTTCGAGGGAAGAAGAATTGTCCTGTTATGAAAGAGGTATATTTTACGTGGCCGTTATAAAATAAAAACATGATATCTATGCAGGCAGGATGATTGTTGAGTATCTCTACTCCTTCTGTAAACTATTCGAAGGCGTAGGAAATTGCATAAAGACAAGTCTACATCTGTTATAATCTACGGAAGCAATAAATCTTTCTAGAATTTTTGTTTGAGTCTGATTTCCTTTAAGACTAAATGCATAATAATTAAATATATTATTATTTAAATAAATTGATCCCTTTGCCAGGAATCCTTGTCGTTTAAAATTTACTTTATTTTGTTTCATTTTGCTTGCAATTTAATTGCTCTTTTTATTTGAGATTTTTTTCCTAAAAGTATTTAAAAATAAACTTATTCCTACGAAAATTCCCTATCACCCAACCACCACTGATATTTTGGCGTTTGGACCCCCTGGAAAATTTTCTGCTGGTGCCCTTGATGACAGCCCAATTTTAGTTTGGTAGAATTGGGCAATAAACTATGAGAACGGATTTTTTTTTATACTAGAACTGCATCATGTTAACCACCAATATTATATAAATATTTTCACATAAACAAGAACCACCCAAGGGCAGGGTTCTAACTTTCCTTTCCGTGATTATGTCCACTGACGATCCAAAAATGTGTCATTTTTGGCCAAATTATGTCCATATTTTGTCTATAGTATGTCCATTTTGAAATCTCAAAAACTTGTTGTTTTTTAGGATTTGTGTTATTGACCAAAAGACGTTTTGTGAAGTTCATTCAAAGCAGTCAGTTAACATCAAATATAATGAAAAATAAAATAAACAATTGAACTCATCCATACAGAACGAATTAGTGTGAAAGCACTAAATTCATAAAAACACATAAACAGTAAAAAAAACTACTTGTGGGACCTTAATGCTCATCTTCCAACGAGAATTCCTTCTTGACAGGTATGGTCAGCATGAGGGTCAGCATTTTCACTTTCTTTGGTAGCTTTTTGTGCATGCTACAAAACCTTAGTTCGAGTGATCTGATCAAGTAGGAAGTCTATATGACTGCTGTTATTGACAAAGTGGCAAAAATAGGATAAAGCTGCTTTGTGTGACTTCGAAGAGAAACGACTTGCCAGTTTTCCTTTCTTCGCTTTTCCTTTGCTCGTAATTTTGTGCCATTGCGGCAGACCGTCTTCCAACCGAAATTTTTTAAGATTCGTCGCTCATGGAACAACTAGAGAAAAGGAAACACACGAAGCAAAACGCAGCATCTTTCTCGATATTGTATTCTAAGAACTGGGGATCCTCATACAATCCCGAATGAAAAAGCCACTGTTTCATTTTTTATATTGAAGGACGAACTGGGAATACACTTACCTTTGGTTGATTAGAACTTGATGAAATAAGATACTTCCTTTGGTTTTCGCTAGGGATTGGCTCGAGATTCGCAACAGATTTTGCTAGAGAACCTTATTCCTGAACCCTTGTGAACTATACTTTCAAAGTCGTCAAAATCACAACTTTCGACAACGACTCTACTAATTGTTGAAACATTAAGATATTCTTTAGTGCAATTGAGTGTTGTTTTTTTTATATATCTCAAATTCGAACATAGAAGATGATGTAGATTGGATTGCCACCAAGATATCTTGCGTTCAAAATAAAATTTTCCCGGTAGGCCGGGTGCCAGGTGTTGAAAATATGAAACATACCACGACGGAATGGGGCAGGTACTAGAATTAGCCTACCCCCCCCCCCCCCCCCTAAATTGACCATGCTGATTCGAAAAATACCAACGGAGCTTGCTTGCGAGGGGTGGAACTCTCCAAAACTTGACATTTTATCATATTTTGATGTTTAATACAAAAAATGCATCTTCCACAAAGTTTGAGGTACAGATTTCTGCTATACAAGATAGAAATGCCTAGATGCCATAAAATGTGTTCATAACAAACTAACACAATTAGTTAGAAAAAATGGCAGCAATGACGCAGGTTAAGAAACTAATCAAAGTCAGAATTAACACTATCAGAGGCAACGCTATAGTGTTACCTATAGTAAAGGCCATACGGCTCCAATGTTTATTATTATTATTTATTTATTTATTATTTTTTTCCAGAGGCACTTCATATGGAAGGAGTAGTCGTAGAATCTTCAAAGGGGGCTCATTTGATTGGAAATCGAGAGTTCTAGTGCCCTTTTCAATAGTCGCAAGAGATTGGAGGGCAACTAGCCCCCCCCCCTTCACGCCCATCATTCCTCCGAACACAACCAATCAAAATTTTGAGATAGCTATTTTGTTCAGCGTAGTTGATTTCCAAATTGAAAACATGTTTTTGAGGAGGACACTCCCCCCCCAGCCCACAGAGCAAGGGTTTTAAGTTATGGCCCGGGGACATATAAGGTTTTATAGAAGGCGTTGTCGTAGAAACTTAAAAAAAGGCTCATTCGGTTGGAAATTCAAAGGGCTAGTGCCCTTTCTTATAGTCGAAAGTGATTGGAGGGCAACTAGCCCCCCCCCCACGCCCATCATTCCCCCAACACATCCAATCAAAATTTTTAGATAGCCATTTTGTTCAGCGTAGTTGATTTCCAGACAGAAAATATGTTTTTGAGGAGACACCCCCACAACCCTCATGGCAAGGGTTTTAAGTTATACCCTGGGGGCATATAAGGTTTTTATAGAAGGCGTTGTCGTAGAAACTTCAAAAAAGGCTCATTCGATTGGAAATTCAAAGGGCTAGTGCCCTTTTTAATAGTCGAAAGTGATTGGAGGGCAGCTACCCCCCCCCCCCCCCCTTTACAACCGCCTTTTTCCCAAACACATCCAATCAAAATATTAAACCATTTTATTGAGCGTAGTATTAAGTTCTGGAAAGTAGGTCTTTGAGGATGACAACTCCCCCACAGCCCTCAGGGTAAGGGTTGTAAGTTATACACTGGGGGCATCTACGGGTTTGTTTAGACAAAGTTTCCGTAGAAACTTCAGAAAGGGCTCGTTCGATTGGAAATTTACCTGGCTAGTTCCCTTTTTAATAGTCGAAAGTGATTCTAAGGCAACTGACACCCCTTCCACGCCCACCATTTCCCCAACCACATCCAATCAAAATTTTTATATAGACATTTTGTTCAACGTAGTTGAAACTTCTGGAAATTATGTGTTTGAGCAGGACACTCCCCCCACAGTCTTCAGGGACAAGGCTTATAAGTAATGCCCTGGGGGAATATATGGTCCTTATGGAAGGAATGCTCGTATAAACTCCAGAGAGGGCTCATTTGATTGGAAATTGAAAGTTCTAGTTCACTTTTTAAACGTCAAAAGATATTGGAGGGCAACCAGCTTCCTCCCCCCCCCCAATCGTTTTTTCCCAAATGCATCCAATAAAAATTTTAAGATAGCTATTTTGTTACAAATAGTTCAAAGATCATATAAACATTTTGAGATAGCAATTTTGTTAAAAATAGTTCAACCATCAGATAATAATAACTCCGAGGTTTATAAAAAAAAAACACTTTTTTCACTTTGATATTGTTACTTTGATATCAGTTTTGATACTTTGATGAATATTTGATTTTTTTTTTTTAAATTAATGGAGTTGTTGTATAAAATTACAGTGACGATTTTGAAAGTATAGTTCACAAGGGTTCAGGAATAAGGAAGCCAATCTCTACCGGAAACCAAAGGAAGTGTCTTATTTCATGAGGTCTTAATCAGCCAAAGCCGAGTGTCTTCCCAGTTTATCCTTCAATATAAAAAATATAACAGTGGTGTTTTCATCCGGGATGGTATGAGGATTACCAGCTCTTAGAATACAATATCGAGAAAGATGATGCCCTCCGCTTTCTCTGTTTCCTTTTTCTAGTGGTCCCAAGAGCGACCAATTCAAAAAAGTTTGGGTTGAAGCCGATCTGCGGCAATGGCACAAAATGAAGTGCAAATAAAAGGCGAAGAAAGAAAACTGGCAAGCTATTTCTCTTCTGAGTCCCAAAAGGCAGCTTTGTTCTATTTTTATCACTTCGTCGTTAACAGCCGTCATGCGATATCTTACTTGATAAAAACACTCGAACTAAGGTTTAGCAGCAAGCAAAAGGTGGAGAGACAAACAGAAAAATTTGATTTTTTTTTCGACGCTGCGGTAACCCTAGCGAGCAAGGGCATTGGCTTTAGGATAACTGAAGAACAAAACGGCAACTCCGTTCAAATTGTTTAACTTCTGGCGAGATATATGGTAGCTCTTGATACCCGATATAGACCATACAAGTTTACCTATTTACCTACAAAATCCTCAATAATGTTTTTGTGATTTGATACCCGATGCTTCACATTCTGATAACCTTGCGGGCCTAATCCACAATACTAGCTCGGAAAGGACACCTAGAAAGAGACTATCAGATGTTAGCGAGGCTAATGACAAAACCAGGCAGGGTATGGCATAAAGTATAACAGGAACATTGCCAAGGCGAGGAATTCCTCTGTTTAAATTAGCTTTCCAGTCTTATGACTATGGAAGTGCGATGTCTGGTCAATTTAATGGAGCCGAGCAGGAAATGTCGGAACTTCTTGGTCGCCGTGTGCCCTATATCCCCTGACAGGCCCACAGACTAAATATTGTTATTGAATATAGTGGCAATTCATCTGTTTTGACAGTTGAGCTTTTCTACACCCTTGATGAAATGTACATGTTCTTCTCTTCATCTGCAGAATTTTGTCACCCTTAAAGGAAACATCTCTTCGATTGAAAACAGCCTTAAGCTCCAAAACTTATCACAGACTCGGTAAATTGCAAGGGCTAAAACCATACAAGCAGTAGTTACTTAGTTTGAAGCAATAGTTTCAGCCATTTACGAAACAAAATCTGTTAAATGTAATTTAGTTGTACAATTTGACTAATAATATTGGAGATAATTGTTGAAACACGTCACTGTCATTGGTGAATTGATTTAAAGATGGACTCGTTTATTATTATTATACTGCGGATTTTTTAACGCTGGATTTTTTTTTTTTTTTTTTTTTTTTTTTTTTTTTTTTTTTTTTTTTTTTTTTACTCATTGGGTGGAAATTGTAGGAAGTCTCATTTTTCAGTCAATTATGACAATATTAATATTATACAGGTAAGGGTTTTTTTTAAATATTAAGATAATTTTTTAACTTCAGAGTGTCTAAAACATAACTAAGATTAAAATTCTATTTAACTAGCTTCGCTTATCCTGGACATTCTCTAAACCTGATTGCAACAACATCCTGTTTCTTTGCATACGAGATACTGTTCAAGAAATCCCTGAAAAGCTAACCCCTTCAGCACTAACAGAATGTAGGCTGGTAACAAGAATTTTGGTTATTGTTTGAAGATAATGGTAACCCATAGCCTATTAGTGGCTTTAAATGTGGTTGACACCGGGGCAAAGAGGGTCATTCGTAGAACACAAGGCAGCATTTTCTTGACAAACATTTTAAATTTGTTAAAACAGACGCTATAAGAAAAAATATTGCTTTACAGAAGCATGGTCAATTTCTTGAAGCACCACAAAATCATATAGAAAGGCGCCCTTCCCTTTTTTCCCTTCCATAGGTCATGGGGATATTTTCATTGAAAGTTGCCTCTTTTTGGTATTGTCATTGGACCCCCCCCTCTAAATTTCGGAAGTTGACACCACAGCTCCTCAAGTATTTTGACTCCCCTTCTCATTTATTTTGGAAAAGGGGCTTCGGCCTAAGCTCACAACTCCACACAAGGCGGTTTCTTACAGTGAAATATTCTTTCAGACTTCGGACACCCCTTCTAATCAGAAAATTAGAATAGTTTTACGAAGAGAATGTTTTAGGCTACTGTGCTAAAACATTAAATAAAGACATGCACTGAAAAATAAAACCTAAAACATGTAAATAAAAGAAGCCAAATTAACAAAAAAAACCGCACTACTTTCTCTAGTTTCAGCCATCTAATTCAATTAGATGGCTGATATTAGGATTAACCTAACTTCTCTTCTTAGGTATGGTCAATATAATTGACAAGTACCAGAAAAAGTATACCGTACAACCCTCGTCTGCCCTGAGTTTGTAATGGTAGTAGCGCCAACGTAAAACGAAATGGATGGTAGGGCCACGGAGAATGTATAGAGAAGGGCAACAAAACTTTACTTTAAACTTGCCTTTTTTGGAATTGTTAAATTCTGCCCCTAAAAAAATTGCCCCTAGACTGTTTGCACGTGTATTAATACCTGGAAACATCGATTTTTTAATATTTTTTTTTTTTCAAAGTTATGACAATTTTAAGGCAGAAGTATATTTTGGTCAGTGGTGCCATGTTTACTGTCTTGATTAAAAGCTTCACCGGTTTACAATATAAACAAGATAGTTAAACTATCTTAATCACTATAAATAAGATAGTTAAAATTATATGTTGAATGATTAAATTATTCAATTTAGTAATTGTAGGAGTTGAAACTTCCTAGAATTTTTCTGGGGTGGGGGTTGAAAAGACTTCAATTTTGTTGTTGTAGCTGTAAAGGGGGTATAATATTTTTACTCCGGATCTCACAAAAGAGTATAATCCACACGTGTTTTGTACTCATTTTAGACTGATGGTCTGCTTGGCAATATGGGTCCCAGGATTCGATTCCTGATGTCGCAATGTTGGATGACAAGTTATGTACGACGCCTATTCTTATAGAAAAAAAAGACCCAGCAAATGAAACGTCAATTCAAAGTCTCATGCGCTCTAAACAGCTCCAGAGGGTGCTCTAAACAGCTCTAGAGGGTGTTTATCCTTTTTTTCTAAATTATGACGATCTCTTCTTCTTTTCAAATGCCATTTTAGAATACCTAATAACATTCAGAATAAACAGAAAAAGAATTAAAAGTATTCTCTTTTTCTAATACAAACAGGCGTCATACCTTAGTTGATATGCTAAGATATCTGTGATGTGGTGTCAGATACGAAGAACAGTGATGAAGAAATTTACCTTATTGGAAATGTTCCCAACGGTTAAAATCTTTCGGAATTATTGCCAAGTACTAAGACATGTTTACATCTTTATCATGTTGTTTAAGTTTTTGTTATTTGTCAATGAGTTTATAATGTCTTTCTGTTAAAATTTGTTTTGCATACAACACACATCGATTGTTCTTTGATGAGGGAATTGGTCTGGAATTTTTTGTATTGTAATCATTTTTATGACAAACTTTTCTCAAAATAAAAAGCAGTGTATGAAATAAGGGTTTAATTTAAACCACTTAAAGCTAATTCAATGTAGTTTATTGGGATCGGCTGAATGGACTTGGAACTAATGGTCCTAGACTATTTGAAGAGGGCTCATTCCCTTTCTTGGAGGGCACTAGCCCCCATCACATGCCCCCTTTTTCCCAAAGTAGTCCGATAAAAATTTTGAGGTAGCCATTTTATTTAGGATTATTTTTTTTTATTTCGTATTATATCGTGTGATTTATTGATACCTCAACCAGTACATCCTCGAATGCGAGTGTCATCTATCAATCAAACCACCTTAAAACCTCAACAATGTCCATGGAATAACAAATGACCGGCCAAAACGTTATTAATAATGAATTGTAGATGTCAGGCAAAACTAAAACTGAGTAAGGACATTGTTAATAACATCACTTTATATATAAGAGCAAAACAACCCCCATAGAAGAGGATATTTTGTATAAAGAATTTCAGTTGTCTAGTAAAATGTCCGAAACGGAATGTTACAAGTAAACGAAACAATACTATCGTTTCCAAGAAAGACACCATATTGTGTTTCGATGCTTCAAACCTTGAAAAAGGTGCCTTCGTTTTGAAATAGATGGCGCTGTTGCATCTACTGTTGGGACCATTACGTAATGTTCTAAATTACCTTAAAACGAAAAAATAATTTGCAATGTGTTTGCTACAATATTTTTGACCACAACTAATGAGATTTTCATATAATATTATTATTTATAATATATGTGTTATTTACATAAGTGATAACTCTTGCTCTAATACTCCTCCCAACGGCTTGTTCCTTTGCGTACGCTATAAAATTACGAGAAACTCTAAAATAATTTTATTTTTTCGGGGTTTTATTAGCCAAATAAACTTATTCTGTGTGTATTTTGCGTGGTATGTAATAGCTAAATAATGGGGGCTCAGAAATGGAATTTAAAGTTGGCTGGTCATTAAATCAGGATGTGAAATTACAAGCTATTGACCTCCCCCCCCCCCCTCTATGCATAGCCTGTTCAGAATTACATGTTTAAATACTATCATAAAATTCAGTTTTTTTCTGAAAGAAAAAACTTTGAAAATTTTTTTTTTCCCTCTTTATAGGGTAATTATATGGCAATATGCATAAACTGTTAAAAATTTGTTTCATATTAATCATCATTTTAGGTCAAATGCTTGTCAATTGGCTGTTCAGTGAATTAGACGAAGTAAATTATCAAAGACATTCCTTTGTGTAACTGGAAGTTCGACAGCTAATTATTAAGTTCTACACTATGCTTTTGCATGCTGGGGCTATAAGACCTGTTGAGGATGCTAACATCAACGGGGTGGATATGAACTTCAAGGTATGGAGCAGACTGGTTTCTCACTACTCCAAAATATCTAGAAACATGAATAGAAAATATGGCATGAGATTTTTAAGGAGCCAATTTTCCCAAATCAAATGAAAATGACAGTGAAAAATGAGAAATGAGCCATATAGTACCATAAAGGCAAAAATATACTAAAGAAAACTGATCTGTTTCTCTGGATGCTTGAATTATACAGGCTCGTCTTCAGTTATTATAAGATTTTTTTGCAGAAACGAAATTTCAGCTGGGAGGGGGGGGGGAAACTGGGGTCTGGAGGAGGCAGTTTGTAAATTACTTACGTGAAATTGAAGCTTCTTCCTCCATTTTCACTAAAAAAAAAACACCTGAAAAAGAGAAATATGGAATATTACACCTAAGCTAAAGCAAAAGTTTTATCAATCAACTGATCAACTAAAAGATCAATCCCACCGCGCCGCTACCGGCTCATTTTGTTCTAATTAAAATCTTATCATTTTTTCGCTACCGGCTCATTTTGTTCTAATTAAAATCTTATCATTTTTGTGAAAACAATAAGGTTTAAAAAGGTTGGAGATGGAAGTTTAAGAAGGCTTCTATATACAGTGCTTTATCAAGTATTATCCAGCATTATGGAACTATCCCAGCTTTACTGAAAAAATTTTACTGAAACTTTGCACTTTACTGAAAAAATTTAAATATTTTTACTTTTACAACTTTAATAAATCAAATGATATTAAGATTTTGATTACTAAATATCAGTATATGTATATTAAACTGACAATGCACTTCCATGTGTATTTTTTTCAGTAAAGTGCAAATTATTTTCTGGCCTTAGGGAGGCATAGGGGTTTTGAGCCTAACTCATGTTAATTTCTGCTCGTTTTGAGTTTGACTCGGTTGTTTATGTAATTTCTGTTCGTTTTGGGTTTCATTTATTTATCGATGCTGATTTGTGGTAGTTTCACGCTTGGTAGATTATTTGATTTTATTTTTGCTCTTTTTTAGTTTAATGGAGTTTTTAATTTTCTTTGAAAAACTTATTTTGTGGAAAAAGTTTTTTTTAATTAATTTCTGTTCTTTTTATATTGTCATAGTCTTTTCAGGGAGAAAGAAAATAATTCTTTAAATCTTTCGTTTTTTAAGACTTTATAGTTTGGCCTGCTATTTGTATGCTGGAGAAATTTTTTTCGCAATTTTTATCAAAATACACCCTTTTAAAAATCTGGATACAAATAGTAGTGCTTAATATAGTTTCATACCTCCTCTGGTTGACCTGAAATGGAAAACTTGATACCATTCGCAAAAAAATCTGTTTACTTTCTTTGATAGCTTGGATACACTTACGCTATTTTGATTTGTTTAAATTTTAAGAGCAGCAGTAGCCCCGAACGTTTGAACATAATACCCTCAGTCGTTCTCGGGATACTGCTGAGATGCCTTATTGGAATTTAGCATTAACACAGTGCATTTTGACTTAATCTTAAGTTAACATTTAGTTTTTAAACATAATGGGCAAATGGGAGGGTGGGCGTGGGGGATTAGTTGCCCTCCAATCACTTTCGACTATTAGAAAGGGCATCAGCCCTTTCTATTTTCAATCGAAAGAGCCCTTTTCGAAGTTCCTACGACAGCTCCTTCGATACGAGAGCCCTAGTCTAAAAAAAATAAAAGTAATAATACATTGCACCCACATCGATCTTTACTTTAAAAATGTCAAGCCTTCCAACCACTTTCGACTATTAAAAAGGGCATTAGGCCTTTGGATTTCCAATCTAATGAGCCCTTTTTGTGTTTTTACGACAACTCTTTCTATAAACACCTTATATGCCCCCAGGGCATAAATTACAATAGTTGTAATTCTGAACTTTCATTCTAAAAGTAGACCTTTTTGGGTAATAAATAGTCGACCGCTGTGTCTCTTAGACTTCGCTAATCCGTAAAACACAATGTGTTGTATTTTGATAAACTGTGAATAGTTTGTGTGATTAATTTGGTTACGACTAAAAGGTTGGCAATGGTCTGATATTTGGCTACATATTAACCATACTTCCATTGGGAGTGTGGGAGGAACAGGGAACTTGAAGGAGTTCTAGAAATTATACAGCTAAAAACTTGTAATGAGTTATGCACTGTGTTCATTTCAGAAGGGGAGGAGGGGAAGTAAATATGAACTGAAGAAAAAAAAACAAAGTAGGAAATGGTTAAGACACAGGAAAATCGTAAGGATCTTGGGATATTGGGGACCAGGGGACGAGACTTTGTCCATACTCCAGGTTTCCAAGACGATACTGACTGTACTGAATACAAGAATAAAAGGATAAACTTCCAGTAAGAAAAGAAAGTGCTAATACCTACACAAAATCTTTGCCAATCCATCTTTGGTGCATATTGTAGGCTTGAAAAATATCGAAAAAACGACAATACAAAACTGTCAAAACAGAAAAGCTAGAATTGAAATCCATGGAGAACAGAACTAACAAACATCGAATCAATTCAAAAGATACACTAATAGTAGTAATGCTTCTTGTTTTGTCAATAATAGAAGTTAAGATTACCAAAATTTTTCTATTTATCTTTCCAGACTCTCAACTTTTCGTTTGTTAGCATATGTATCTAATTTACTTGTGCAATATCGGTGATTAGAATAAAAAAAAAACAAGTTTTTTCAGTGCTGAAAACTTTAGCGTAAAGATCAAGGTATTGAGGAGGGGGCAACCCCTTCATATGTGCACTAATTTCTGTTCGTTTTAATGTTGCTCCTCTCGTTAAAGGAGTCTAATAATTTTTATAAGAATTATGAAAAATATAAATATAATTGAAATCAGGAATCATATTAGAAGTGAGGTATCGGGTGGGATTAAACCTACCTCCTATTTCATTTTAATTTATAAATTCCAATGCAATTAGTTTATACTTAGATCCAATCACAGTCGTCAAAAAAAAATGAATTAATGAAATTATAAAGATTAGTAGAAGAACATTCATCTCCCCTTAGGTTTTAAGCCCTCCCCTCCCCCCCCCCCAATTAAAAAAAATATAAGGAAATTAAAAAGGATAATAAAAAACTAAGAAGGGGTGAGCCAAAACTGATTATTTATCCGGCACCCCCTATTGGAGGGGGGAAAATCATCTCGGCTGATTCCAGAGAAATCCCAATATGATAAAACAATGGTACACACATCGTTCTCTTCAATAAGAATTAAGACACTGTAATTAGAATTGGAACTAAAAACAATTAATTAAGTAATTAAAATAACTAATAATCATTAATTATTAGTATTTTAAACATTAAATCAAGTTTTATTCTTGCTGAATTGTGTCAACAATTGCATTACAACACTAAATTTTACGATCACTGGGCCTCTTATAGATTTCGTTAAAGAATAAAGTCATTTTTTTTTACTTATATTGTAAATTTTTAGCTCCCACCATGCAGGCAGGATTAAATAAGCTAGAACATAGTATTTTGGAAGAC
>CM051259.1:32370407-32740407 GCA_027921565.1 Artemia sinica | reverse complement strand
ACAAAAATATATTAAATTGGATGTTTTCTTTCGATTTATATTAAATAAAAATAAAAAAATTCCCCAAAAAATCGGGAAATTTTTAGATAACTTTTTGAGTCAATATAGTTGAAAGGTCCTTTAACTATGCCTTTGGAGATGGTATTGACCCCAATAATCCCTGAGGAAAGGGCTGTAAGTTATGTAATTTGCCCATAGTTCATATAGGTTATAGTCTTTGTTATTGGGAAATATACATGTCTTTATTGTTGTTTTTTTTTTTGGGGGGGGGGGTATTTTACATAGGGAAAAAGTTCCAAGGGGAATGAAACGGGATTTCTTGGCATGATTTGACTAAGGGTCAGAAAAAAAGTTTTTGACTTAAAAATAAGGAGCAATATTAAAAATTAAAACAAGCAGAAATTATTCTACATATAAGAGGGACTGCTCCCTTACTGAATCCTCCTTTTTAAGTTTTACTTTTTGCCACCATTCCTTAAAAGAGATTGATCAAACAAAAGGGCCGTTGAATTTTAATGGATGTATTTTTGGAGAACATAAAAAGTGCCTGGCCTTGATAGAGTTCATTGACCCTCAAAAGTGCCTTGGAAAGGTGCCAAGGAACGTAAAGGGATGAAGGTATAACCTAACAATCTACTGTCGTAGTATTAGCGTATAGCACAAAAGATCCATTATGAGCCTTAATTTTGCTCCAAAGTTTGAATTAAGGTAATTAACTTCTCTTTTAAAGTTAGGATGGTATTGAACCCAATAGTCCCTTAGGAAATGGCTGTAAGTTATGTAATTTACCCATAGTTCATATAGGCTATAGTATTTGCTATTAGGAAATATACATGTTTTTTGGGACGGGGGGGGGTAATTTTCTTGGGGAAAACGTTCCCAGGGGAATGAAAAGGGATTTCTTGTCATGATTCGACTAAGGGTTAGAAATAAAAAAAAAAAAAAAAAGTTTTTTGACTTAAAAATAAGGAGCAATATTAAAAAGCAAGGCGTTGAGGAGGGGACAGCCCCTTTCATACACGGAATAATTTCTGTTCGTTTTAAGCTTTAATGTCGCTCCTTACTTACAGTTAAAAAAAACTTTTTTTTAATTTAATTTCTGAACGTTTTTGAATTAATGCAGCTTTGATTTTGGCTCACCATTCATGAATAATTAAAACGAAATTTGCATATTAATTTTACTTTTTTGGCTAAATGGCTTTCTCGAGATTTTGTTCAGATGTAACTTACGAATTCTATTGATGTATCTTGGTGTAAAAACTCCGGTTTTTAGAGTTTTGTTACTATTGAGCCCGGTCGCTCCTTACTTACAGTTCGTTACCACGAACAGTTTGATTGATCAAACAAAAGGACCGTTGAATTTTAAGGGATGTATTTTTAGAGAACATTAAGATTTTAGCATAAAGACCTAAGGTTCCGGAAGGGGCTGACTCCCTCATATTTTGGTAGTTTTAGCTAGCTTCCAAGTCCCCCTCACTTAATTTAAAGCGAGTATTATCTGCTCAACTAACAGGGGTATCACGAAGAAGACTATCTTCGCTCATGTCACCTGGTTTTACTAAAATTACCATTTTCTATGCCAAAAAGAACTGAGAAGATGTTCTTTTTCTCTATGTACATATCCAAATTTAAGGCAAAAAGATCATCTTCAAGAAAAACAAGCATAATATAAAAACTAACTTATAAAAAATTTAAAACTAGTAATTTTGATATTCAGAAAACGAGAATTTTCCAAACTGTAATACTATAATTTTTTTTTAATTTGGAAAGAATATTGTTTTTTATAAGCATGTCAGCATCTAAAAGCAGAAAAATTAATAAGAAATTATAAAATTAATTAAAGTTGACATGAATTTAGGCCACCATGGCATAGAGACTCCAAAACTGAGTAATCAATTCCTCTCCAAAATACTTTGAAGTTCGTTAATTTCTTGTTCAACCAAATACTTCTGTAGTTCCACCTCAAGTGTTTCAACCTCTAGTTGAACACGGCGAATCTCAGCATCCACTACTTCCATTTCTCGCTCTAATGTTGATAAATCCACTTTCTTTCTAACTTCAATTTCCAGGTCCATTCTCTTTTCAACTCTCGTTACAATCCGTGTTACTACCGTCTTTGTCAATCTTTGCATACACATCTTTGCATACCTTTGTAATTGAACATTTTGCCCTGTTTTTCTTTACCTTTCCAAGCATTTTTCTTTCTTTAATTTGTATGCCCATATTTCTTCGTGAAGCTAAGGATGTCTTTACTACGGTGCATCTTGTTCTTTCCGACATGGCTAAGATATTCTTATACAAGCAATCCTGTTCCTTCCGACTTGTACAGCTTCTTCTTTCCGACATTTTAAATACTTTCTTACACCGTTTCAAGAAATATTAAAAACTTTATAGTAAAAAACTTACAACCTTCCAGATTCAGAGCTTGTACTCAACTGATTGGTACGGATAAGGTGACTGCATTCCTGACTTACCTTTAAGCTCCGCCTACGAGCACCTCTTGCGGAATATATTTAATCATGCCTTTCAGAAGTGCGGTTTGCTTAATTTGAAATAAATTCAGCCATTGAATTAGACGGCTGAAACTAGAGAAAGTAGTGCAGTTTAAACTGGCATTTTTTTTGCCAGGTAGGATTGCCTATAATAAAAAGTGACACAAAAACAAAATATCTCTAGATTTCATGCTGCTGGTTGTGTGACGACTTCAATTAATATTTGAGTCCCAATTGGGCTTCCAATCAACTTTTGCCCCATTTTTTTTTACCCCAGCTTTGACTGAGACAAGGGCCGTATCCAGGGGCAGGGGGATGCCCGGTTTGAATCCCCTCCCCCGAAATGTTTTTCTGACTCGTAAAAACGCAACAAAAATAGATATAAACAGATTTTTATGCGTTTTTGAGGTTTTTTTCCCCCGAAATTTTTTTTGGGGTAAAACTCCCTCCGAAAAAATTTCCTGGGTACGGCCTTGACTGAGACTATAATGCTTTTGTTGCCCTTTTCTATACATTCTCCATGGCCCTACCATCCATTTCGTCTTGCGTTGGCGCTACTACCATTACAAACTCAGGGCAGACGAGGGTTGTACGGTATACTTTTTCTGGTACTTGTCAATTATATCGACCATACCTAAGAAGTGAAGTTAGGCTAACCCTAATATCAGCCATCTAACTGAATTAGATGGCTGAAACTAGAGAAAGTAGTGCGGTTTTTCTGGCAATTTGGCTCCTTTTATTTAGTTGTTTTAGGTTTTACTTTTCAGTGCATGTTTTTATTTAATGTTTCAGCACAGTAGCCTAAAACATTCTCTTTGGAAAACTATTCTGATTTTCTTATTAGAAGAGGTTTCCGAAGTCCGAAAGAATATTAGGCTGTAAGAAACGGCCTTTTGTGGAGCTGTGAGCTTAGGCCGAAGCCCCTTGTCCAAAATAAATGAGAAGGGGAGCCAAAATTTTAGCAAATGTATATTAGAGCAGCAATTTTTATTAAGAATACAAACATGTCTTGTTCTGCTATCCTGTGACTTTAGATTTTTGACATAACACAGTTTTGCTATCAGTTGATGAATGAGACTCAGCTTTATCGACCTATCGAATTACGTACTTTAAACTTGCTAGTTAAACTACGAGGGCTATTCAGAAAGTAGGGAACGTTTTGTTATGAAACAAAAATTAGGCACAGGAAAAATATTTTATTATATACATCTGAAAGAGTGACTAAAATGCTACTTTTCTACATAGTCACCAAACAAATTAAGGCACTTATCGTAGTGGTGGAGAGGCTTCGAAATTTCTTTATCATAGAAATCCGCCGCCTGCGATCTCAGCCACTTAGTGACGCACGCTCGGAGCTCGTCGTCGTCATCAAAACGCTGTGTCGCTAGCCAGTTCTTCATCTTCGGGAAAAAGTGAAAATCATTTGGCGCTAGGTCGGGACTGTAAGGTGGATGTGGAAAAATCTCCCATTTGAATGAGTCCCACGAATCCTATCAACTTTGGCTAGAAGATCGTCTGTCACAATGCTCGGGCGTCCACTCCTTTCTTCATCATGCACGTTGGTTCGGCCATTTTTAAACCGAATACACCATTTTCGCACTGAACTTTCATTCATTACTTCGTTGCCATACATTTCGCACAGGGGCCGATGAATTTCTATCGGTTTTTCGCTAACAAAAACTTTATTACGGACCGCACTTCACAACTGGCGGGATTTGCAATTGCAGTGCACATTTTAAATTGGAATATTGGGAAAACGGGCAGTGCGGAGATATTCTCGTTCTCGACTGGATGCCAACATTGCCGACTAAAGCTACGAGCACGCGCATACAAAAACATACGTGATCGCCGCGTGTCTATGGGCGTCAGACGGAAACGTTCCCTAGTTTCTGAATAGCCCTCGTATCTTAATCACTATAAATAAGATAGTTAAAATAATATAAATTGAATGATTAAATTATTCAATTTAGTAATAGTATTGGTGCAATTGAATTAAGAATTCAAACAATTTAAACGATGAAAGGGAGAAGCTGACACATTAATCTATGGAGTGAACCTATAAAGTGAATATTTAAACTGAGTTAAAGTTTACAATAAGCTAGAAAAACCTCTGGTGACCAAAAGATTGTTTAACGGTAAAATTAATCTTGTTCTTAGGTTAATTGATAAAATTAGTTGATCATATTAGGTTGTTACAAAAGCTTTTTGAGTAGTGATTATAATGAGAGAAGGTGGATTAACATTAACCAACATGTGCTCTAAAACATAATTTAGTGTTTCGAATTTAGATGAAGTCTTTTTTTTTTGGAAAACCATTTTTGAATATTATTAATAATCAGAGTTAAGAGTCCATCACTCTTAACTTTGAAAACAATCACGTTACATTAAACAACGAGTACATGAAGCCAGAGGAATCCCTAGAGGGGTGGGGAGGGGGGTGGCCGACCACCCCCCTCCCCCCAAATTTTTTTTATTCGATAAAATTTTTGCCGAAGGCGAAAACTTCGACAGAAATTTTGCAAAATCGGCCGAAATTTAGCAAAATTCTTTATTTCTGCAGAAAATTTGGCATAAATCAGGTAGCGATTCGTAAAATTTAGGAAGATCGCCCCGCCCCCCAATAAAATGAGCCTCAGGACACCCCTGCCTGAAGCATGAAATCAAGTGAGTACTTGTCACTTTACAATTATTAGGTTCACTAATAAAGCTACCGGATATTGCAATTTTCATACGTGATTTTGGGTAGTCCTCCTCTTCTTAGTAACAAATGGGGGAGGGGGAAATTGTAAATTCCTGGAATTTTTCTGGGGTGGGGGTTAAAAAGACTTCAATTTTTGTTGTTGTAGCTGAAAAGGGGGTATAATATTTTTATTCTGGACCTCACAATAAAGTATAATCCACACGTGTTTTGTGCTCCTTTTAGACTGATGGTCCTGCTTGGCAATATGGGTCCCAGGATTCGATTCCTGCTGTCGCAATGCTGGATGACACGTTATGTACGATACCTATTCTTATAGAAAAAAAAAACAAAAAAAAAAACAGAAAATGAAACGTCAATTCAAAGTCTTATGTGCTCTAAACAGCTCTAGAGGGTGTTTATCCTTTTTTTCTAAATTATGACGATGGGTTTTCGGGGTTTTTCGGGGTTTTATTAGTCAAGTAAACTTTTTCTGTGTGTATTTTACGTGGTATGTAATAGCTAAATAATTTGGGCTCAGAAATGGAATTTAAAGTTGGCTACTCATCAAATCAGGATCTGAAATTACAAGCTATTGACCTCCCCTTCTATGCATAGCCTGTTCAGAGTTACAAGTTTAAATACTTGTAATTTTTAATATTTGTTCCTTCTTTATAGGGTAATTATTTGGCAATATGCATAAACTGTTAAAAATTTGTTTCATATTAATCATCATTTAGGTCAAATGCTTGTCAAATGGCTGTTCAGTGAATTGTACGAAGTAAATTATCAAAGACATTCCGTTGTGCAACTGGAAGTTCGACAACTAATTATTAAGTTCTACACTATGCTTTTGCATGCTGGGGCTGTAAGACCTGTTGAGGATGCTAACATCAACGGGGTGGATATGAACTTCAAGGTATGGAACAGACTGGTTTCTCACTACTCCGAAATATATAGTATCTAAAACTAGCATGGTTTAATTTTACGTTAATTAAAAAAGCAACGAAATATTATGGTTGCATTTAATATGAAAACGACTTTTTTTTCTTTTTTTTAAGTCATTTTTTTATTATTGACAGTGGAACAAGAGATTGAAATAAACCCCAACAGGAATAGAAAATATGGCATGAGATCAGCTTTGACCCTTTTTCAGCGGTAGAAAAAATACCAACAAAATAATGCAATTAATAAACTAACAATTACAATGCAAAATAGGTTCTTCAAAACTGCACAATGCCGCTAGACAATGCCGCCACAGAATTTTAATACCGATTGGTTCGCAGACAAAAGAGAAAAGCATTTCTGGAAAATGTATGTAATATCCTGTTTTATCCTATTTCTAGAAAAAGAAATAAAAACATGAAGAATAAAACAATTTGATAAATGAAATCCAGGTTTTTCATCAGATCTTAAACATCACTGGCGTAATTTCGTCAACATTCTTGGGGGGGGGGGGGGGGGAAGTTGTTGCCAATTTTCCCAAATCAAGTGAAAATGACAGTGAAAAATGAGAAATGAGCCATATAGTACTATAAAGGGAAAAATATACTAAAGAAAACTGATCTGTTTCTCTGGATGCTTGAATTATACAGGCTCGTCTTCAGTTATTACAAGATTTTTTGCAGAAAGAAAATTTCAGCTGGGGGGGGGGGGGCAAACCGGGGTCTGGAGGAGGCAGTTGCCCTCCCCCTCCCCCCGCGCTAATTATATTTTGGCCATCAATGCCCTCCAATTTGCTAGTTCAAGTTTTATAACCTAGACAATCTTTGAACATTGCTGCTGAAAATGGTCCTTGAAAATTAACAAATTTTTTAATGTCAGTATTGATGTTGTATATACGCTTACAAACAATAATGCCACCAATCAACAAGGTCAGGGCCCCTACCTTGGATTTTTAGTACAAAAATTGAAAATGCTTTATTAAATGGCCGAAAATTGTTAATTGTATGTAATTTTTCTTATTCCTGCTTATGTTTTCTTTATTCCTGTTTTATTTATTCACTTTGAATCCTTTCCATTTATAATATTATTATTACTGCTGTATTTTTTTCCCTTTTGTCTTGTTTTAGATTGATGCTATAAAAGAAATAAGGATACGCGTCGTATCATGCCAAATGTTACACGAACGTTTCTTGCGATTGCCATGTTAAAAAAAAGGTGATATAGTTGTTGTAAAATATTTAAATTAAATAAATGAATTGGTCATGCTGCTGGAAACTCGTTCATCAAGGCTTAAGTCAGTATGTAACCACTGTATTATTTGGTACGACTCATATCGTCTAGGCAGCATTATTCTAACCTCCCCATTACAGCCTGATACTGCAAAAAAAAGCTCGAAATCCGGGAAACCTTTTCAACCAGTGAACAAATATTCGAAGTTAAAGCGAAAATTTGGAAAAGGCTTCCGCTCTGCCATCTACAGTGTGGAAAAAAACGAGCAAAATTAGAGAAAAGTGGAAAGAAAGCCCAAATTATAAGAAAAAAAAAAGAAAAAAACCTAAGGCAGAAACGTAAAGCTCAAGATATATCAAAAGCAACACACTAGCGTTGCCTATAGTAAAGAACCATAAGGCTTCAATGAATTATCATTTTTTTATTATTGTTTTTATGGAAAGGGTTGTTCCTATAAATTTTGGAGAGGCTCATTTGATTGGAAATCAAAAAGGTCTAGTGCCCGTTTAAGTCATAAGTGTCAAAGATTCAAAAGTGTTCGGAGGCCAAACAGCCCCCCTCCCACGCCCTTTTCCCCCAAATGTATCTGATAAAAATTTTGAGGCAGCCATTTTGTTCAAAATAGTACCAAAGGTCGTTTAACAATGCCTCGGGGCTAACACCACCCCAATAGCCCCGGGGGCAAGGGCTGTAAGTTATGCAAGTTGCCCGTTGTTAAGATATAATGTTTTTTATTGGGAAAAGAAGTTAGGTTTGATCCTGGGTCTCAAAAGGCATAGGATATTAAGGTGAAACTTTAAGAAAGGTTGAGAAGGATGCCAAACGCAGTCAAAACACTCGAGCCATCTAGATCAAAATAGTTGAAAAGTCAAACAACTATGTTTCTGGGTATGTTGACCCCTCCCCCCAAGCCCCCGGGCAAGTGTTGCAAGTTCTGTAAGTTACCTATTGTTTATATTTAAGGCTGGTTATTGGGAAAAGAGGGCATATTTGATCCTGAGTCTCCAAAAAGGCAAAAGGTATTAAGGTAAAACTTTTAGAAAATGTTGGAGGGATGTCAAGCAAATTATATTTTACCAAGCTCGAATACATTAAATCATTAGTTGTTGGCTCCAATGACATTGTTAAGACTGTTTGGGAAAATTTTACGTTGAATGCAAGAGATATCTTGATGGAAATACCATCTACATCATCTTCTGTGTTTGAGCTATGTAAAGAGTTAACGGTCGATTTCATTGAAGAACTTCTTAATATTTCTACAATTAGTGGAGTTGTTGTCTAAAATTGCAGTGATGATTTTGAAAGTATAGTTCACAAGGGTTCAGGAAGAAGGAAGCCAATCTCTAGCGAAAACCAAAGGAAGTGTCTTATTTCATGAGGTCTTAATCAACCAAAGCTGAGTGTCTTCCCAGTTTATCCTTCAATATAAAAAATAAAACAGTGACGTTTTCATCCGGGATGGTATGAGGATTACCCGCTCTTAGAATAGAATATGGAGAAAGATGCTGCCTACCGCTTTCTCTGTTTCCTTTTTCTAGTGGTCCCAGGAGCGACCAATTAAAAAAAGTTTGGGTTGAAGCTGATCTGCGGCAATGGCACAAAATGAAGTGCAAATAAAAGGAGAAGAAAGGAAAACTGGCAAGTCATTTCTCTTCTGAGTCCCAAAAGGCAGTTTTTTTCTATTTTTGTCACTTCGTCAGTAACAGCCGTCATTGGGGTATCTTACTTGATAAAAACACTCGAACTAAGGTTTAGCAGCAAGCAAAAGGTGGAGACACAAACAGAAAAATTTAGATTTTTTTTTTTCGACGCTGCGGGAACCCTATCGAGCAAGGGCATTGGCTTTAGGATAACTGAAGAACAAAACGAAAGCTTTGTTCAAATTGTTTAACTTCTGGCGAGATATAGGTTAGCTCTTGATACCCGATATAGACCATACAAACTTACCTATTTACTTTCAAAATCCTAAACAAAGTTTTGTGATACGATACCCGATGCTTCATATTCTCATAACCTTGCGGGCGTAATCCACAATACTAGCTCAGAAAGGACACCTAGAAAGAGACTATCAGATGTTAGCGAGGCTAATGACAAAGCCAGGCAGGGTATGGCAGAAAGTATAACAGGGACATTGTCAAGGCGAGGAATTCCTCTGTTTAAACTAGCTTCCCAGTTTTATGACTATACAAGTGCGATGTCTGGTCAATTTAATGTCTGGTCAATATCCCCTGACAGGCCCACAGACTAAATATTGTTATTGAACATAGTGGCAATCCATTTTTTTTGGATAGTTGAGCTTTTCAACATCCTTTACGTGTACGTGTACTACTACTACTGTAGTACGTGTACTACTACTACTACTAACAACTCACCGCAGCACCAAGCTGCCTGAGGCTAACACAGCTACGCACGCTCCTCCTCCACCCCAATCTATTCAAAGCCTCCCTTTTTACACCCGCCCACGAAGTTCCCATTTCCTTTAAATCTTTCTTTATGACGTCCTCCCACCCCAGACGGGGACGACCTGCTTTCCGTTTAACCCTAGATGGTTGGCCGAAAAGAACAATCTTCGGCAATCTGTCATCCTTCATCCGCACAACGTGCCCTAGCCACCTCAACCTCTCTTTTATTATAGCCCTAGAGAGCGGTATTGAACCACATTTTTCGTATAGCCTATTGTTTGAAATACGGTCAATCAACCGGGTACCCAGAACAATCCTTAAGCAATTTCTCTGGAAAACATCTAGCAAATCTTCATCCGCTTTTCGGAGCGTCCATGCTTCAGAGCCATATTTGACCACTGTCATCACTGTAGCTTCTAATATTCTAATCTTGGTTTGCAGACTTATCTTCCTATTCTTCCAGACTTTTTTTAACTGTGAAAAAACACCCTGAGCCTTGGCTATTCTATATTTAACATCTTCACTACTCCCACCATCTTTACTAATAATACTACCAAGGTAAGTGAAGCTGCCCACCTGATCAATCTTTTCATTACCCAACGTCACCTTTTCATCTTCACTTATTCCTAGCCTTAGTGACTTAGTCTTCCTAACATTAATTTTCAAACCAATTCTAGCACCATGAACTCGCAAAACCTCTAAAACTTCATTCATTTTGCTCACACTTTCATCTAGGATGCTTAAATCATCAGCATAATCCAAGTCCAGGAGACTTTTTCCTCCCCATTTGATTCCGTGGTCTCCCATTGCCTTTCCTGTGCTCCTTAAAACAAAGTCCATCAAAATAATCCATACAAAGGGGGATAGAACACAACCCTGCTTAACTCCTGATTTAATATAAAACCAGCTGCTAACCTCATTTCCTACCTTAACCGCAGCAGTGTTATTCTCATACATAGCACTAATCACTTTAATGTATTTGTCTGGTATACTATACAAGGATAAAACCTTTACTAAAGCTCTTCTATCAACAGAATCGAACGCTTGCTCATAATCTATAAAACTGAGGACCAAAGGTGCTTGAAAACTCAGGCACTTCTCAATTATTAGCCTAAGAGTGAAAATTTGGTTGACACATCCTCTACCTTTTCTAAAACCGCACTGCTCTTCTCTTAAAACTTTGTCTACGGCATCTCTCAGTCTAAAAAGTATCATATTACTAAATAATTTACTACCTACAGAGACCAGACTAATGCCTCGATAATTACCACACTCACTTTTATCACCTTTCTTATAAAGTGGCTTAATTAAGGTTTTCCTAAAATCGTTAGGTACTTCCCCTTTTTCAAAAATCATATTCATAATCTTCAGTAACTTATTTCTAACCTCAGAGCCACCATATTTAAGAAACTCATTTACCACCCTATCAGCACCTGGAGCCTTATTATTCTTTAATCCTTTTAGTACTGTTGCTAATTCCTCCTCACAAAACAAATCTTCCTTCTTATCCAAGGTATCACAAACTTTTTCATTTTCCTCTATATTTTTTCCTACAACTCTATCTCGGTTAAGCAAATTCTCAAAATGCTCGGCCCATCTCTCTTAGTTTTTTCCTTATCGCTAATTGCGACCCCATTCCTATCTTTAACTGGGCCAAGTCCGGATTGACTACTCCCTTTCAATCTGTTAACGTGCCAGTACAATATTTTACTATTATGCCGTCTAGCTGCATCTTCCAGCTCCTCGGCAATTTTATCCATGGCCTCCACTTCACACCTCCTTAGTTCATATTTTAATGCTTTCTCCACTTTCTTTACATTTCTTTTGTTTTCATACGATCTATCACTCAGATAATTCTTGTACAAGTACTTTCTCCTTTCTATTAAACATAAAGCTTTTTCACTAATATTCTTAGCTGCAGTTCTAGCTTTCTTCCCTAATACACCTTCAGCAACTTCACAAATTATTTTTCTAAAATTATTCCAACCATCTTCCACATTATCAAATTTTAAACTCTCAAGTTTAGTATTCAACTATTCCTGGAAAGTTTCTCTCAAATTCTCATCCTGGAGTCTACCAACATCATAACTTCCCGGGAGGTAGTTACCCTTCGATATTTCAGCTTTAAATTAACCCTTAATGCAACTAGATGGTGATCTTTACTTTTAACATCAATAACAGCACTCCTATATACCCTAGTATCTTGTATTGATCCTGCCAGTCTTCGGTTTACTATAACATAATCAATAAGGTTTGCTGTCTTACCATCATGGGAATACCATGTTAACTTATGAGCCATTTTATGACCAAACACCGTATTGGTTATAACTACATTGTTATACCTACAAAATTGCAAAAGTCTGTATCCATTACTGTTTTCTTTTCCTACACCAAATTTACCTAGGGTGGGATACCATCTATCCCTATTTCTACCAACCTGGGCGTTAAAATCTCCCAGTAATAGCATCATATTTCTACCTGGGACCCTGTCTATTTGCTCCTGTAACTGTAAGTAAAATTCATCTGAGTCACTAGTATCTCCGTTAGTCGGTTCTACAGGGGCGTATACTACTATAACTGATACCCTGAACTTTCTAGTCATAAAATGAGCAATTAGTATTCTATTATTAATACCTTCCCAGCCTAAACAAGACTTAGCAGCTTCCTTATTCATCATGAGCCCTACTCCCTGTCTATGTACTCCATCCTTCCTGCCTGAGTAAAGAAATTCTATATCACCTAATTTCATGCTTCCTACCCCTGGGATATGAGTTTCTGAAATTCCTAATAAATCCAGTTCGAATCGTCTGAATTCGTCAGTCAAAATGTCGATACGATAGTCATTTTTTAATGTCGTAACATTCCAAGTTCCAATTTTCATGTTCTTTAAATCATTGAAATTATTTTCGCCTCAGGAAAAGCAATGATCCCGGATACTAGTGCAGGACGGGGATCACATATCTTCTCAAGTCTACACCGAAGTGCTTAAGCCGGCTTAGAACCGGACAGCAAGAAGTCCCTGGGACCTCCATGAATGAAGGCTTTGTGCAATCCTGGGCCCATCTTGGTCACAACATGGTTTTCAGCACTTGGCGATGCTCTTCTATCAACAAGAGTCGAAATCCTGCACAGACAATTTCAAGCCTATTACCTCCGACTGATTATATATTCATGCCTACAAATATTATTCTACTACGGGGAGGCAACCCATAATAGATAAATTAGGTAGGAAGAGCTTATTCAGCCCAAAGACGCCCATCAAAACATATCAAGCCCAGAAAAATTGTCCATTAGTCAGAATCCCGTGCGAATGCTGTCGTTTACTAGGCTATAATTTCCTCGAGGGGCGCCACTCCTCAAGTGAGAATAGAGTTGACCGCATGGTCCCCAGTCTTGCAGGTACCCCAAAAACGTCAAGGCAGCCCTTTGCAGAGGCCGTTGTCCATAGATCTGGATCTTACGCCCTGCCGCAGTTGTCCTCCTATAGAAGATCCTCCCGCGATGGTGTTCTGCATCACCATGCAATTTAACCCATTACTTGGAGAAGGTTTGCGACTCATGGGACTTGTGGACAAACCAGTTTGCCCTTTTGAGTGTACATTTGAGGGGCCTTCTTCCTCCTCCGCCTGTATTTATGACCCCTGGCGAGGGTTCCCCAGTTTCTATTATGGACCCCCAGGGACAAGGTCCCCCCTTGGTCCGTGCCTCCTATGGAGGTACCTTACATATCTCTTGAGTGTTCCCCTATCGCCACCTGGGGACACGCTTACTGGCCTGGGGGAGGCCAGGAACATAAAAATGAAATTAATTAAAAATATTATTTTTCCTTTAAACATGGAAAATGGTATAGTCTTCTGTATGACTTTTTAAATATCAAATTATTATAGGAAGTATGAACAAAGTTATACAGAAGACTTTTTGGTTTGTCATAAAAGTGACAAAAAGTGACTGCGGCCGATCCCTGCATGACCCATGAGGGTTACCGGGCTTATGGAGCATCAGAATTCAATTAAATGAACCTTAGAAATAACTGCCAATGTTAAGCACTTGTTCTGTGTGGAATGCAGGTAGCTTTAGGGATTTTTATGCAAACTATTAAATAGAAAATCAGGTCTCAGCAACTGCTTTTCGGCAATATGCTGATGCTGTAAGAATACAAGGTTAAAATGCAATTTTAGCCCCTGATTTGTATTAAAATCGTCATTTGGGATCAATTTCAAGCGGTGCTATAAATGGTCGTAAATGGCCGAAGCGACTTTTGTTGGCCTGTAGTAAAATGTTTCTGTAATAATATATGGTGCTCCAAACAATTTCGTACAGTCAGGAGTAATGTACTGTATTAGAAGAGAAAGAAAAACAAAGAAATGGAGAGAGAAAGTTTTTTCTTCTCATTTTGAGAAGAAAAAAGAGAAGAACTGGGTGGACATTTTTAGAAATAGAAGAAGAATATTATTGAATAATATTATTCATTGAAGAAAAGAAGAAGAATATTAAAAATAATTGTGTTAGAGAATTCGAAAATTTTGTGAAAACAGGACTATCAAGTGAAGTTTTCTTGATTATTTTTATTTATATAAAGTGGGGAATTTATCTCAACCATGATCCCAATGAAATTACCCCCTGAGAAGGGAGATACTAATTACCAAATGCTAGGCACCATCTCCCCATTACCAAGTGACCTTTCTGAGGACTCAGACTCCAATGAAACTATGGTCACTGTCCACTCTGAGGACTCAAATCTCCATGATAATGGCTTCAAAACAGTCACTCCTAAAAGATCCAAGAGAAAACGGTACACCAGTTTCTCCCCATTAAAGACAGTTTCTACTACACCCCCATCTTTTTTGGAAGAAGAGCACTTCATCCACATTCTTCCTACCTCTCCTGAAACCATGTTCCAAATAAAAAACATCCAAACAATTAGACTTGAGCTCTTCAAAATCCTGAAAATTAATTTCAACCTCAACATCAACAGAGATGGTTCAATCTTAATATCTATTCAAGCAGGCTTTGAAAATGCAAAAACAACTCTTTTGTCACTTAACTCCCTTGGAGGCATTAAGGTCGATTCAAAGCAATGGATTCGCCCTCCCCCTGCCCAAACAAAAATTGTCATATACAATATCCCTAATGGTATTCCTGAAACTGACTTAAAGGATGGCCTTATGAACTGCAAAGGCCAAAAAATATCAGTATCAAAAGTCACCAGACTTGGAAGACCCAACAATGATGGCATATACACATCTAAATCCTACCTTTTCACCCTGGACTCCACCCTAGAGAACTTCAGTGAACCTATATCCCTATTTGGCCAGATAAAGCCCTACAAAGAGTACAAGGCTAAGCCAATACAGTGTGAAATATGTCTGATAATGGGTCACACAAAACAACACTGCAAAACAAACCTGAAGAGGTGCAACCTATGCCAAAACATCCATCCTCCAAACACAGCAAACTGTGCAAACAAGAAATTATCATGCATTAATTGCAAAGGTCCCCATTCTTCTGACAACAGATCTGTATGCCCAAAATACAAGGCAAGATCAATGGCTCTCAGGTTGTCTGAACAAGAAAATATCCCATTTCAGTTTGCAAAAATTAAACTCATGGTGCACAATGCAGATACACCTGAATTCTCTGAACCAAACACACAACCTAATCAAAAAACTCTACAGCAAAAAGCTACAAGGACCAAACCACAAAAAACATTCCCTGGAATCAAGACCTTAGACTTTCCCCCCCTTCCAGCCAGAGACCAAGACCCTGAATCTTCTATAAGTAAACCTACAAAACCAACCTCATCAAAATCGCCAAAGGAAATATCAGAAGAAAATCCAAATCTACTTACAAACTTATGCCTTTACATATTCAACTTCGACTCACTCTCCAGAACATCCCTCACAGAAGATCAAAAATCCTCAATTCTAGAAGAGATGGCTAATACCTACTTCCCAAAAAATCTTAAGGACACAGCCAACACAAATTTCAGAACTATACTCAATAAACTAAATCTATCTATCAATGGCTAACCCTCAGTTACCCCTATCCTCCTCAATTTTGCAATGGAATGTGAGATCATTAAATGACTATAAAATCACTGACCTTCTTAAGTATACTTCTTCACACAGCATAGACATACTATGCCTTCAAGAAACCCATTTAAACTCATCAGTTAATCTAAAAATTCCTGGTTATGATGTCCTAAGAAAAGACAGATCTTCCAATAGAATTGGTGGTGGAGTTGCCATCCTTGTACGATCTCACCTCAAATTCTGTGGTATAAGCCTCCCTGATTTCAGTCAGGACATTGATGCAATTGGTGTAAAGTTGTGGCTGGCAAACATGGAGGTCACTGTTATTAATCTATATAATCCAAATGGCAATAACAATGGACATGATTTTTTCAATTTTATTTCTAATAATTTCTCAAATTCAAATCTAGTGGTTGTTGGGGACTTCAATGCCCATAGTTCTATCTGGGGTTATTCACCTCAAAATAATGCTGGAAAATACATAGAGGAATTCCTCACCAATTTTACCAATATAGTACTAGCGACTCCTAGACACCTAAATACCTACTTCAGCAAAAGAAGTGGGAGTTATTCAACTATTGATCTTCAATTAGTTTCATCAAGTTTAATAAATAAAACTACTGTCAACAGAATAGACAACCTCCTGAGTGACCATTTTGCCATATGCACAAAAATTGGTGACCCAGCCATCATTGACAATTTCATTTCCCACTATGTGTGGCAAAAAGCAGACTGGCCAAACTTCTCCCACATTCTCTCAAACCATGACTACTCTTCACTCTCCACTGACCCAAACCAACTCTCCAAAAATCTCACATCACTACTTCTTGATGCTGCAAAACTTACCATACCCCAGTCCCAATGCCCTAAAACACTGAAAAATAACAAACCCCCTAAGCCATGGTGGACATCCTCTTGCCAAGAGGCTTGGCACAATAAAAGGAATGCCATCAGATCCTTCAAGAGAAATCCATCCACTGGAAAATATATTGCAAAGCTACAAGCAGAGGCAAAACTTAAGAGAACAATTAAACTTGCAAAAGAAGAGGCTTGCAAAAACTTTCTCTTATCAGTGTCCCACAAAACGCAAGAGTCAAAGATTCATAAATTCCTAGACAAGATGTGTGGCAAATTCTCCACACAGAACCCCTTCCATTACCAGCTAACTCTAAATGGTCAGCAGCTGGAAACCAACGAAGAAAAGGCTAAATTTTTAGCAGATTTTTATGAGAAGAAATTCAAAAACACCTCTCATAATCCACCTCAGATCAGCCTAACACCCCATTTTGACTTGCCTGGGTCCCAGTATCTACTCCAAGATTTTACAATGATTGAGCTGAATAAAGCAATCAATTCAATCAAACCCAAAACAACTTGCAGCCACGACCAGATCCATCCATCTTTACTCCAACACCTTCCAATAGAGTTTAAAAAAGTACTCTTATCTCTCTTCAACAATGCCTGGAGCAATTCCTTCTTCCCATCTGCTTGGAAAACATCACTCATCATCCCCATATTAAAACAAAATAAACCCAAAGAGGACCCCAACTCCTTCAGACCCATTATGATTACCCCAGTTCTGGGAAAATTATATGAGAAGATAATCCACTCCCGATTGTATTGGTTTGCTGAGTCTAACCACCTCATCCCACATACCCAAACAGCATTTAGGAAATATCATTCTTCCATTGATGCATTTGTTCGCCTAACCAACGCCATATCTGAGTGTCTGAAAGACAACCAAATCCTAGTTGCAGCCTTCTTGGACTTCCAGAACGCATATGATAATATCCAACATCCACTCCTACTGCAAAAATTATCAAAAATGGGTTTTCCAATACCTGTAGTGAATTTCTTTAAAAGTTACCTATCTGAACGCTCTTTTGTTCTCCAAGTAAATTCCTACATCACTTCTAAAAAGTCTGTCTCCAAAGGCCTTCCCCAAGGTGCTGTCCTCAGCTGTCTCCTGTTTTCACTATATTTATGGGATCTCAACCTACCCCAAACAAATATTCAGTTTGCAGATGATATAGTCCTATGGTCTACCTCAAATGATTTTGAACTAGCCCAATCCAAGTTACAAAAGTCGCTTTATGCCTTTGAATGTTTCTCCAACAATTCATGCCTACCCACCGCCCCATCAAAATCAGCTATAGTACAGTTTCATAACAGGAGAAATCCCCAATCTGCCCTACTAACCCTAAATGGTGTTGTCATCCAAGAGCAACAACACATCAAATATCTTGGCCTCACTCTAGACCAAAAACTAACCTTCAGGCTCCACATTGAAAATGTGAGAATAAAATGCCTCAGGAAAATGCGTATCTTACAAAGGCTACTCAATACGCCTTGGGGTTGCCATGAAAAAACTCTAATAAATTTCTATAAGACTTATATTAGATCTCAGATTGATTATGGACTAATTGTATATGGCTCATGCTCAAATACCCTACTATGCAGTCTGGAGACTGTCCAGAATACTATGATCCGTGCTATACTTGGCCTCAGGAATCACACCAAAACCAACTTCCTCCTCAGTGAAAGTGGTCTCACCTCTATTGCCATGCGTAGAGACATTCTACTTGCCCGCTACTTTACAAAAATTGAAGGTAACAGTTCCCATAGATTACATGACTGGCTAAGAAACCCTGGAGCTTTTAGGGGCCTTGCACGGGAATTTGCAACCACCCAAATGACCTACCCCATACCTTCATCTTCTTTATTTCAAATTTACCCCCGGATACCTTCCTGGGCTAACCTCTACCCAGAAGTGAACCTTTTGTTTGCGCCAGCTATTAAAACAGACCTTTCCCTTGCCTATGTAAAATCATTATTTCATGAATTTGAGTCTCAGAGATATATCCACCACCTCCCAATTTTTGTGGATGGCTCAAAAACAGATTCCAGGACTGCTTGTGGAGTCCACTTCCCATCTTTAGGTATAGCAGCTGCTGAAAGGCTCCAAAATGATGTGAGTATCATGACAGCTGAAATAGCTGCCATCAACATTGCATTGGAAACCATTATAAAGATGCCAAACCCCCCAAGAAACACCCCGCTTATAATTTATTCAGACTCAAAATCAGCCCTTGCCTCAATATCACCAGAACATTCAGACTACCCAGACAATGATACCTCCACCACTCTTGTACTATTGAACCAACTACTTAAACAAGGTATATCCACAAAATTCCAGTACATCCCAAGTCACATGGGTATAAAAGGGAACCACAAGGCAGATGAAATAGCTAAATCTGCCCTTCAGCTTGAAATAATTTCTGGAAGACCTATCCCAGTAAGAGATGTAAACCATTGGCGCCTAAAAATTTATCTAGCAAACCAATGTCCACCAAACCTTTCTCCATTTACATCCCGGAAAGACTCAAAGATGTACCACAGAATACGATCAAATGCTACTGGCCTTAACAGCCAAACTTATCTCTATCAAAACACAACCATTCCAACAGTAATGAGCCCTCTTTGCCGCCTATGTCAAACCTATGATGAGACCATCAACCATGTTCTTTTTGGTTGCCCTGTGGCAACTCTCAACCATAAAAAAGAATGGCTAACTTTATCTGCTATACTCAAGCGCCTCAAGCTAACCCCTAATATTGACCAACTAACACAAAGGAGACACTCTTCAACTGATGATGCTGAATTGTTCAAAGCTGTCTTTAACTGCCTAAATATAGGTGGTTTCATCAATGATGTATAAAGCCTATTATTGAATAATAATAGTCTAATCTCTATATTTGATTTCCCAGGACACCCCTGACATAATCATACAATACGAAAAAGGTTAAATGGATTCATCCGAAGCCTATAATTGAAGAAGAAGAAGAAGAAGAAGTGAATGAAAATGTCTTATGCAAAATTTTCATAGATAGTACTTTACGTCACCGACGACGACAATCCGCGTGTACATTTTGTTTTAAGGTGTTGGTAACACTGGAAAGGGGCATAAGATTCCATAGACATATAGATATTTATTGCAAAACAATAGCCTCTTTGGGCCATGGCAAAAACAAAACAAATAAACACACACACACACAATAAAAAAAATACTGCCCACAAACTCATAACACATCATAATATCACGCATACCAATAACGAAACAATACAATATTTTAAGTTTCATTAAATATTTTCATTTCTTAAAAGAGTGAATTTTTTTTGTTTACATATTTCATTTATTTTGCATTTTCTGGGGTTAGTAGCTGTAACTTATCCAAAACCAATCCAGACTTTTTCATGTGGCAATCCTTGTAACCTCTGAAATTATTTACATCTTATGAAATGCAGAAGATAAGTAATGTATGAATGTTTGAACACACTACAAGAGTTCAGGATAGTCAAAATCTCACCATTTTGTTTCTAGCTTAAACCCATTAAATAAAACTAGATAAAGTGAAACTAGCAAGGTGAGTATCAAAATATCACCATTTTGTTTCCAGCTTAAACCCAAAAAATGAAACCAGCTAAAGTGAAACTAGCAAGGTGAGTATCAAAATCTCACCATTTTGTTTCCACCTTAAACCCATTAAATGAAACTAGCAAGGTTCATAAAGGATTATGTTATTGACATGACCTTATACAAACAGGTGGAAGTTCATGGCAGCTTCTGCTATTGATGTCACTATTTGGTCTGTGATGAAGGATGTATAGTCCTGACACTATGCATACATAGATGTGTATTTCAAAGCTAATAAAGCCAAACACAAAGTAAAAAAAAAAAAAAAATGAGGAAAAACCTTCCTGTTTACAGGCACCTAAACCCCTTTTAAAATAAAGTTACCTTTTGCCAATATGTACCTAGGAGAGATAGAATCGAGAATAACCTGTTTCAGCTCAACATTACCACTCAATACATATTCTACAATCAAAAATAATCAAGGTATTGTCCCATTTAGAGGATGGAAGGACTGCACAAAGTCTAGGTCCCCAGAAATGGTCTCCAAGGAGCTGGCAAAGCTGAGACTTCTTTATAACGTGGTATATTTTAAGCCTTCTAAAAGCACCCTGAAAATGCCTCTTCGCGCATTTAACCCCTCCTTTTTTAAGAAAAGTCAAAATTCCAAAAAAGTCCTTTCTAAAAAAAACTTGCATTCAGATTAAGCTGAATAGTGATTCGTAACTATGCTATAAAGTTTATACTAGCTACAGCCTAGTAACAAAATGGAAAACATTGGAACAGTCAAAAAACAGTGGCATAAAAACTACCTTTGGCGTTTACCCCCCCGACCCCTACTAAAGAAAAAACCCCACATCTCTCCCTTAAGAGTGGACCTGTGATAAGTACAGTAGAAACATGATTATCTGGCCCTCAGTAACCAGGATTCGCGATTATCTGGACCACCCACCATTTTGTGGGTGAGTATGAAACTAGCAAGGCGAGTATCAAAATCTCACCGTTTTGTTTCCAGCTTAAACCCAAAAATGAAACCAGCTAAATTGAAACTAGCAAGGTGAATATCAAAATCTAACCATTTTGTTTCCAGCTTAAACCCATTAAATAAAACTAGCTAAAGTGAAACTAGCAAGGTGAATATCAAAATCTAACCATTTTGTTTCCAGCTTAAACCCATTAAATAAAACTAGCTAAAGTGAAACTAGCAAGGTGAGTATCAAAATCCCACCATTTTGTTTCCAGCTTAAACCCATTAAATAAAACTAGCTAAAGTGAAAATAGCAAGGTGAGTATCAAAATCTAACCATTTTGTTTCCAGCTTAAACCCATTAAATAAAACTAGCTAAAGTGAAACTAGCAAGGTGAGAATCAAAATCTCACCATTTTGCTTCCAGCTTAAACCCATTAAATGAAACTAGCAAGGTGAGTATCATAAAGGATTATGTTATTGACATGACCCTTATACAAACAGGTGGAAGTTCATGGCAGCTTCCGCTATTGATGTCACTATTTGGTCTGTGATGAAGGATGTATAGTCCTGACACTATGCATACATAGATGTGTATTTCAAAGCTAATAAAGCCAAACACAAAAGTAAAAAAAAAAAAAAAAATGAGGAAAAACCTTCCTGTTTAAAGGCTCCTAAACCCCTTTTAAAATAAAGTTACCTTTTGCCAATATGTACCTAGGAGAGATTGAATCGAGAATAACCTGTTTCAGCTCAACATTACCACTCATTACATACTCTACAATCAAAAATAATCAAGGTATTGTCCCATTTAGAGGATGGAAGGACTGCACAAAGTCTAGGTCCCCAGAAATGGTCTCCAAGGAGCTGGCAAAGCTGAGACTTCTTTATAACGTGGTATATTTTAAGCCTTCTAAAAGCACCCTGAAAATGCCTCTTCGCGCATTTAACCCCTCCTTTTTTAAGAAAAGTCAAAATTTCAAAAAAGTCCTTTCTAAAAAAAACTTGCATTCAGATTAAGCTGAATAGTGATTCGTAACTATGCTATAAAGTTTATACTAGCTACAGCCTAGTAACAAAATGGAAAACATTGGAACAGTCAAAAAACAGTGGCATAAAAACTACCTTTGGCGTTTACTCCCCCCCCCCCCGACCCCTACTAAAGAAAAAAAACCCACATCTCTCCCTTAAGAGTGGACCTGTGATAAGTACAGTAGAAACGTGATTATCTGACCCTCAGTAACCAGGATTCGCGATTATCTGGACCACCCACCATTTTGTGGGTGAGTATGAAACTAGCAAGGCGAGTATCAAAATCTCACCGTTTTGTTTCCAGCTTAAACCCAAAAATGAAACCAGCTAAATTGAAACTAGCAAGGTGAATGTGAAAATCTAACCATTTTGTTTCCAGCTTAAACCCATTAAATAAAACTAGCTAAAGTGAAACTAGCAAGGTGAGTATCAAAATCCCACCATTTTGTTTCCAGCTTAAACCCATTAAATAAAACTAGCTAAAGTGAAAATAGCAAGGTGAGTATCAAAATACCACCATTTTGTTTCCAGCTTAAACCCATTAAATAAAACTAGCTAAAGTGAAACTAGCAAGGTGAGTATCGAAATCTCACCATTTTGTTTCCAGCTTAAACCCATTAAATAAAACTAGCTAAAGTGAAACTAGCAAGGTGAGTATTGAAATCTCACCATTTTGTTTCCAGCCTAAACCCATTAAATAAAACTAGCTAAAGTGAAACTAGCAAGGTGAATATCAAAATCTCACCATTTTGTTTCCATCTTAAACCCAAAAAATGAAGCCAGCTAAAGTGAAACTAGCAAGGTGAGAATCAAAATCTCACCATTTTGCTTCCAGCTTAAACCCATTAAATGAAACTAGCAAGGTGAGTATCAAAATCATTTACAGAAGCTAAAATCAGATCTACAAAGCATTTTGCCACTCTTAAAGGAAAACTCTCTTCGATTGAAAACAGCCTTAAGCTCCAAAATTTATCACAAGCTCTGTAAACTGACATGGCTTTTTTTTTTTTTTTTTTTTTTTTTTTTTTTTTTTTTTTTTTTTTTTTTTTTTTCATACCCGGGCACTTCGTATCGAAGGAGTTGTCGTAGAAACTTCGAAAAGGACTCATTCGATTGGAAATTGGAGTGGCTAGTGCTCTTTTTAATAGTCGAAAGTGATTGGAGGACAACTAGCCCCCCCACACCCATCATTCCCCCAAACACATCCAATCAAAATTTTGAGATAGCCATTTTGTTCAGCGTAGTTGATTTCCAGATAGAAAATATGTTTTTGAGGAGGACACTCCCCCACAACCCTCAGGGCAAGGGTTTTAAGTTATGCCCTGGGGGCATATACAGTTTTTATAGAAGGCGTTGTCGTAGAAACTTCAAAAAAGGCTCATTCGATTGGAAATTCGAAGGGCTAGTACCCTTTTTAATAGTCGAAAATGATTAGTGATATTTTTTGTTGTTGTTGTTGTTTAGACCAGGGCACTTCGTATCGAAGGAGTTGTCGTGGGAACTTCGAAAAGGGCTCATTCGATTGAAAATAGAAAGGGCTGATGACCTTTTTAATTGTCGAAAGTGATTGGAGGGCAACTAATCCCCCTCCAACGCCCACCCTCCCATTTGCGTATGTACAGATACACTCCCCCGTCTCTCTCTACACTCCTCAAGATGGATCTGTGTTGGACGCATCAATTAGCGGGGGGGGGGGGGAGCGGCAAGGACAATCGAAAACAACACAGTTACCACCCTAGATTTTGAGAAACATATTTAGTACCCCCTCCCTCTAGTTTCGTGAATGGACTCTCCTGGTATGTGTTGACTTAGATAAGATTTATTTCATTATTGGTATGTGTTGAATTAGATAATATCCCATTTGCGGATAAATGATAAATATTCTAATGGGCTAATGTCCATCACTATCAACTTTGAAAACAATTACGTTTGATTAAACAACGAGTACCTGAAGCCAGGGGAGTCCCAAGAGGGGTGGGGGAGGGGCCAACCACCTCCCTCCCAACTTTTTTGGCATTTGATAAAATTTTTTGCCGAAGGCGAAAACTTCGACAGAAATTTTGCAAAATCGGCCGAAATTTAGCAAAATTCTTGATTTCTGCAGAAAATTTGGCATAAATCAGGTAGCGATTCGGTAAAATTTAGGAAGATCGCCCCCCCCCAATAAAATGAGCCTCAGGACGCCCCTGCCTGAAGCATGAAATCAAGTGAGTACTTCTCACTTTACAATCATTAGGTTCATTAAGAAAGCTACCGGATATTGCAATTTTCATACGTGATTTTGGGTAGTCCTCCTCTTCTTAGTAACATATGGGGGACGGGGGGATTTGAAAATTCCTAGAATTTTTCTGGGGTGGGGGCTAAAAAGACTTCAGTTTTTGTTGTTGTAGCTGAAAAGGGGGTATAGTATTTTTACTCTGGACCTCATAATAAAGTTTAATCCACACGTGTTTTGTACTCCTTTTAGACTGATGGCCTGCTTGGCAATATGGGTCCCAGGATTCGATTCCTGCTGTCGCAATGTTGGATGACAGGTTATGTACGATATCTATTCTTATAGAAAAAAAGACCCAGCAAATGAAACGTCAATTCAAAGTCTTATGTGATCTAAACAGCTCTGGAGGGTGTTTATCCTTTTTTTTTCTAAATTATTACGATCTCGTCTTCTTTTCAAATCCCATTTTAGATACCTAATAACATTCAGAATAAACAGAAAAAGAATTAAAAGTATTTCCTTTTTCTAATACAAACAGGCTTCATACCTTAGTTGATATGCTACGATATCTGTGATCTGGTCTCAGGTACAACTGTTTTGTATGGAAACAGTGACGAAGAAATTTAGCTTTTTGGAAGTGTTCCCTACGGTTAAAATCTTTCGGAATTATTGCCAAGTACTAAGACATGCTTACATCCTTATCATGTTGTTTTAATTTTTTTTATTTGTCAATGAGTTTATAATGTCTTTGTGTTAAAATTTGTTTTGCATACAACACACTTCGATTGTTCTTTGATGAGGGAATTGATCTGGAATTTTTTGTATTGTAATCATTTTTATGACACACTTTTCTCAAAGTAAAAAGCAGTGTTTGAAATAAGGGTTTAATTTAAACCACTTAAAGCTAATTCAATGTAGTTTATTGGGATCGGCTGAATGGACTTAAAACTAATAGTCCTAGAATATTGGAAGAGGGCTCATTCCCTTTCTTAGAGGGCACTAGCCCCCGTTATATGCCCCCTTTTCCCCAAAGTAGTCCGATCAAATTTTTGAGGTAGCCATTATATTTAGGATTTTTTTTTTGATTTCGTATTATATTGTGTGATTTATTGATACCTCAACCAATACATCCTTGAACGCGAGTGTCGTCTATCAATCAAACCACTTTGAGACCTCAACAACCTCCATGGAATAACAAATGACCGGCCAAAACGTTATTAATAATGAATTGTAGATGTCAGACAAAACTAAAACTGAATAAGGACATTGTTAATAACATCACTTTATATATAAGAGCAAAACAACCCCCATAGAAGAGGATATTTTGTATAAAGAATTTCAGTTGTCTAGTAAAATATACAAAACGGAATGTTACAAGTAAACGACACAATACTATCGTTTGCAAGAAAGACACCATATTGTGTTTCGATGCTTCAAACTTTGTTACCTTTATTTTGAAATAGATGGCGCTGTTGCATCTTCTGTTGGGGCCATTACGTAATGTTCTAAATTACCTTAAAACGAAAAAATAATTTGCAGTGTGTTTGCTACAATATTTTTGACCACAACTAATGAGATTTTCATATAATATTATTATTTATGATATATGTGTTATTTACATAAGTGATAAGTCTTCCTCTTAAGGCAACTTAACGCAATATTTAGTTTTTAAACATAATGAGCAAATAGGAGGGTGGGTGTGGGAGAGGGATTAGTTGCCCTCCAATTACTTTCGACTATTAAAAAGGGCATCAGCCCTTTCTATTTTCAATCGAATGAGCCCTTTTCGAAGTTCCTACGACAACTCCTTCGATACGAAGTGCCGTGGTCTAAACAGAAAAAATAATAATAATAAAACATTGCACCCTAATCGATCTCTACTATAAAAATGTGTCAAGCCTTCCAATCACTTTCCACTATTCAAAAGGGCACTAGGCCTTTCGATTTCCAATCGAATGAGCTCTCTTTGAGTTGCTACGACAACGCTTTCTATAAACCTTATATGCCCCCAGGGCATAAATTACAACCCTTACCCTAAGGGTTGTGAGGGGGATTTTCATCCTCAAAGACCTAATTTCCAGGTACTTTCAACTACGTTAAACAAAATGGCTATCTCAAAAAATTGATTGGAGTTGTTTGGGGAAATGGTGGGCGTTTTTGAGCCCTTTTGAAGTTTCTATGACAACACTTTCTATAAAAACCTTATATGCCCCCAGGGCATAACTTACAACCCTTTCCCTGAGGGCTGGGGGGGGGTTGTCATCCTCAAAGACCTAATTTCCAGAACTCTATTACGTTGAACAAAATGGCTTTCTGAAAATCTTGATTGGATGTGTTTGGGGGAATGGTGGGCGTGAGAGGGGGGTTAGTTACCCTCCAATCAATTTCGACTATTAAAAAGGGCACTAGCCCTCTCAGTTTTCAATTCAATGAGCCCCTTTTGAAGTTTTTACGACAACGCTATCTATAAAAACCTTATGTGCCCCAGGGCATAACTTACAACCTTTGCCCTAGGGGCTCTGGGGGGTTTGTCATCCTCAAATATATAATTTCCAGAACTTTCAACTACGTTGAAAAAAATGGCTATCTTTAAAATTTGATTGAATGTGTTTGGGGAAATGGTGGGCGTGAGAGGGGGGTTAATTACTCTGCACTCATTTTCGACTATTAAAAAGGGCACTAGCACTTTCAGTTTCTAATCAAATGAGCCCTATCTGAAATTTCTACAGCAACTTTCTATATAAACCTTATTTGCCCCCAGGGCATAACTTATAACCCTTACAACCTCTGAGGGGATTATCATCCTAAAAGACCTAATTTCCAGAACTTTCAACTACGTTGAATAAAATGGCTATCTAAAAATTTTGATTGGATGTGTTTTGGTAAAAGGTGGGCGTGAGAGGGGGGTTAGTTGCCCTTAAATCATTAAAAAGGGCACTAGCCCTTTCAATTTCCAATTGAATGAGCCCTTTTTGAAGTTTTTATAACGCTTTCTATAAAAACCTTATATGCACCCAGAGCATAACATACAACCCTTGCCCTGAGGGTTGTTGGGGGTGGAGGGGTTGTCCTCCTGAAAGACCTAATTTCCAAAACTTTCAACTACGTTGAACAAAATGGCTATCTAAAAATTTTGATTGGATGTGTTTGGGGAAAAGGTGGGCGTGAGAGGGGGGTTAGTTGCCCTCCAATCACTTTTGACTATTAAAAAGGGCACTAGCCATTTGAATTTCCAATCGAATGAGCCCTTTTTCAAGTTTCTACGACAAAGATTTTAATAAAAACCTTATATGCCCCCAGGGCATAACTACCCTTGCCCTGAAGACTTTGGAAGGGTGTCCTGCTCAAAGGTATAATTTCCAGAACTTTCAACTGCGTGGAACAAAATTGCTATCTCAAAATTTTGATTGGATGGGTTTGGGAAAATGGTGCGTGTGGAAGGGGTGTTAGTTGCCTTCCAATCACTTTCGAATATTAAAAAGGGTACTAGCCATTCGAATTTCCAATCGAATGAGCCCTATTTGAAGTTTTTACTACAACGCTTTCTATAAAAAACCTTATATGCCCTCAGGGAGCATAACTTACAAACCTTGCCCTGAGGGCTGTGAGGGGGGGGGGTTGTCATCCTCAAAGACCTAATTTCCAGAACTGTCAACTACGTTGAACAAAATGGCTATCTCAAAATTTTGATTGGATGTTTTTGGGGAAAAGGTGGGCGTGAGAGGGAGGGCTAGTTGCCCTCCAATCACTTTCGATTATTAAAAAGGGCACTAGCCCTTTGAATTTCCAATCGAATGAGTCTTTTTTGAAGATTCTGCGACAACGCTTTCTATAAAAACCTTATATGCCCCCAGGGCATAACTTACAACCCTTGCCTTGAGGGCTGTGGGGAAGTGTCCTCCTCAAAAACATAATTTCTATCTGGAAATCAGCTACGCTCAACAAAATGGCTATCTCAAAATTTTGATTGGATGTGTTTAGGGAAATGGTGGAGTGGAAGGGGTGTTGGCTGCCTTCCAATCACTTTCGACTATTAAAAAGGGCACAAACCACTCCAATTTCCAATATAATGAGTCCTTTTCGAAGTTTCTACGATAACTTCTTCGATACGAAGTGTCCTGGTCTAAAGGGAAAAAAATAGATAATACATTGTGCCAACATCGTTCCTATATGCCCCCAGGGCATAACTCAAAACCCTTGCCCTGAGGGCTGTGGGGAAGTGTCCTCCTCAAAAACATAATTTCTATCTGGAAATCAGCTACGCTCAACAAAATGGCTATCTCAAAATTTTGATTGGATGTGTTTAGGGAAATGGTGGAGTGGAAGGGGTGTTGGCTGCCCTCCAATTACTTTCGACTATTAAAAAGGGCACCCAGCCGTTCTAATTTCCAATCGAATGAGCCCTTTTTGAAGTTTCTACGACAACTCCTCCGATACGAAGTGCGCTGGTATGGAAGAAAAAAACAAAAAATAAATAATACATTGTGCCAACATTGTTCTTTACATAGGCAGCGCGATCGCGCTGCCTATGAAATGAAGAATTGAAATCCTTTGAGAGAACGAGGGTGAGGTGGTCTGAGGAAGAGAGTGAAATGCCTCTCTCTCTGAGGAAAATCATACAACTCTTTTTAGCCTTTTTGTTCGATTTTTTTTTTCTTTTTTGGCCCAAATGGAAGAACGCTTCATTTTCAGTTTTGTATTCCAATGAAAATAGTCAATAGTAGCATTGAAAGATATTCTAGTACTATACTTTGTAATCAAAAGGCAATAAAAGGTATCTAAAGTAAATTCACCTTCAAATTTTTACGGGATTAATTTTGTTTATAAACCTCAACTTTTCTGAGCGAAAAAATGGAAAATGTGTATATACCTCCAGTCATTCTTGCAAAAGCGGGTAGGATAAACACCCCTTCCTCTGTCTAAAATTTTGGCTGTATATACTTACGCATCTAGCAAACAATTAATAAAGCAATTAAACAACTAAATTTAGGCTCTAAAAAATTGTTAGTAAAACTAATTTGATTGTGTCAAGTGAATTACTGTCTGTGTTTCCTCTTCACGTTATTTTGCGTTGTTTGTGGAGGAGTGGACCCAAGTGTATCGGTACCTAAACCTTAAAGGCCCATTGCCTCCACATCCTAGATGGCTGGGCTTACCGAGTCACACCACCCCGTCCCACACCAGGAATTGAGATTGCCAGCACCGGGAATAGAACCCTCATCCTGAAGGACATAGGATCGCAAGTTCTGTGTGGTATCCCTTCGGCTAGGATGGCTCTAGTCTATTGACGTTTGTATTACAGTGATAAATAATTTCTAAGACCACTCTAGCTATTCTTGAAAAAATGGGGGAAAAAAATTCCAAGTAGAAAAAACGAGGATAATTCCAACCAGTGAAAAAAGGAAGGATGAATGTGCAGACATTTCCGTCAAGACTTTCACTTGACCGTCCTCAATGCACAAAAGTAAATAAACAGTAAAAAAAATATACCAATAAAAGTCCTAAGGACTAATTGAGCAAAGCGAACCTCAAAAGCAAACACTAAATTTAAAAAGGCCCTCTCCAAACAACGGTGAAAGGGCAACTCAAAGTTGCCCTTTCAAAAATAGTGAGTTAGCCTTTTCAAAACTGTTTTCAAAAACAGGTTTTGATCTTTATCCTTCTATCCTCGTTTTTCTTCTTCAAAATTCTTTTCATCGTATCGTTGTCTCTAGTAGTGTTTCTAGTTGTGCTTTTATTTATTTTATTACTATTGCTCTTGCTTTCGTCTTCTGTAAATGAAGGGTTTGACAGATATTTATCTCTGTTTTTTTTTTTTTTTTTTTTTTTGTTATAATGAGTTTTTAATAAATAAATAATTATTTGCAGATATTTATTTGAAAATGAGTTTCCATTATAATTGATATTTCTAGGTGGCGGAAACGCTCAAAATCAAATTCCAATGGTACAGGCCTCCTATCAGCTGATGGAAAGAGGAGCACCAGCAAGGAATAGTATCCAGCCGATGGTGCAGTCTCAGACACGCTCAATGTATTGATAGCCCACATCTGGTGTTCTTCCACCTCACATTACAAATCAACTTCCTCATGTCTCGCCGCCCACTCATTTCACAATTGGTCATCAGTCATTCTTCCCTTACCCAGTAAGATCTAATTTCTAAATCCGGTAATGTAATTTAGTTTTACAATTTGACTAACAATATAAGAGATAATTGTTGAAGTACGTCACTGTTCATAAGTGTTCTTATCCTTTTTGTGTTTTTTTTTTGTGACTATAAGACTCGGAAACCTCGATACTTAGTTACACTTTAAGTTGGCGAACTTGTAAAAGAAGTAAACAACAAACTGTAGTATATTATAATCTAGCTTCTAAATTAACTTAAAATGGATTCGTTTATTATAAATAGAAACTTAATTTAACTGGCTTCGCGTATCCTGGACATTCTCAAAACCTGATTGCAACGACATCCTGCTATTTGCATACGAGATCTTATTCAAGAAATCCCTGAAAGGCTAACCTCTCTAGCACTAACAGAAAGTAGGCTGGTAACAAGAATTTTGATTATTGTTTGACGATAATGATGATCCATAGCCTATTAGTGGCTTTAGAAAATGTGGTTGACACTGGGGCAAAGAGGGTCATTTGTAGAACAACCATCCTTGTCTGAACAACTATCCTTGTATAACAGCCAATGGCACCAGTTCAACCAATTCAAATGTTGGGTTGAGGGGACAAAATGTATTAAATTTAAGGGGGGTCAAATCCATGTGCAGATTTCACACAAATGTCCTCCAATGGTGTGTCCAAGTAGTGTTAGCTCACCAGTGCAGGTTGTACAAAACAATGTGAAAAATGCAAAATGTCAAAAGGTAAACGTCAATAAAATAGATGGTCGTGTACCTCAGTCACTGACTTTGACAACAGTGAATGAACCCCCCTTTGAACAAGTGCTCCCTTAACCTCCTTCACAGTTGAACAGTTGAATGTAGTTCTAAAATATCTGTGAGTGGTGAAGTGAATAAGGAAAACAAAGTTGAAGAAGTTCAAAAACCTGTTGTGAATAGTGCTAGTGAGCAAATCCCTATTTTAAATGACACAAAAACACCTAATAAAGGGCCTCGAGAAAAAGACAAAAACAAACTTCAAAAGGACAAGGCTTCAAGAATTAAACTGCCACATTAAACTGCCACAAGGCTTTGAGAATATTGTAATGATGAAGCCAACGATCAAGCTCATCAGACTATCGCCAGGCGTATTTTTTTTTTTTTTTAGTTTTTGAGTAGTTTTTCTTCTTTTTTTCCTTTTTTCTTGACAATTTATAGATCCCCCTGAAAACGAATGGTGCTTTCTCCAAATTATTAAAAATCACAATTCAAAGTATCTTGTTTGTGTTTTTGTCACAGATACACTCCCCCACCCCTCTCTACACTCCTCAAGATGGATCTGTGTTGGAAACATCAACTAGCGGGGGTGGGGGGAGGGGGAGAGAGCGGCAAGGACAATCGAAAACAACACAATTACCCCCTAGATTTTGAGAAACATATTAGTCCCCCCCTCCCTCTAGTTTCGTGAATGGACTCTCTTGGTATGTGTTGACTTAGATAAGATTTATTTTCAAGAAAATGACTTATCCTAAGTCAAGATAGGCCAATTCACAATCCAGTCAAAACAAACAGAGCAAAAACAAAAGAAATACGGTACATTGATCTAGAAAAAAAGACAGATTCATAAGTTGATATGTCAGAAACATTAGAAACTTATAAAGAATTAGTAGAATTTAAAAAGAAATTAAACTAGTAAATAATAACAAAAAGAGGGGGTGGATTAGGTAAATGGTATAAATAACAAGGAAGAGGGGTTTTGGTAATGTAGGAGGCAAAAGCATTTAAAGAATTTGGCAGACATAGACTGCACATAGTTATCTAGTGAAAGTCTACTAAACATAACTATGGATCTATGCAGTAAAATGTAGAGAGAGACTCTATCTTAATGTACTATCTTCCAGAATACTCTGTTCTTGCTAATTTAATCCTGCCTGCATATTGGGAGCTAAAAACTTACGATACAAGTAAAAAAAAATTGACTTTATTCTTTAACGAAATCTATAGCAGGCCCAGTGATCATAATCAAGGATTTGGTGTTGTAATACAATTGTTGACACAATTCAACAAGAATATAACTGGATTTAATGTTTAAAATAGTGATAATTAATGATTTTTAGTTATTTTAATTACTTCATTAATTGTTTTTAGTTCTAATTCTAATTACAGTGTCTCAATTCTCATTGATGACAACGATATGTGTACCATTGTTTTATCATATTAGAATTTCTCTGGAATCAGCCGAGATGGTTTTCCCCCTCCTTATCCTCTTCCCCTCTTTGTTGTTTTAACCTTTTTAATTTCCTTATATTTTTTTAATTGGGGGGGGCATAAAACCTAAGGAGAGATGAACCATTTACCTCCTCTATGTTCTTCTACTAACCTTTCTAATTTCCTTATAAATTAATTTTTTTTTTGACGACTGTGATTGAATCCAAGTATAAACTAATTGCATTGGAAATTAGAAATTAGAATACAAGAGGAGGCAGCTTCAATTCAACCATGCTCAATTCTAATATGATTCCTGATTTCAATAATATTTATATTTTTCATAATTTTTTTACGCTAAAGTTTTCAGCACTGAAAAAACTTGTTTTTTTATTCTAATCACTAAAATAGCACAAGTAAATTAGATACATATCTAATTTACTACACAAAGTTGATGTTTACTAACATCAACTAACAAACGAAACTTTTCGTTTGTTTACTAACAAACGAAAAGTTGTACGCTAACAAACGAAAAGTTGAGAGGCTGACGAGATAAATAGGAAAATTTTGGTAATCTTAACTTCTATTACTGACAAAACAAGAAGTATTACTATTATTAATGTATCTTTTGGGTTGATTCGATGTTTGTTAGTTCTGTTCTCCATGGCTTTCATTTTTAGCTTTTCTGTTTTGACAGTTTTGTATTGTCGTTTTTTCGATATTTTTTAAGCCTACAATCTGCACCAAAGATGGATTGGCAAAGATTTTGCGTAGGTATCAGTACTTGCTTTTCTTATTGGAAGTTTATCTTTTTATTCTTGTCATCAGTACAGCCAGTATCGTCTTGGAAACCAGGTGTGTGGACAAAGTCTCTGTCCCTGGTCCCCAATATCAGTTCTTTACGATTTTCCTGTGTCTTAACTATTTCCTACCTTGTTTTTTTTCTTCAGTTACATTTACTTCCCCTCCTCCCCTTCTGAAATGAACACAGTGAATAACTCATTACAAGTTTTTAGCTGTATAATTTCTAGAACTCTTTCAAGTTTCCTGTTCCTCCCACATTCCCAATGGAGGCATGGTTAATATGTAGCCAAATACCAGCCCATTGCCAACCTTTTAGTCTTATGTAAGTTCGGAAAAACAACACTTGCCACAACTGTTTGTTTGTGTTCTTTTTTTCTTCCCCGATCGATCTTATTGGTTTGTAGAAAAATATATTAAATAGGCGGTTTTCTTTCGATTTAAATTAATTATATAATCAAAACTGAATTGAAAAGTTTAGTACCCTTTATAAGTGACCAAAAAGATTGAAAAGGTAGACTAGTCCCCCTCACAGACACCTCTTTTCCCGAAGGCGTCCAGTCAAAATTTTGAGATAAGTTTTTGAGTCAAAAGGTCCTTTAATTATGCCTTTGGAAATGGTACTGACCCCAATAATTCCTGAGGAAAGGGCTGTAAGTTATGTAATTTGCCTGTAGTTCATATAGGCTATAGTATTTGTTATTGGAAAATATACGTGTTTTTTTTTGGGGGGGGGGGTATTTTTCGGGGGGAAAAAAGTCTCAGGGGAATGAAAAGGGATTTCTTGGCATGATTTGACTGAGGGTCAGAAAAAAAAGTTTTTGCTTAAAGTAAGGAGCAAATTAAAAATTAAAACAAGAAATTATTCTACATATGAGAGGGACTGCTCCCTTACTCAATCCTCCTTATTTACCTTTTTTTAGTGCTCATTATTATCTTTTTATTTTTACCATTTTACTTATTTACCTTTTTGGGGTGCTTATTTTTGTTTATTTAGTTTTTTTTTAGAATAAAAAGTACCAGCGTGTTAATATTTGTTGGGGAATAACTTGTAATGGTTAATTCGAATTAAAATCTTGAAATTGGGTTTGCTTTTTTATAAAATGGGAATAAATCAGAGATATTCATAAATTAAAAAAGAATCGATTAGGGTGCCAAGAACATTATTTCCCCTGGACCATGGTAGGTCTACTGATAAAACCACCTACCTAAAACCTAAAACGTGTCATACGTGCTTTTAGGTCTACCTAAAACCGCTACCTAAAAACCACCACTTTTTACTCTTTTTTCTTTTTCTCTTGTTGTAAAGGCTATTGTGGAGTTATGAAGTTTTTGGAGTAGCACGTTTAACCTTGATAATAATCAAGCAAACCGATTAGAAAATTTTGATAATATTTTTCGCCTGTCAAAACATTAATACCTATTGGCTCCTAAAGACAACTAGGCCTTCCAAGGAAAGCCACACTTTCTTATGTTTTTGGTGTCATGTGTTCATGCGTTTGTCAGGTGTTTTTGCTGATTTTTTATCCATAATGGAAAAAAGGAAAAAAGACCATTTTAACATTTTTAACTTTTAGTTACTATGGGCTTTGGTTTGCTCTTTACTAGGTTACAGCTAATGCTTCAACCATAACAAAGAGTTCATTGCAAATTCTCCCCAGAAACTAGTTAACATTGAAATCCGTGAAATCTAATAGATGGTAGAATTTGTTAAAACCTAGTAAATATAAGCAGTAGCTTTTAATTGGGCCATTAAACATCTATCTACGATGGTGTGGTATGTTTCACTAGCTTTCTGATGAGCAGACGATTTATGAAAATTATTAAGGGGGCTGGGATGGGGAGTGTACGGGAGGGGTTCTTGTAAACCTCCAGTTAAGGGGGCTCGAACATAACTATTACAATAGTACCTGTTTTGTACTTCAGAGCTTTTCCACTTAAGAAGTGGCACCAAAAGTGTTGTTTTCAGTGCTATATCTCGCCGTTTTTAGTGTCATTTGGTTCTTTCTGATGGTGGAATATAGGAAAAACGTATCATGATATGAAACAATATCTTTAATATGAGCAATGAAAAATCTGTCTACGATGTTCTGGTAGCCTGCTAGTGCCACCCCTTAAGAAATGGCACAAAGAGTTCAATTTTAGTGCCATATGGCACTTGCAGATGGCAGAATTTATAAAAAGCACATAGATATGAGAAATAGCTTTTGAATGAGCCGTTAAGCATCTCTTTATGATGTTCTGGTAGAGCGCTAGGCCTATTGAAAAAAAAATCATATCAACATAAAACCAAATATATTTGACCTTTGAACTATGTTGAACAAAATGAATATCTCAAAATTGTGATTGGATGACTTTGGGGGGGGGGGCTAGTTGCACTCCAATCTTTTTGGTCACTTAAAAAGGGCACTAGCAAATTTAATTGAAAAAGAAAGAAAAAAAAAAACAAAAAAAACGGGAGACAGATCAGTGCTACCAATGCAAAAAAAGTGATTTCCCTTGTTGTTCAAGGAGGGGGACTGTAATTTCCCTGTGATAGGTTTTCGACCATACTGATTCCAATACTACACTTTTCATTTTGATCTGACACAATTTTCGAGAGGTTTTAGGCTTTTTTTCGAAATCACCATAAATTTCTTTTCGCAATATACTTTTACTTTCAAGACAAACCGAAATAGTAGTTACCAATCCCGAGTCAGTGTCAGATGGCAATTTTTTTCACCAGGCAGTTTTTTTCAAAACGCATTTTTTTACTTTTGGTTACTATGGGCTGTGGTTCGCTCTATACTAGGTTGCAGCTACCGCTGTAACACTGACATGCTTTAAAAAATAAGCCTAGGAAATGACTGAAAAAACACCGAATGGCGATACCGGTTTTCCCGATACGATACATGCGATACTAATACGCCCAATACCGATACTGGCGATATCGATACGCCCGATACCACATATAGCCCTTCCCCAGAGACTATGGAGGGTCATATCATCACTAAAGCCATAGATATTGGACCTCTGAGCTATTTTGAACAAAATGGCTATATCAAAATTTTTATAGGAGTACTTTGGGGGAGGGGGGCTAGTTGCTCTCCAATCTTTTCGGTCACTTAAAGAGGGCACTTACAAATTTAATTCCTTTTCGAATGAGCTATTACATATCTGTCTATGATGCTCTGGCCACCCCCTAGCCCTGCTAGAAAAAGAAAAAAAAGAAAAAAGGGAGACAGACCAGTGCTACCGATGCAAAAAAGCAATTTTCTTTGTTGTTCAAGGAGGGGAGCTGTAATTTCCCTGAATGAGGTTTTCCACCATGTTGATTCCAACGGTACACTTTCCATTTTGATCTGACCCCATTTTCGAGGGGTTTCAGGCTTTTTTTTGAAATCACCATAATTTCTTTTCGCAATAAACTTTTACTTTTAAGACAAACCAAAATAATAGTTACCATTCCTGAATCAGTGTCAGGTGGGAATTTTTCTCACTAGGCAGTTTTTGGAACACACGTTTTTCAACTTTTAATAACTATGGGCTGTGGTTCGCTCTTTACTAGGTTGCAGCTGCCGCTGCAACCATGATCTAAGGTCTAAGAATTGAATTAAATTCCAAATTGATTCTGAACAAGTTTCATAGCAGTTCTTAAAGACAAAACAAAAATAAGAAATTCTTTTTCTTTGATTAGTTGTTACACTTCTATTTTCTTTCTACTCTGGTCTAAATTCCAGGGGTGGGCATGGTCCCTTTGCCCCCCCCCCCTGCCAGCGTCCATGCCCTATACTGAGGTCAAGTTTAAGATGTTAAAAAAAGAAAGAAAAGAAAGGAGGTACACGATGTTGATGTAATCCTACGCTAGTGCCCCATTATATGTATACTAATGTCAAAAGCAATCAATTCAAAGATTACGTGTCAAAACAAAATATCAAGTGAAAAACTGGAAAATAAATTACAAAATAACGAGTCAGAAACTAATTAATGTCAAAATTATATTTTAAACTTATTTAAATTGTATCCATATCTACTTTTAATTTCAAAAAGGTCAAATTAATCCACGAACTTTTTACTTGTTTAACCTTCGCTCCGAAAGTTTTAGGATTCTAAGGTCTTACTGTATGTAGATTTATGTTTGTTTTTCTCTTATGCATTGTCATTTCAGTTATTTTCACGGTATGAAATGCATCGACGGTTAGCTCTTGACGATATCTTAGCCTCGATTTCTCGTCTTCTGTCGTCCCGACGAAGTTTACGAACTTTTAGCGCTTACTAAAACGTTCAAATGTTGACAGCGTTGGTATTACAGTTGATCCAGTGTGTAATAAACCCTTCCAGATTGGTTAGCACCGAAAGGGGATATTGAGAAGAAAAGGGACGAGGAAAGTGAATCTAGAGAAAAATCAGAAGTATAAGTTTTTTTTTTTTTAATAGACATCGTCCTTGAAAATAAAGCAAAGAAAGAATTAGAGGAAGCTAAAAGAATCCCTCAACCTAACACAAAAAGTTTTTGAAAGTGAAGTGACATATTAGAAATACATAAAAAGAGATAATGAGAAAAAAGAAAAAGATGAAAGTGAGCCTAGAGGCAAATCAAAATCAATATTTGTTCTATAAAGCTCTACCTTCAAAATAAAACAAAGAAGAAGCTAATAGAAAAAAAAGTAATAAGTCAAACTGTCCTAAATGGGGACAGTTTGACGAAAGAAGAAGAGGAAAGTGAGCCTATAGGCAAATCAAACGTAAGATTTTCGCAAAAAGAGAACTAACAAGGAAAGGGAGGAAGTTAAAAGTAGGTCTGACCCTAATAAAAGGGTTGTTGAAAGTGAGATGAAATAGTGGTAACAACTAAAAGGGATAGTAAGAGGTACAAAGAAACAAGAAAAAAGTGAAATTAAAAAAAAAGAAAGAAAAAAGTTAGAAGGGATCCTCAAAGCGGGGTGACAGAACATAAAGAGCCAAAACAGCTAAAAGGAGATAGTGAGAATAAAAAAGAAGAGGAAAGCGAGACTTGATGCAAATCAAAAATAGGATATTAACTTTATTTTTGTAAAGCTCGTTCATAAAAAGCGAATAAGGAAGGAAAGGGAGAAAGTTAAAAGCAAGAAAAAATGAACTAAGAAGGATTGAAAAAGAAGAGGAAAGTATATCTAAAGATAAATCAAAAATAAGAGTTTAGGTTTTTTTTATAGAGCCCTTTCCTAAAGAGAAAAAAAACAAGGTAAGGGTGGGAGCTAAAAGAACGTAGTAACAAGGGTTGCCCAAAGCGTGGTGACAGAATAGAATAAGCTAAAATAACAAAAAGGAGATAGTGGAAGAGAAAAGAGGAAACGCCAAATATTAGAATGAAAGTTATATTTAGTGTTATATAGCTATGAATCTGCTTTGGCTACTTGTAGTTAACTTCAAATTCGAACCTTTCAGATACGGCTGTAAAAATGGATAATATCTAACTGAAATTTTGCTTGGAATTCATACGTTGACTCACAATCGGCTCGGGATGTATGGAATCGTAAAAAGGGTATTCTAAGGACTAAATGCTTCATTTTTTCATAAAAAATCGTTCAACTAAAGAGGAAAGAAGGGGGATTTAACCCTTTATCACTTAAATCCTTTTGATAAAGAAAATATCCTTTGGGAATGAAATCATATCTACTGGTAAAGGTAAAACATAGGTTAGGCTAGTGAGATTTCTGACTCGTCTGAGGGCCCCTTAGCGATCTCAAGCTTTTCTCATTCACCCTAATTTTGTTCTATTTTTTAACTCATTTTTATCTAATTGAATTTAATTGTGACGTCCGAATTTATCTTAGTCATGAGAAACACTTAATCAGGGGTAAACACTCAGGGGTTATGTTGTGCTTATCTTCCGGCATTGCTGTAATGAATTATCATTTTAGAGCTCAGCTGCCGAGATGACAGTTGCCGACTCATGCTGGAATCACACATATGGGATTTCGCATAGGAAAAACCAAATGGAAAAACCGAAGACTTGTTCACATGGAAAAATTTGCATTCACCTCAGTTAAATATAATCTATGTAAAATAAGAACAAAACATTCGAAAATTATACATCATGTAAAATTTGCCAGACTTTCAAAGTTCACAAGACCTTGAATGCTTAAATGATTCCATTTAAGTATTCATTTAAATGGTTGTATTATTTCCATTAAGTATTCATAATGGTTCATTTCAATAACTTAATGCAGTATTATGCTCAATTAAGTGTTGGAGGCCACAGAAAAATTAATTTGTGCCACTATGCTAATTTCAAAGTTAAAAAGATGGAAACAAACTTTGTTGTTCTTGGAATTGTTGATATTGTTGATAATATAATGACTAATAAATCTTTTGAAAATGAAAGTGACTTAGACTCAATAGTAGGCTAAATGAGAGTACTTCACTTAGGCCTTAAGTTTGCATTTAGCACCCGTGAATTAACTATAGGTTGTGATTTTGTCTTTGTCTAGGCCTAGCCTAAAATTCAACTTTTGTTGTTACTTAAGTACTACAGTTATGGCATCATAAGGCTGGTATTTTACATAAATTTTAAAGTTGTGGTGAGAATTACCTTTTGTGGTTATTTTCAAAAAAAAGATAACTAAAGAATTTGTAGAACTGTGCTTAGCCTAATGTCTTCGAATCCACTTGAATTCAGGGAATAAGTGGTATGTTTTTTATTGTTTAAGTAAGCCTAGTTGAAATGGGGAACTGATTTCTAGATTCATTACGTTCAGGCAGGAGCAGCACTAAGAGGGGACCTCCCCCTTCCTAAGTTCAAAGGTGTTGGCATGCAGTACTGATGCCTTGGAACTTTGGGCATCTTAATTTAGCTACTTTATCTTGCATTTTTTGGGACACTGGACGACTTTGCTGGTACATTCCATATATTCCGACTCCAAATTCCAAACCCTAACTTTGCTCTGCATTTAATTGCTTCGTGCTTCAGTCTCACTCAGAGGAGCATAATAGGAAAATATTCACATGAGTATCCAAATTGCTAATTCAAACCAAAATCCAAATTGTCGAGCCTTTTGAAAGTCATTAACACTATAGGCTATATTAAATTCATCAGTTGCTATTTGTAGTCTTGGTAACTGTACTTATTTTTTTGCTGATGTAAGAACAAGTTCCTCAAATTTGCTTTCAACAAAGCACAAGTGATGCCTTGGACTTTAGAAGGCTTAGGGTGTATTAACATTACTTCTGTTTACAGTAGTTTCTGTTCATTTTAGGTTGGTCTTGGATACCCATTGTATTTTTTATTTTATTTTGGGCTTTATTTACAAACTAATAATGATTTCTGTTCGTTTTTTGGTTGACCAATATTTGAATTTACGTCTACCTGTCTTGGTTTTATTTTACCCCTTTACTTTTCTGCGAAAATTTCTTTTATGGACAAAGTTTTCTTTTTAAATTAATGCATAGAATAGAGATAAGAAAAGTTTTGATTTTTCTAAAAAAGAAAGGTAACTTTGTTTCTCAAAATGATTTGAATCTTACACCTATAAGCTCCCACGCCAAGGGAGTCCTCATGCAAAAACAAAGTACATAAAAATGATTCAGGAGGGGGCACTGGTTCACTAAGAAAATGGGGACACGTTCTTTTTGCTTATGGGTCTAAAATTTGGATGTGAAAGCCCCCCTTCGAACAAGTAGACCCTAATTTTCTTAAAGATGAAAATAAATTATTTTGCTGAAAATTGTGCCCTAAACAAGACCAATAGTCTAAACATTTTTTTTTTCATGATAATCAAATTGGGAGTAGAATATCCAGATTGTGACAGTATTACCTTGCTACAGACATGTACTAGAGCAGTGGTCTCCAAAGTGGGCACTAATTAATGCCTTCTGGTGGGCTCTTCAGTGACTCACAGGGGCATTCACATCCATAAGTGCATTTAGGAGACAATAAGCTACTGTGATAAAATACTAAAAATAAAAATAAAAAATTTAGAAAAAAACATTGTATGCTTTCTAGTCATAAGTCATATTTTTCCTTTTAGTAATATGCTAAACATTGGCTTGGTTCCTGAATATTCACTCACTTGCATTGAGATGTAAAACTACTACTTGTGTAATTGCTTGATTGTAAGCCCAAGGCTTGGAATGATATAGGTAGTAATGTCTACTGGCAGTACTACAAGCAAATGTTGAATAGTCCTATGAAAATCACTTACTGACATTACCCCCCTAAATTTAGTAAAATTTTCAAGTTCTCTTGTAAATAAAATTTGGTTCCACAATCCACTCATTTCAAAGCTGCGAACAGATTTGGCAAACACAGTAGATTTGCTTAGCAAGTTCCAAATGGAATGATGCAGTTAGTGAAGAAGTTGAGGTTCTTGGAATTACATTTTGTTCTGGTGTGTTCATTTTGACCAAGAATCGGCTTGATTGTGCTGCTGTTCATTATCTTGAACTTCAGAATGATAGCCGCCCTCTTTCTAATATATGTTAGGGTAAGGAGGCCAAGATTTTCTTGTGAATACTCATAGGGGATATGATGTTTGGCAAAACGATGCTTGGTTGCTCTGCACTAGACCTTCTCAAGTGAAAGTGTCACACTTGAAATGCAGGCTTGCAGTCAACTTACCAAACTTAAGATGAGGATGAACAGGGGCTGCGTATAGTTTCTTGATTTCTCTAGGGTGGTGACTCATCACTTAACACTTGATTAAACCAAGGACCTTGTATGCCTCTGCAACTTGGCTGTGGCTGTAATACTTGAGCTTGTTGTCAACGTTTACCCCATGATCATGCTCTTACTCAGAGCCTTAAATTGAAATATCAGTGCTTGCACAGTTAATGGTATGATAACTGTGTGCTTTGACCAATCACAGAGGTTCACGAGATCTTCTTACAGAGAAGAGCAACTTTGTGGAAGTTACGGATCTAGAGAGTTTAAAATTGTCTGCATATAGATCTTTTCTGTTCGGAACCATCTCAGGAGTATTGTTCCTAGGGAGTTTAAAGAGGATTGGACCTAGTTTGTTTCCTTAGGGGACGCATTCCTTGGGTCCCCTCTTTCTTTAATTACAGTGACAGTTCAAGTTGTATTAGATAGGAATCTATGAATCCACTGGGAAATATTCCTACTGCTACTAAAAACTCACCCCAGCACCAAGCCGCCTGTGGCGATTATTGCCATGGGGAAACGTAATTGTCTTGATCTAATGCATAGACAGCTTTATCATCAGGTAACAATGATATTTTTGTATCAAAGGCCTTATTTTGGTTTAGGGAAATAACATTGACAAGAGAAAGGAGACAATTCTTTTTTATATGTGCTATTATGGCATCATTGACCGTCCCTTTGATAGGCTTGGCCGCAATTGAGATTTGAGATAAGGCTACTGGGTCATATATAGAGCAATACATGATGAAATTCCTGAAATTCTCAGTTTTTCTAAAAATTAAATTTGGATCCATATATCCCAAAAATTCTTCCAAGCACCATAATTCTCCCCCCCTCCATTTTATTCTTCCTAATAGTTTTTTTTTCTGTTTAAAAAGAAAAATGTGGATTAACGTTGATGTATAGCATGCATAAATTCTGATGAAAACCTGTTCCCTAGTTTCATGGGTTTTATTGAAAATTTTGTATTATCTTGTATCAAGCTACACCTGATACAATTTAATGCATTTTTTGGGGAATGCAAATCCACCCATGGGTGCAGTGCTGTCACAAATGATTTTGCTCAAATTAGCTAGTGTAAGATTAAAACATCACAAAGTTAAGCATTCAATCTGCTTGTTTGTTTCTTTTAAGTAGAAACAAACCCTGCTGGAACTTTGTTGATATCTGACAATTCATGTGTCTAAATAAGTTATAGTGTCAATGGGACGGTAGTGAAAATTTTGTTAGATGTGAATTGGGGTGTTTTGTTTTTAAAACATCTTTTTCTTTTTTAAAATAGTTATTTTTCTTTTGCAATTTTGTTTTTTTAGCTTCCACACAGCTTATCATCATCAATTTTAAAAAGTATTTAGACTAGTTAAAGTGATAGATATATACCAGCACAAGGAGGGAGACAAGCTCTCTATAGATCAGTCAAAATTTTGGAAGCATGATTAGATTTAAATAATGTTTATGGCCATGCTGACTCCATATAAAACAAATATTTATTTTTGTGTGTTATTGTGTATATTCGATAGCTTTTAAAGTCATTATTTATTAAGAAGCCATTTTTCCACTTTTATCAACTTTCTGGGCAATACACATTTCTAATCATCAAAAAATCTGCTGGCCCTTACCAGGGGGGTTGTCTTTTCTATTGCCCTTAGCACTAATTGAAATATGTTGTGGTCACTCAAAATCTTGACATGTCTCGCCTATTTTATGAGCCAAATTAGACAACTGAATAAAGAAAAATGTACTCTTATACCCATTAAATGTAAGATAGAAATGATCTAAGCTTCGATTTCACTAAACAGACAGGAGGGACGAGCCTCTAAGCTTTGACAAATTCAATCTATTTTGCGGCCAGGAATCCCAAGGTAGGTGAAACTTTGCAAATGAGCTTCGAGTATGAATAAGCCAATTGTAAAATATATCAATAAAAAATTAGACAAAACATTTTCTTGTAGAAATTAAACAAGACATAAATAAAAAAATACCGCTTGAATTATGCATCTGTTTTCTTCAAACACTAGAAGAGTAAGCCTCCAGGCCTTGTAAATTTCAATCTTAGTTTTGGAACTAGGGATCCCAAGGTAGGTGAAAAACTTGTAAATGAGCTTCTAGAATTTCTCTGCCGTGGGAATGGTTCACAGAAAAAAAAAATTAAATTAGGTCTACGTCATGTAGATATAAAAAGTTCTTGGCACAAATACTACTATTCAAGAGAAACAAATCTCTTGAAAAAGGGTCAAGTGTCTGATCCTTTTGAAGTTGTAGCAACTAAATACCATTAGCCAGTTAATCCTCAGATATTACAGATGTGCACTTTTGACATCTGGGATGCACGTGTCTTGATTATGTTCAGCATCCCCCATATTAAACATTGCAATTTCACATCATAAGAACAATCTGCTACAGAAACAACAGCACTAAAATTATAGAGATTGCTAAATGCAGGCCTGTGGCTAACCAAGCAGACATCCAATGCATCACAACTGGACAGCAGATCACAAGCTAAATTTAGAGTTCTAATAGAGAACACTTCACTGGTAACTCACTTTCCATATAATTATAACCAGTTTGATCTAAATTTAAAAATCCTAAAAGAGAGAGAAACTCTTTTTTATCCGAGATATTTTTTTCGTCGTGACAGTTGGAGTACACATTGTTTTCGCTCCCAAATACGACTTTATGCATATCCCAACACTAAGGACATTTCTTTTCTTCGAGACATTTTTGTCTTAGTGACGTTTTTTTCTTTGCGAAGTTTTTTTCTTCGAGATGTTTTATTCTTCGGGAAGTTTTTTAGCTTCGAGACGTTGTTTTTTCTTTGTGACGTTTTTTTCGTGACGTGTTTTTTCTTCGAGACTTTCTTTTAACTTCAACACGTTGTTTTTGCTTTGTGACATTTTTTTTCTTCGTGACGTTTTTTTTCTCCGTGACGTTTTTCTTCGTAGCATTTTTTTTCTTGACGTTTTTTTTCCTCTAAGATGCTTTTTTCTTCGTGATATTTTTTCTTCTTCGTGACGTTTTTTTTCCTTCGAGATAGGTTTTTCTTCGTGACTTGTTTCTTCAGGGCAAGCCGAAGGTTCTAGTCAAGTGGGGAATTCCCGGATTTAAAACTAAGGAAGAAAACAGAAGTGCATAAGGAAGCGGTCGGAAGTATAAATGGAATACTATATATTTCATTTAATTGTTAATTCATAAGGTGATATGAGAGGGTTTTTGTCAATGCGTTTATAAGAACAATTTGTCAACATCGACTTCTTAGTTCAGTTGACTACCACGTCATTCCTTCATCCTTAGGAGCCCCCAGTTCAAATTCTACACCCATTAGATATTTCTGAAATCATCAAAAACTGCTCAGTGATCATCTTCGATCATTGCGCAATTTATTTCGCAATATCATCAAGAAAGGTAGGATCGCCTTGTCCAGGTTTGTTCAGAGGTCATTGTTCCTCAAGAGCGCCTTAGGAAATTACCATCACCGTGTTTGTTCAGATTTCATTGGTTTTCCAGTACACCATTAGAATCACCGTGTCCAGGTTTGTTCAGAGTTCATTGATCCTCATGAGCGCCTTAGGGGATGGTCTTGGTAGAGTTCATTAATCCTCAGGAGTGCGTTAGGGGATGGCATTGACAGAGTTCATTGATCCTCAAGAGTGCCTTAGGGGATGGCCCTGACAGAGTTCATTGATCCTCAAGAGTGCCTTGGGGAATCGCCGTTAAACCTTCTTTGTGATATTAAACCAATAAGGAAGAAAAGAGTAGTGGCTACTGCTACCACCAGTATCCAGATGAGGCAATATATTACGTCCATACTTATATTTCTCAATTGCTTTACTTAAGTCATGTTTGAAGCTTGTTTGGTTTGGCTGATTTTTGTTTCGAAGCAGAAACTGTCCGTGAGTATTTGATATTTACGTTTATTGTCTTGACGACTGATTTCTGGGTCTTTGGTTTCACATCGATTCCTTAGTTTGTAATTTATACTTTGAGGATTTTTATATCTCGAATTATGGTTGTAAAATTAGCTTGAATAAATTTTCACGTTTTTGGCTTGATTCATTCATCTTATTTTTTTTGTGATACCAAATAAATGAATATTTGCACGGGTTACCCTGCCAAATTCGGACCGGAGGTTTCAAGTCCACAACCCTACAAATCATAGTTTTCCTGATGGAAGTAAAGAGCGAAACCGAAACTTAATACGAACTTTAATTGTTACTTTGCAGTTTATGGAAGGGATTTCTGCAATATCGGTTCATATAAACTGACTCACGGTATTTCCCTCATTTTGTAGAATTCTGAAACTTTACTGAAAAACAACTGACGCAACAAAACAGGATTAGGAACAGAAAAGTCCCTAAGTAGCCTTCTGAAAATAAAAGATATATAAAGCTCTCAATAGTACTTCCTCGGCAATGAAATCAATAAATCTTGTCATGCATTTAATTGTCAAAAAAGTTCCAGAAATCTTAGTTTTCAATAAACGTTAGTTTATCAGAATATTACAAATAAAGGGAAATAGTACAAGTCAGTTTATTTGAACCGGTTTTGCTCAAACTACAAAGCGATCATTTTTCTTCGTTCTTTAAGTTTAAACTTCACTCTTTAATCCCATCAGGAAACTTAGGTTTTTTAAAAATTTATTTCTGTTTCTTTTTTATTTAAAAAAAATATGCAAAATAAACCTTCAAAAGGATATTAGTTTAACTTAGACGAGGAAACTAAACATATCAGCGTGAGTTTTTGTTAAAATAAGGCATTAGATATAGGTTTACTTAGCACCTCTCTTGCACTTCCCTAAGAAAAAAATCTGTAATTTTGTCACCCAAGGGGTATATTATACTCGGTATCTTTGACGAATTAAAATAAAGAATTTAACTATTTATGACAAATTGTCCTATATGAAATGTATAGATATTTTCGTAAATTAGCGTCACTAGCTCTAAGTCACTTTTTTTAAGTGGGGTATGTTCTCATCGGATTTTTGAAGCCTTACATGTGACAAAAGATTGTATGAAAGAGTTTGAAAACTCATTTTTAATCCATGGGTTGGATTACAGTGGTGCCAAGTCACGAAAATATAGGAGTTTTTTTTTATGAAGCTACAAAAAGGTGTTTTCCAAAATTTAGGTAGGAAATATTTCAGTTTTTTCAAGTTTCCAAATAACAATATCAAAAACTTGTTTTTCGTAACCAGGGTGGCAATCGCTCCCCTCCCCATATTGACACTCGTGCTGGGCTATGCGTTCATTCGTGGAAGTCTCTGATCTAATAGCACAAAAAGGTACTTTCATTGGCAAAATTCTCCAAATTAGTGACTTCCCCAAATCACGTAAAAACAACTAAAAAGTGCACTGACAGTTTTTAGCTCATCTTAAATTTGATAGTCCATCAGATTTAATTTTATATTTGTTTATTTTCTATTGTTGTCCCGATGTTTGTATTGACATTAGTCGGCTTGGTCCTGCGATGCGTTACTAGTTGTAGTATATAGTAAATAATGAAGAAGAAATTAAAATAGAAGTTTGACTTAAGGTGTGAGTAGTATCCCTTACATAAATCCCGTGACAGCCATATCACGGTGTACTATTGGAAATACTAACCCCTCCTATCCCTTACACAAATACCCTAACAGCCCTATCCCAGTGTACTATTGGAGATACTAACCCTCCTATAGGCTTAATACGTCCTGCAACATACATGTCCCGTGTCATAGCGTTATCTTAGCTTCCGGTGATAATAATATTTCCTGGAAACAACGCTTGCAAGGAGTTATTTTCTCCTACCGTTCCAAAGACATACATAGCGTTATCTCAGCTTCCAGTGATAAAATTATTCATGGAAACATCGCTTTGAACGCCAAAATATTTGATATAAAAGAATGGGTCCAAGCTATTGTCATTAGATAAATTGAGTTTGATCAACGAACATGTTGATAATATACCAGAGGTTCTAGGACTGTAATATACCATAGGTTCGTAATCTATATATTTTTGTAGTATGCTTAGTGGACGGGGACTGTTTTTCACACAGTTTCCATTTATCAAAAGACATTTACGAGCCGTTTAGTTACCGAATTGTATGTATATCATCTTTAGTTTTAAAAATAGCCCTCCCTACTAACCATTCTTGGGCTATTGAATTCAATCCGTGGAATATTTTGAACCTGGACCTTCATGGGATGGTAAAGAACATTATCAAAATTAAAAAAGAGCATTTACTGAATTGTTTGTATTTGTATATCATTTATAATCATTAATTTTAAAAAAGACCCCTCCCTAATTGCCGTTCTCGAACATTTTAAATCAATTGTTTATTTTTTATTATTGATTATTGATTATTGATTTTTTTTTCGACTTATAATTTTTTCTTCACGTGTTAAAATGACATGTAATCTTTGGTTTACATACTTTATGGATTTTCTTATGCGGCTGGTCCCGTAGTACTCCATGGTTGGTCATCGACATTAGTTGGTTTATTGTTTTTTGATAAATATTTATTGCGCACTGGAAGAATAAACACTTGTATCATATTTTAGAAAAGTGAAGATGAAATATCCCAAGAAAGGTTGTGCACATGATAAGGTAATCGTAGCATTGTATGCTGACAAAGACAAATATTTGAACAATGAAACAAGTACTAGTGGTAAGACTATTGGAAATGTATGCGTTCGTTGTCATGACAGTGAGGGATTAGATTTCTTTTAACTATCTAAACACTTGAACATTACTGATGGTGGATATGCGAGAGAAACATTTCTAGAGATGATAGCACGCAAAGAGAATCCAAACATAAAACCATTAGTTAATTACGAGGGCCAACTTCTTGCTAATAATTCTGGTAACACGTTACCCGTTGATAGATCCTATCGCAATCTTTCTGGTATCAGCATTCAAATGAAAGCATTGGAAAAAGAAGGGCCTACTGCTGCACCAATGTTATTATGCATATCTATATGTCGAAACTGCAATCTATGTAAAAATAATGTGGTAATAGACAATGAAATTACAAGTAAAATAAAAAGGGCATTGGCTGACAATATAACAAAGGACTATAAAGATGTATTGCTGAAAAACAAAGCAGCTGCAAACGTTACTAGTATCAACGACAGTTTACCAGCAGATACCGTCATTGAACAGAATGATACCAATGATGGAATGTTTGGAATTGTAACTGAAACCATGTTAAAAGTCATGTGTGACCCCAATATGAAATAAATGCCATGTCAAGAGAAAACATGAGGAATTATTTTTTGGAATGGGTTCAATGCATTCATTTGTTTATGATGATATTGTACATAACATTATTTCAATAAAAATGTTTGATTGCATTACTTTCTTATGTTTCAATTATTTTTAGGGTAGACTAGCAACTCCGACTTTTAGAATGTTTATTCAAAAGCCGGGGATGAAAGAAAAGGAGTATTCTGAGACATAGGTACTACTAGCGGGCTCATAGGGGTCTACTAGTGTCTGAGATAGGTTAACGGGGTTTTTCAAAGAGTTGGGGAGAGATGAGCTGGGTTTTTCCAGAATCCACACACACGCATGCATGGGAGAGAGAGAGAGAGAGAGAGAGAGAGAGAGAGAGAGAGAGAGAGAGAGAGAGAGAGAGAGAGAGAGAGAGAGAGAGAGAGAGAGAGAGAGGACATACAGACAGACAGAGGGAGCAAAAAGATAAACAGAGACGCGCAAAATAACACAAAGACCCACAAATAGGCGAAAAAGACAAATAGACACATAGAAAGGCACATAGAAAATACATACACACAGACAGAAAAAAGACACATAAACACACATACAGATGGACAAAAATACACATAGACACACGGACAGACAGACGAAAAGACACAAAGTCACACAGACAGACACAAACACACGGCCAGAGAGAAAAAGACAGACAAAAAGACATATTGACAGATAGGCAGAAGGACAAACGCACGAAAACACTCATAGACAAACAGACAGTTGGAGCAAAAAGACCAACAGACAGACGCACAGAACGACACATAGACACGCAAACAGACAAAAAAGACGCACAGACACATAGACAGACATATAAAAACAAACACAGACCGACAGAAAAAAGATACATAGAAACATGTAAATATTTAAAAAATGACAGATAGACACACGGACAGACGGACGAAAAAGACACACAGACAGAAAAACATAGGGTCAGAGAGAAAAAAGACACATAGACACACAGATAGACAAAAATACACATAGACACAAAGGCAGTCATAGGAAAAGACACACAGACAGACACACAAACACACGGTCAGAGATAAAAAAAAAGACATATAGACACACGGACAGACAGACACAAAGACACACAGACGGACAAACAAACGCATAGACAGACAGAAAAAGTAACATAGACACACAGACAGACGTACAAAAAAACACATTCAGGCACACAGACAGACGAACAAGAAGACACATAGACAAACAGAGAGAAAGACAAAAATACACACAGACAGATTGACAAAAACGACACGGACAGACCGACAAAAAGTCACAAAGACTTACAGACAGACACACAAGCATACGATCAGAGAGAAGAAGACACACAGACACATGGACAGACAGACACAAAGACACACAAACAGACAGAAAAGGACACATAGACAGACAGACAGACATACAAAAAAGACACACACAGACACAGAGACAGGCGGAAAAGAAGACACATAGACACACAGACAGACATACAAAAAGAAACACAGACACACAGAAAAAAGACACATTGACACACAGGCAGACAGAGAGACACACAAAAAGAAACGGTGACACATAGACAGAAAATGACACATAGACAGAGGAAGCAAAAAGACAAAAGAGACACATTGATACACAGACAGGCATACATAATGTAACAGCCAGGTGTGCCTAATAGATCCATAATCAATAAAATTGTTGGATTCTAGCGCGCTGTCGGGAAGTATGGATATAAAACACACGATTCATAGCTTTATTGATCTAAAAACATCTGCAGGGAATTATCCGTGCACGAAACAGGTTATTTCATAGAATCTATTTCCCGGAACATAATATTAGAAATAATTTGCTGGTCCAGATTCTAAGGCACCGTTCCATTAGGGAAGTCTTAGATCTTATATTCGATTCCTACATCGGACAAAAATCTTTGATGACGGACTATAAGCCTTCTCTTAGGAAAAAATCTTGAAGAAAATGTCTCGAAGAAAAAAATCTTAAAACAAAAAAAAATCCTGAAGAAAATAAAATCTCGAAAAAATAAATCTTGATGAAAAAAACTCCAAGCAAAAACAAACCGCAAAGAAAAAATCTTGAAGAAAATGAGATGTCGAAGAAAAAACGCTTTGAAAAAAATAAGCCTTGAAGAAAAAAGACATCTCCTTAAGTATTACGTAACATCCCACGTGTGCATCGTCCTGAGTTACAACCAGGAGTTCCCCACTTGACTAGCAGGCCCTGAGCTCTAACAAGTTATGCTAGATTACGTCGTCCTCAAGTAATTTAAAAAGTTACGCAACTCCTATTACGTAACAAACACCTACATCTTGAAGAAAATTAATATAGAAACACCGATCCCAAGTTAGGTTCACTTAGGTTCACTTATCGTGGCGTCACGATAAGTGAACCTAAATGAACCTAACTTGGGATCGGTGTTTCCGTGTTCCCAGTGCTTGCCTTTGTATGTCTGTATCTGTGTATTTGTATGTGTTTCTCACTTTCTTTGCCTATGTGTCTGGGTGGGGGTTTGCATGTCACAGTGCCTTTCGGTTTGTATGTCTGAATCCATGTTTTTGTATTTGTCTCTCACTCTCTAAGTCTGTGTGTCTGGGTGGGCACTTGCATGTCCCTGTGCCTGTCTTTGTCGGTTTGTATATCTGAATCTATATATTTGTATGTGTTTTTTGTTTTCCTTATTCTCTTTCTCTGTATGTCTGGGCAGGTGTTTGCTTGTTCCACTGCCTGTCTTTGTCGGTTTGTATGGCTGAATCCATGTATTTGTATGTGTCTCTCACTCTCTTTGTCTGTTTGTCAGGGTTGGTGTTTGCAAGTCGTAGTGTTTGTCTTTGTTGGTTTGTATGTTTGAAGTGCCTGTCTTTCTCGGTTTGTATGTCTGAATCTATGTATTTGAATGTGTCTCTCACTCTTTTTGTCTGTTTGTCAGGGTTGGTGTTTGCAAGTCCCAAAGTTTGTCTTTGATGGTTTGTTTATCTGAAGTGCTTGTCTTTCTGGGTTTATATGTTTGAATCTATGTCTTTTTATGTGACTCTCAATCTTCTTGGTTGTGTGTCTGGGTGGGTGTTTGCATATCCCACTGTCTGTCTTTGTTGGTTTGTATGTCTAAAGTGCCCTTTCTTCTCTGTTTGTATGTCTGAATCTTTGTATTTGTATTTGTCTCTCACTCTCTTTGACTGTGTGTCTGGGCGGGTGTTTGCTTATTCCAGTGCATGTCTTTCTTGGTTTGTATGTCTGAATCTATGTATTTGTATTTGTTTCTCACTCTCTTTCTCTGTGTGTGTCTGGCAGGTTGCTTATCCCAGTTCTGGTTTTTCTCGGTTTGTGTGTCTGAATCTATGTATTTGTTTGTGTTTCCCACTCTCTATGTCTTTTTGTCTGGGTTGGTGTTTGCAAGTCCCAGTGTTTGTCTTTGTTGGTTTTTATGTCTGAAGTGTCTGTCTTTCTCGGTTTGTATGTGTGAATCTATGTATTTGTATGTGTCTCTCACTCTTTTTACTTGTGTGTCTGAGCTTCTCGGTTTGTGTGTCTGAATCTACGTATTTGTATGTGTCTCTCACTCTCTTTGACTGTGTGTCTGGGCGGGTGTTTTCTTATTCCAGTGCATGTCTTTCTCGGTTTGTATGTCTGAATCTATGTATTTGTATGTGTCTCTCACTCTTTTTGCTTGTGTGTTTGGGCGTGTGTTTGCTTGTCCCACTGTCTGTCTTTCTCGGTTTGTTTGTCTGAATCTGTGTATTTGTATGTGTTTGACACTCTCATTGTCTGTTTGTCTGGGTTGGTGTTTGCAAGTCCCAGTGTTTGTCTTTAATGGCTTGTATATCTGAAGTGCCTGTCTTTCTCGGTTTGAATGTTTGAATGTATTTGTTTGTATGTGTCTCTCACTCTTTTTGCTTGTGTGTCTGGGCGGGTGTTTGCTTATCCCACTGCCTGTCTTTCTCGGTTTGTATGTCTAAAGTGCCTGTCTTTCTCTGTTTGTATATCTGAGTCAATTTATTTGTATTTCTCTCTCACTCTCTTTGACTGTGTGTCTGGGCGGGTGTTTGCTTATTCCAGTGCATGTCTTTCTCGGTTTGTATGTTTGAATCTATGTATTTGTATGTGTTTCTCACTCTCTTTGTCTGTTTGTGTCTGGGCAGGTGTTTGCTTATCCCAGTGCCTGTCTTTCTCGGTTTGTATGTCTGAATCTATTGATTTGTATGTGTCTCTCACTCTTTTTGCTTGTGTGTTTGGGCGGGTGTTTGCTTGTCCCACTGCCTGTCTTTCTCGGTTTGTATGTCTGAATCTATGTATTTGTATGTGTTTCACACTCTCTTTGTCTGTTTGTCTGAGTTGGTGTTCTCAAGTCCCAGTGTTTGTCTTTGGTGGTTTTTATGTCTGAAGTGTCTGTCTTTCTCAGTTTGTATGTGTGAATCTATGTATTTTTATGTGTCTCTCACTCTTTTTGCTTGTGTGTCTGGGCGGGTGTTTGCTTATTCCAGTGCATGTCTTTCTCGGTTTGTGTGTCTGAATCTATGTATTTGTATGTGTTTCACAATCTCTTTGTCTGTTTGTCTGCGTTAGTGTTTGCAAGTCCCAGTGTTTGTCTTCGTTGGTTTGTATGTCTGAAGTGTATGTCTTACTCGGTTTGTATGTGTGAATCTATGTGTTTGTATGTCTCTCACTCTTTTTGCTTGTGTGTCTGGGTGGTTGTTTGCTTATTCCAGTGCATGTCTTTCTCGGTTTGTGAGTCTGAGTCTACGTATTTGTATGTGTTTCTCACTCTCTTTGCCAGTGTGTGCGGGCAGGTGTTTGCTTATCCCAGTGCCTATCTTTCTCGGTTTATATTTCTGAATCTATGTATTTGTATGTGTCTCTCACTCTTTTTGCTTGTGTGTTTGGGCGGGTGTTTGCTTATTCCAGCCCAGGTCTTTCTCGGTTTGTATGTCTGAATCTATGAATTTGTATGTGTTTCTCACTTTCTTTGTCTGTGTGTGTGTCTAGGCAGGTGTTTGCATATTCCCAGTGTCTGTCTTTCTCGGTTTGTATGTCTGAATCTATGCATTTGTATGTGTCTTTCACCCTTTTTATTGTGTGTTTGGGCAGGTGTTTGCTTGTCCCACTGCCTTCTCGGTTTCTATGTCTGAATCTATGTATTTGTATGTGTTTCACACTTTCTTAGTCTGTTTGTCTGGGTTGGTGTTTGCAAGTCCCAGTGTTTGTCTTTGTTGGTTTGCATGTCTGAAGTGTCTGTCTTTCTCGGTTTGTATGTGTGAATCTATGTATTTGTATGTGTCTCTCACTCTTTTTGCTTGTGTGTCTGGGCGGGTGTTTGCTTATTCCAGTGCATGTATTTCGCGGTTTGTGTGTCTGAATCTATGTATTTGTATGTGTTTCACACTCTCTTTGTTTGTATGTCTGGGTTGGTGTTTGCAAGTCCCAGTATTTGTATTTGTTGGTTTGTATGTCTGAAGTGTCTGTCTTTCTCGGTTTGTATGTGTGAATCTATTTATTTGTATGTTTATCTCACTCTTTTTGCTTGTGTGTCTGGGCGGGTGTTTGCTTATTCCAATGCATGTCTTTCTCGGTTTGTGTGTCTGAATCTACGTATTTGTATGTAAAATAACGTAAAATATATGCGAAGAATTATCTGAAATATTACCTATATGTATCTATTCTAAACATGCTTTAGATACTTTAATAAAATAAATTTAAAAAAACGACTACTTGTAACAAAAATAAATAAAGTAAAATATACGCGAAGAATTATCTTAAACATTACTTACATGTATCCATTTTAAAGATGTTTCAGATACCTTAATAAAATAAATTAGAAAAAAACGACTACTTGTAACAGAAATAAACAAATTAAAATATACGCGAAGAATTATCTTAAATATTACTTACGTGTATCTATTCTAAAGATTCTTCAGATACCTTAATAAAGCAAATTAAAATAAAACGATTACTTGTAGCAAAAAATGAATACATTAAAATATATGCGAAGAATTATCTTAAATATTACCTACATGTATCTTCTAAAGATGCTTCAGATACCTTAATAATTTTTTTTTAAACGACTACTTGTAACAACAATAAATGAATTAAACTATGCGAAGAGATATCTTAAACATTACTTACATGTATCCATTTTAAAGATGTTTCAGATACCTTAATAAAATAAATTAAAAAAAAATGACTATTTCTAACAAAAATAAACAAATTAAAATATATGCGAAGAATTATCTTAAATATTACTTACATGTATCTATTCTAAAGATGCTTCAAATACCATAAAAAAGCTCAACATGCTGCCTCAGACCTCTGATCTGTATTCTCTAAAATATATATTTCCTCGCTAAAGATATCTCAATAATATATGATTCACCTATACCAAACTTCCTTAACAGCTCTCCGAAACTATACCTAGTGGAGGAAAATAGTACCCCCATTTTTATTATTATTAAACGGTTTCAATCAAATAAACGAGAATATTCAAAAGGTCATGTCGTTAGTCAAAATTTACATTAGGAGAAAAATAAGGCCTTTTATGCGTTATTTATAAGCCCAAGCTCATCAAATCACTAAATCCAGTTACTAAATTTGTCCAACATTCTCTTCATTCCTCTCAATCTCTCTTAATCTATCAATCTCTCTTAATCTCTCAATCTCTCTTAATCTCTCTCAATCCCTCTCAATCTGTTTCGCCTAAATAATCCTCTAAAATGTCCCAATCTGTTTCGCCCAAATAATCCCCTAAAATGTCTCAATCTGTTTCGCCCAAATAATCCCCTAAAAGTTATTTCTGAATATTCCTTTGTTTTGACATCCCTGCATTGACACATTTAAAATTCCCAGGAACAATTCCCGCGTTAGATATATTCAATCTGTTCTAATCTCATTGTATCTCGTTTGAATTTATGAAAATTATCCAAGGTGTCCTAGTTACACTATTAAGGCTTCGAAATAATAATTCCAGAATTTATCTCTCATCCTAAAGAATTTTAAAGTGCATATCACTTATACACTAGAATCTAAAGGCTTCATCTCTCTCCCTAGGTGAAGCCATAGTCATTCCCGTCTGTATCTATTACACTTAAAAACATCTTAAATCTAGGTTATCCAGGAGATGAATTCAAGAGTCAAGATGCGTTATACAAGCTTCAAAATAATAATAATTCCTGAATTTATCGCTGAACCTAAAGAAAATAAAGCCTTACTAAAATAGAATTTCTATCTCTTTAGAGTCCCGCATAATTCCTAGAAATCAAATGATGTCATTTCCGACTCCTATGATTGGTCTAGAAAGAGGATGTGGTCTTGTACCGTTAGTAGATCAATAACATTGTCAAGCTCGTATTCAGTGAACATGTTGCGTCACCCTTCCCCCAGTGTTCTATGCCCATATATGGACTTCCATCAGTGGTGTTACCTCTCCCCCTACTAACAAGCTGGACTATAATTATGTTTGCTTTTTTGAAATCCTAACAGTTTAATTAAAGTCGAATGTTGTTCCTGTTTTCTGGTCAGTTTCCAAATAACCGAACAGTTCTTTTATACGTTCTTTTACATTAGAATAGTTGAAGCTATGGTTCTGAGAATGCGATACATAGGAGAAGTTTCTGCACGATTTTGACCCCTGCTTTCTGTGTTTCACAGGCGTGGGTGGCATCAGAGAGGGTAGTTTTCAACATGATCTATTCAGTGAGTAAGAAAGAAAAAGTCGGTAAAAAAGTTAAATAGCTGAAAACATTGTCAAAATTTTAATTTTTTTCGCATTTAAATTTAAACGGCAAAATGGCACATACCTCCTTTTGGCCTGCCGAAAAACGCGACAAAAGCAGATAAGTGACAAAGTGCCAAAAGTAAATGGAAAGTTGGATTTTTGAAAGCACCACGCGATTCAGCACGAAAAATTAGGTCTGTTCATGTTCAGAAATGATCCCCAGCAACTTATTTTCCTAGTTTTAAATTGGGTTATTTGTTTAAAACGTTTTTTCGCATCTCCTGTAAAATTTACAAAATGTCACTTACCGCATTTGGTTTGCCACAGACGAGCGGTGTAAGTTTGAAAAGAGTCAACGCACTAGGGATAAATTAATAAAAATTTATATGGATGCCTTACTTTGGACCAAGGATAGCCAACATGCAGCCCGCCTAAGATTTTTTGCGGCCCGCTAGTCATTTTCGCTCCAAGTAGTATTTTTAACATTTAAAAATATTTTACTTCATCTCATAATTTTTTTTATATTGATACCGCACCTAAATAGCCTTTGTACACCATACACTACCAGTACAACTTAAAGTTAATTTCATCTTAGCAGGAAAACAAAGTAAAAAATCCCATTGACTTCGTATTCTAAAAATATATTTTGGTTTCTTTATGTACCCATTTTTCTTGAAATTTAATAAGTTCTGCGGCCCATTGAATTATTTCAAGCGACTATTTGGCCCACTACAATAAAAGATTGGATATCCCTTGGACAACCTTAGACCATAGTTCCTCCAGAGGCACACAAAGTGTCCATGAGAAGCCTCCAATCTTCTTTCAAGTGGGTCACTGCAGAGATGTCCCTCCACTCCGGGATGGGACTCGTATGAATGGATCTCCTGTCGTTTTGTCACTTTCGTACGTCCCACCTAGCGTGTATATGCCTACCATGTATGATAATCTCTCCCCTCTTTATCAACAGATTTTAGAAAGGATGGTCGAAGAGAGGGGGCAAATAAGATTTTGCCACTTCTAAGGCTCAAGAGACACCGGAGAGCGACAAGATCAGGAGTTGCTCTAAAATAATTTGGGAAAACGTTAAACCTTAGCGTTTAGAGTGATGCGTTGAAGAGTGGGCAGTGCCCTCCTCAAACGGAATAATTTCTTTTCGTTTTAAGTTTTAATGTTGCTCATTACTTTAAGTTAAAAAACTTGTTTCTAATCAATTTCTGGTCGTTTCACAAATAATGCCGGGAAATCCTCTTTCACCCTCTATGGGAAATTATTCCCCAAGAAAAATCCCTCGTGAAAGTTCCTCCTAACTGAAATCCCTCCTGAATAATTTCTCCTGGACATTTCCATCCTCGCTGGAAATTCCCCCTGGAAAATTTCCTGCGGACAATTCAGCCTGGAAAATTCCCCTTAGCCTACTTTCATTTGAAAAAAGATTGTTTTTTTATTTAATTTTTGATATTTTTTTACTATTTCAAATATGTAGAGCTGTGACAAAGAGGCAACTTTAGCTTAAAGAGCGGGGCGTTGAGGAGGGGGGCATCCCCTTTCATATACCGAATAATTTCTGTTCTTTTTAAGTTTTAATGTCGTTCCTTACTTTCAGTTAAAAAACTTGTTTTTTTTTTGTTAACAAGAAATAAACAGGTTTTGAGCTAGACACGCCATGGGTGGTTCCTGGCCCTACTCTGTCGATTCGCGATACTCGCAACCATAATTATTGTCTCCTTTTCCTTGAGCCATTTTTGGAACACCGTATATCCAAAAATTTTCCTTGCAGTCTCATAAAATCAAAATGCAATTGTTAAGAAGTTATAGAAATTTTTCAGAGAGATTGTCCAGGAATATTATAAGACATAAAACTTAGTGTCAAAGTGTTTAATGTCACTTTTTTAAATGAGCTGCTTTGATATTTCTCAATACTGTCATAGATAAGTGACATGGAAGGCTCCACACGTCCTTGGGAGGGACTTCTAGGTAGTTTCTAGGAGTGCCAACATATCACAGCCAATGACTCTTGCCTCCTTCTCGCCTAAGTAAAAGCTGGAATGGCGTGTCTTCTGCCAATATTTTTGAAACACCCGTGTGCTGAAAAGCGGGGTACGCAACTCCAAACCGAACATAGAGCTTATAACTTATTTTCCAATGCATTGCAACTTCACAAATATATATACAAATCAATCTCGCAGGGATGTTTCTTGAGGGAACCGGCTGTGTCCACACAAAAGTAAAATGTTAAATGTATCTTCAAAAGTGGAAGTTTGATCATATCATGATCTATTTCCGCAAATTATGTCATGCGGAAATAGATTTCCTTCCAAAGAAAATTTGAAATAGAACATCCCCCCCCCCCCTCCTAAAGACGGAACCTACGTGGACTATTCCTTTAAAGCCCTGATTCTAGCCAGGTCTTTGAGACCAGGACATCCGCCTTAAACGTAATGAGTTTGTCGTCATAAGGCCGTCTCGCAGCCTTGCCATAAGCCATCTCGACAACTGTTCATTCATAGATTCCTACTATAATACTGAAAGTGAAATGAGAGTTCCGGATTCAGTAGTTCCGTGTGAAATCCGGTCTTGACGTCATAAGGCTGTTCAAGACAGGTTTGCCGACAGGTAAAAGTAATCTAAGCAATTGAACCACCATGGTACGAAAATAAAAAAACAAATAACAAGAGATTTGTTGGACTAGAGCTGGCGTGACGAAACGACTCATTATAATAGTAGAAGTTGCTCTATAAGGTGTTTGTTTATTTATGCCGAGTCTTCATTATAGTTTTTAGGCGAAGTTTCCCGTGCTTTTTTACCTTTTCAGGCAGCCCCAGTCTCCATTGGTACTTTTTAAGGCATAAAAAGGTAAATCAGGCCCATTTGAAGACTTTTATTTTCCGAAAAGCCTGTTTTTCAATGAACAAAAAGCTATTTTTAATCGGCCGACTTCGCCTGATAAAGCCATAATGAAGAAAGGGCATTACTTAGTTTTATCGAGGTGACATTTCTGAGAAGGATGGTGTAGTCAGGCGAGGAAGGAATAAGAATAATAGACCATTACTGAAATTTGAAAGTTATGTGCAGTTATGTATTCACTGAACATTTACAACTTCTCCCATCCTGCTATACAAAATGACCCCCCCCCCTAAGTTCCCTCGTTCGATATTCGCAAGCTTTGTCTAAACATCAGTTATGGTTATCGTCTGGGTAGAGTAATATGAAATACATGTAATATATCAAACAGTTCGTGGTAACGAACTGTAAGTAAGGAGCGACCCGGCTCAATGGTAACCGAAACTCTAAAAAACGGGTTTTTGATACAAATAGATACATCAAAAGAATCATATTTTAATGCTGATTTCAAATATATAAGTTTCATCAATTTTAATTCTACCCATCAAAAGTTAGGCGCCTAAGAAAATTTGGCTGATTTTCGAAAAAAGGAGGAAAGACCCCCTAAAAGTTATAGAACCTTAATGAAAATCACACCATCATATTCAGCGTATCAGAGAACCCTACTGTAGAGGTTTCAAGCTCCCATCTACAAAAATGTGGAATTTTGCATTTTTTGCCAGAAGAAAGATCACGGGTGCGTGTTTATTTGTTTGTTTGTTTTTTTTTTTTTCCCAGGGGTGATCGTATCGACCCAGTTGTCCTAGAATATCGTGGGAGGGCTCATTGGAATGGAAATTAAAAGTTCTAGTGCCCTTTTTAAGTGACCAAAAAAATGGAGGGCAACTAGGCCCCCTCCCACGCTCATTTTTTCCCAAAGTCACTTGATCAAAATTTTGAGATAGCCATTTTGTTCAGCATGTTCGAAAATATAATAAGTATGTCTTTTAGGATGACGTAATCCCCCAAAATTCCCGGGGGGAGGGCTGAAAGTTAAGAATTTTACCCAATGTTAATATATAGTATTGGTTATTTGGAAGTATACAGACGTTTTCAGGGAGATTTTTCCTGGTAGTGGGGGAGGGGGGGGGTCGGGGGTTATGTGGGAGTATCTTTCCATGAAGGAAGTTTTCATGGGGGAAGGGACATTGCTATGAAGGGGACGCCGGACTTCCCAGCATTATTTAAAAAAAGATCAGAAATTTAATATAAAAAAACAAGTATTTCAACTGCAATAGCAGCAACATCGAAACTTCAAACGAACAGAAAATATTACATATATGATTGGGTTCACCCCATAGTCAATACCTCGCTCTTTAAACCAAAGATTTTTTAGTACTTTCATAAGAGCTATTTATTCTAATTAACGGCCTTTGTGATTAAGCGGTCATTTTTAAAGAATTGGAACAAAATTCGAACTTTCGCTTAAAGAGCAAGGTATTGACTAGGGGGCGAACCCCTTAATAAACAAATTAAAAATATATGAATATAGAAGTTCGTTACGTAAGTTAATTCGTAAGTTACGTATATTTATTACTAATAAAAACGTTCGTAAATAAAATTAAACAAGTTTCGAGAAAGCCATTTAACTAAATAAAAGTAAATTAATATGAATTTTTTTTTTAATTATTCATGTACGGTGAGCCAAGATCAAAACCTGCATTTATTCAAAAACGTTCAAAAATTAAATAAAAAAAAACAAGTTTTTTAAACTGAAAGTAAGGAGCGACATTAAAACTTAAAATGAACAGAAATTATTCCGTTTATGAAAGGGACTGTCCTCTCCTCAACGCCTCGCTCTTTACGCTAAAGTTTGACTCTGTCTCACAACTTTATTTTTTAAAACAATAAAAAACTTTAGCGTAAAGAGCGAGGCGTTGAGGAGAGGACAGTCCCTTTCATAAACGGAATAATTTCTGTTCATTTTAAGTTTTAATGTCGCTCCTTACTTTCAGTTTAAAAAACTTGTTTTTTTTATTTAATCAAAACTAAAAACCGGAATAGACTAAATGTCTCGAGTGTATCGTCCCTGATGAAGACGAAGCAACTTGTACTCAGGTCGTCAAGTGGAATACATGACTGGGTGATCCCCAGCAATTTGACTCGGGCTACCAAGATATCGAAACAAGTAGATCCCTTCAGTCAGAATTCGACACTACTTTAAATTCGGATGAGGCCGAGAACGATTAAAGCCTTTTAAGTGCGACTTTTAAATTGCGACTACATATTTTCTTCTTATTTTTGATTTGTATGATTTGCCTGACCCGAAGACTATTGACACAATGGTATTTTTTAAACTAATTATTGTATGTTATATAAGTTTTCTTTTTCTTGGCAGCCCTAGTCCGGTTTGAGGTGCACTTTTTAATTTACATAATTTTACAACTAAACCGGGAGCCGATTACGTCATTTCCGTTTTAAAGTGACATAGCTTGTATTGGTTTTTGATTCCCTTGAATGCGAACGAGAGAGAATCCAGAAAAAATCAGTTCAAAAAATCCTAAATTAATTTCTTTAAAATTTGCCTGAAATCTTCGTAAGCAGCTTATCCCTTATCTAAAGACCAGCCCAATTAGTGTTTTAAAACTGGCAAATTTCTTCTTAAAAATGCAAAATTGAAGGGTTTAGATTTAAAACCTAAAAACGGAAACTGGGGACAAATTACAAAAGCCGTCACTTTCAGACACACCTCAGATTCTAAGCACTCCATCGCCTGAATTATGATTATGAGCATGATTATAAGTTGTAGCTGCTTTTCTTCTTTGATTGTTTTTTGCTTTTTCAATGTATCTGAACTTTATGACCTGAAGTTAATTGATAAATTTTATGTCGGGCTTCACCTGCAGGATTTCTAGAATCCAAGATTCCAGACTATAGTTTGACGTCTTGGATACACCGCATCTGGAATGTGAAGCCTATCCAGTAGTACATACAAATAATAAAAAAAAAGGATTTTTGAACTTAAGGTTTCTAGAATTTTCAATCATACTATGAAAATGAAAGAAAAGAGGAAAAGAAAAAAACAGAAGAAAAAAGGGAAAAAGATTTTGAAGATCCTCCAATAGTAAAAATTGATGCTTGATGGTGCGCGTGTGGCGACAGCCGCACGCGCAAAATTTATTTTGAGCATTTAGAAAAAAAAGATGCGATTTAGTAAATTTTTCCTCTCTGATTTCGTAAATTCTTCCAGGCCAGGGTGGCAGCGCTGATCGTGAGTGAAAATTTCGTTCACAACAGCTTGTATTACGGAAGTAAAATTATGCTAAATGTGTGATCCCTCGTATTTAATTGCTTTCAGCTGAAGTATTGATAGCGGAATTGACCACCAGCAATGTTACTCAGCTTTCAAAAATTGTAAAAAAAATAATGAAAATACATTCTTCACTTTAGTCTAAACCAATAGATTACTATATGACCATAACGCAATGCCAAAGACTTAGTTCTATAACGCAATGCCAAAGACTATATTAACTTTTGTTTTTGTGTAACAATGTTGACAATTTTTAAATGATTTAATAAGCAGTATTAAAGTTCATAAACTATATTTCATTTCTTGTTTCAATAAAATCTAATTTAAACAAAGAGTATTTTTTTTTAGTACGGCCTGGTTAATTTTTTTACAGAAGAATTTCGAAATGCTGGATACTTCGAAACAGGGTTGCCATCACGATCTGCTTCTCTGACCTGGTGGCCAGCGTTTACCCCCAAGCGATTAGACCCCCCAGAAAATACCCCCCCCCCCCGGAAAATACCCCTAACCACAGAAAATAACCCCCCCCCCCACGAAAAATACCCCCCACACTTAAATGAAACACTGCATTAACCTAATGTTAGTACTTAATACTTGGAAAAATGGTCATTGAAAAAAGAAATTTAACACTTGAAAAACACTTTAATGAATTGTTACATTTACTTTATACTGGGATTTTTTTTTTTTTAACTAATAAAATTTCCAGATGCCTCGCTATTCTTCTGTAATTTTTTAGTTGCCATATACCTATAAAGACTTGTTTTCTGACTTCAAACTATCCAAATACTTTATCTCCCCCCCCCCCTGTTGTGTGCAAATTTATAGCCCAAATTATATGTTTTCCATATATTCTGTCCCACTATACTTTACTTCCCTTCCTAATGTGCAAATCTATAGCCCAAATTTATTTCTAAAGTAAAGAAGAAACTAAAAAAAAACCGATGGGTTCTCAAATTTTACACAGCGTAGACTTGAGTGAGTGGTGCATAATACACATGTACCTAAATTCCTTCCCCCTACGGAAAAAAATAAAACTCAAATAAAATTCTCAATTTGAAAAGCCTTATTTTCCACGGGGGGGGGGGGGGTATTTTCTGGGAGGGGGATTTACAGGGGGTTATTTTCCACGGGGTATTTTCCGCGGCGGGTATTTTCCGGGGGAAGGGTAATTTCCGGGAAGGGTATTCTCCGCCAGGAGGGGGGGGCAATTTTCCAGGGGGGAGGTATTTTCCGCTTGGGAATTTTCCGTGGGGGTATTTTCCGGGGGTAATCACCGGGTAGGGGGGGGGATAAAAGCCTAGAACTGTGCTGGCTATACCCAAATAATGCTCGTCTGCCTAGCTCTTATTGCGACTGAAAAACACAAATTAGTTGTCAAGAGCCTTTTTAATTATGTTGATATTAATGCAAGAGCCTGTCAGGTTTGTCCTCTTTTTTCTATTACCCCCCCCCACAAAAAAAAAATCCCAGTGGACTCTTATTTGAAGAGTTTTTATTTATAATCAGCTTATCTTTTGTTTGGTTATTTTGACCTCTGTTATTTCCCCTGGGAACAATTATTTCAACTCATTGTTGCCGATTGGAGGTTGCCAATAGGCGGTTTTTTCCACCGAATCTTGTATAACAAAAAAAAAATTAGCCAAATTACTAGAATTCAGTCAATTTAAACCAAATTTCAACCTTTTCTTAAGGTGCGTGAACAGTACCGCGTGGATTGCTTGGGACCAAGCAGGAGAGGGGAGAGAACCTGCCGGAAGTGACGTACTGGTACCTGCCGGTTTTAATTAACCTTAAATTGCAGGGGACAGGTGAGCAGGTCTCGACGCTTCCCTTGCTCCTGGTGATCTCTGTGTGGCTATTCAACCTTATTTCTGACTAAGTGAGATACCTGCTGTATGTTTGTTTGCTACATACAATGCGGAGCCAGCAGCTTGTATGGTCCCCAGTCTTGAACTTTTTATACCTTGCCAGGGCTGTGGGGAATGTTCACGTCGATATTGCGAAAACTGGTGCGGAATTTTTTAGTACTGATTCGTTAATTGAAGCAAAGAAAATATTGTGGAATTTCGCAAACTGCATGAATCGCCCAAGTGACTGACAGAAAGCTGCAGATAACTGTCTGGACATGCTAAAAATTTTGAAAAGTGTGATGAAAAACAGATAACCCTACCCCGTTTCGTGCTGTACGAGCCTGACGAAGTACCAGTTATCGCAGGAGAATCAAGTGCTACACTTACTCGTAAAGTTAACGAACTATGTGTCAAATTCGATAATTACGTCCTGTCGAAGCGCAACCCGCTGCCTTCTTTGTCTCAAGCCCCCACACAATCATCCAAACCCTCTTTTGCCCTTATATTAAAGAATCCACCTAAAACGCTGAATGACCCCACGGACTGCAACATTTTTATTGATAACTTGTGTGGTGACTCGAAGTCGGCGATAACTTAGCTTAGACCGGGAAAAGATACTTGGTGCCTCGTCGTAAGTGATAAAAATGAAGCTACTGCTGTAGCTGATGCTATTAAATCTAAGGACCAATCGCTAAGCTTACAGCTAAAAGTTCCAGTGTATTATGGAATTGCCCGTTTCGTTCCTGACAATGTTTCTGACGGTCAGTTGCAGAACTTGATAACTAACTGTACCGAAGTCTCCCGTATCGGTAAAACTAGGTCCTACAAGCTTCGGTTCTCTCACCAAGAAGACTTATTAGCAGGCATTTCCTCGTCAGTGATATTCGAGTACGAGCGAATCCGCATTGATAAGTTTCTCCCTCTCCCTCCTCGCTGCTAAAACTGCCAAGCGTACGGATATATTGCCCAGCACTGTAAAGCTTTTACTCGCTGTTCGCGTTGTGCGCAGACAGGACATTCGAACAAGCTGGAAACCCCCTGTCAAAATAAAATGAATTGTGCGCTGTGCAACCAAGCTGACCATCCTTTTTAACAGCTACAAATGTCCTGTCGCACAGAAACTTATGAATCCCCTAAAATGAGCACTGATCTACGTGTTACATCATGGAATATTAATGGAGGCGTTTCAGTGAAATTACCCATAATCCAAACTGTGTGTGACACGAATGACGTTCTCTGTCTACAAGAGCACCTTCTCACTGCCGACAGTCTATGTTTGTTGAGCAAGACTGCTTCTACTGTCATAATAAGTCGTGCCACTAGACACTCCGGGGCTGGTCGGCCGAGTGGAGGTACTGCTATTCTTGCCAGAAACTTCCTCATGCCCGAACACTTTCGCGAAAGTGACTATTTTACGTCAGTCAAAATTCAGAATTATGGGGTGGTCTCAGTGTATTTACCCACCGATTACCATAATGCTACATCAGACAGACAATTTGATCAAGCATGCCTCCAAGTCTGTTCCCTCGTGTCTGATTGTGAACTGCAGAACCTAGCAGTAATCCTTGCTGGTGATATGAACTGTAACCTTTTTGACGACTGTAGCAGTCGTGCTAATACTCTGAATAGTATGTGCCCTCAGCTCTTGGCGGTCGAGAATACCCAATGTTTCACATATATCCATAACTCTGGCAGTACCTCTTCTCTGGACTTCTTCATGTGTTCCCCGAATGGAAAACCAGACTCAGGATCCTCACTTATCTCAACTTTCCAAGTCTCGGACCATATGCCTATCAGTAATATATTCCCTGTTCAACTTATTGCACCGAGTGGTCCAAGTCCAGACAATGATAGTAAATGGCATGAAACCACTGACTGGGCTCGTGCAGATATGTTTATGTTCCGTGCTGTTAGTGATTCTATTTTGAAAAAGATCAAAGTGCCGTTTCATCTACTTTCCCATAAAAAATTATTAACCTTTGCAGAGAAGCAAATATTGCTGAATATTTACTGTGCAGAGATCTTTCACGCTCTGCCGATCGGGCTAGTTTACCCATACCAAGAGTACGTCTTGGAACTGAGAAGCATGGTTGGTCAGGTAACCCTGACCTCGTTGATTCTTGTGCTAAATCGAAATTCTGGTTTCATGTCTGGAAGGAGTGCGGTATGCCACAGCAAGGTTTGATAAATGAAATTCGTCTGAAAACAAAGCGACATTTTACGAAAGTACTTAAGCAACACCAGGCTAAATCAGTAGCTAAACTATCAAGTAAGTGAACCTAATTTCGTATGGAAACTGCTCAAAAGAGATAGTTCAAAAGCCTAAAATGCTTTCAAAATTAACAGTGACCAGTGGTATGGCTACTTTAAAAGTGAATTTTCCGAGCCTGATCCATCATTGTCAAACCAGTATGAAAGGGAGCTTGATGGTTGCTTAGGCCAATCAACTGATGCGATCAGTTTTATTGTTACTCGATCTGCGGTTACTGAGTGCATTTTTAAGCTACAAAAGAAAACTTCTCGTGGTGTTGATGGTCTCTGTGCACAGCATCTAAGATGTGGGTCCCCTCTCCTGCTTGAGCATCTGACCTTACTCTTTCAGATGATATTCTGTTTCGGTATAGTTCCTGATTTGTTTAGTACTGGAGTAATAATCCCGTTATTAAAAAGGGGAAAGCCAAAGGACCAACGTTCTTCTTTTAGACCAATTACGGTGTCACCGGTTTTATGCAAAGTTTTTGAGTTACTAATTATTGACGAGATATCTGTTAAGTGTTATACACCGGATAACCAATTCGGCTTCAAGAAAGGAGTAGGCCGTGACCATGCTTACCATTTGATTGCTAATTTACTTCTACATGCTCATGAAAATAATGAGGTAGTATATTTTGCCGGGTTAGACGTATCTAGAGCTTTCGACACGGGTATACATCCACATATCTTCTTGACTGCTTATAAGCATTGAGTCAATATTTCTGTCATCAAATCGATACGTGATATGTATAAAAAGCTAAATGCCAAAGTAAAGGTTACCATCTCACCTTCAATTCCAGTAAAAAAGGGCATTAGACAGGGTGCTGTTACTTCTCCCCCCTGTTTAATGATACTGTCATTGTGCCACAACAGAAAGTTCTAACCACATGTATATTTAATGGTATTGATGTTTCGCTAGCCAACTATGCTGATGACATCCTTGATATTAGTAGAACAGCCTTTGGAATTGAGGAAAATTTTGGAAATTTAGGGAGCATAAACGTATAGGTCTTCAATTTAATGAGAGTAAGACTGAGTTCCTGGGGTTCAATCACCGTTCAAATTGCCCAACAAATGTTCAGTTAGGTGAACATGTTATTAAAGCACAAGATACACTGATGTATCTTGGTGTACCAATTGGGTCAAATCTTCGTGCCACGCGCCAACTTTTGAAAGATTTTTTGCCAGAAAAGCTAGGAATGCCTATGGTTTACTAGTTGCGTTAAAGTTTAAATTTAACCGCCTTATCTTAGCTAGCGTTTATAATGCATTTGCTGTTCCGCATCTACTTGCCCTTGCACCATTTTGGTCTCTTCTTACTGCTTCAGATATTAGGGATATACGGAAGAGTTTCTACAAGTATGCGAAATATTTGCTAAGGCTGCCTTTCTGGATTAATAACAGCTCACTATCCTTGTGGTATGGAGTTGCAAGTCCAGTGTCCGCGGTACAGAAAAGAAATGAGAGATATCGGAGGCAGATTATTGGTGAAAGCACCTCTGAAATTGCCCGTCTTTGATAATAGGTTTGTTCTTACACATAATTGCCCCTATTTGTAATTTTTTTTTCTTGTCTGTTCTTCTCTGTTTTGGTTCTGTTTGTATTTGTCAGAATTTATTTATTTTTTTTTTTCATTTTCTTTCTTTATACTTCATCAGTGTTGTATTTTACATTTATGATGGGCAATAAATACATAAATAGTACACTTCCATGTATGCTGGGTACCAGTGGGACCATTGCTTGCAAAAATCGTTACAAAAACGAAAGTGAATGTTAAAGATAGAAGATAAGATTAGGAAAATCTTTGCTGATATCCGAACACATACTAAAACTTATCAGAGGATAGCGTTGCCTATAGTAAAGGCCATGTGGCTCCAATGTTTTATTTTTTTTTTCCCAGAGGCACATCATATGGAAGATGTCGTCGTATAAACTTCAAAAGGGGCTAATTAGATTGCAAATCGAGAGTTCTAGTGCCCTTTTTAAGATTCAAAAGTGATCGGAGGGCAACTAGCCCCCATCCCCCCTCTCAAGCCCTTTTTTCCCAAATCTATCCAATAAAAGTCTTGAGATAGCCATGTTGTTAAAAATAGTTCAATGGTCACATAACAAAACTCCGGTGTCGACACAACCCCAAAGGGCCGGGGACACGCGTTGTAAGTTATGTCCTGGGGCATATTTGATTGGAAATTGAAAGTTCTAGTTCATTTTTAAGAGTCAAAATATATCGGAGGGTAACCAGCCCCCCCCCTGCCCTTTTTCTCCAAATGCATCCGATGAAAATTTTGAGATAGACATTTTGTTAAAAATATTTCAAAGATAATATAACAAAAACTTAGGCGTCGACACAACCCTCCAGGGTCCGGGAGCAGGCGTTGTAAGTTATGCCCTGGAGCCATATATGGTTTTTACGAAAGGTATGCTCGTATAAACTTCAAAGAGGGCTCCCTTGATTGGAAACTGACGGTTCTAGTTCACTTTTTAAGAATCAAAAGAGATCGGAGGGCACCTAGCCCCCCCCCCCCCACCCACACTCTTTTTTCCTCAAATCCATCCGATAAGAACATTGATATAGACATTTTTTTTAAATAGTTCAAAGACCATATAATAAAAACTCCTGGGTTGACACAGCCCTTCAGGGCTCGAGGACAGGCATTGTAAGTTATGACCTGGGGGAAAATATGGTTCTTATTATAGGGATACTGTTTACATGTTTTTATGACTTGTGCTTTCACACTAGTTCATTTTTTATGGATGAACTAAATGAATCTTTTTCGTTTTCATTATATTGGATGTTAACTGACCACTTTGAAAGAGGTTTACAAGTCGTAAAAAAACTAATTTCTGAGATTTCAAGATGGACATATTATAGACAAAATATGGACATAATTTGGCTGAAAATGACATATTTTCGGATGCTCAAGGGACATATTCATTGACCAAGAAGTTGGCAACCCTGGTGAGAGGGGGGTTAGTTGCCCTCTAATCACTTTCAACTATTAAAAGGGCATTAGCCCTTTGAATTTCCAATCGAATGAGCCTTTTTTGAAGTTTCTACGACAACGCCTTCTATAAAAAGCTTATATGCCCCCAGGGCATAACTTAAAACCCTTGCCCTGAGGGATGTGAGGGAGTGTCCTCCTAAAAAATATAGTTTCTATCTGGAAATCAACTACGCTGAACAAAATGGCCATCACAAAACTTTGACTGGATGTTTTTGGGAAACGATGGGCGTGGGGGGTGTAAACTTTCTTTGTTCACTTCTCTGTGAATTATCTACTTCTCTGTACGGTGAGACTTCTTCTCTTTAGGGCCTTATGGTAGCGTTGGCCTATTATCTGGGTTCTACTGGTGGAGGATGTCTAGAACCTCTAACCATCACATAGATTATGTTTAGAGTATAAAATGCTTATTTATACATATAATACAGTGAATGTGCATATGGCGAGGACAGATACAGAATTTGAACTGACTCAAATAATCTAAATTGGTAACTTATATTCAGCACAATCTGCTTCTGATAAAGACAATCCGGGTTGGGTTGTTGACCATTGAGCTTCTTCCAGACAGGAAATATTATCGCTTTATTCCAAGAAGTGGGGTTGTCGATTGTTGATAATTTACAATGTTTGCATTTTAGATATTGGGGTTATTCTGGATTCAAGTGACCTTGGGAAGAATTATACATATGAATTTCTGACTTAGAATTTTAATTATTGGTTTTAACCAAGAAAACCCTATTTCCAAAGTTTACAGGGGGGGGCTAGTTGCCCTCCAATCACTTTTGAGTATTAAAAAGGGCACTAGAACTCTCGATTTCCAATCGAATGAGCTCCCTTTGAAGTATTTACGACGGCTCTTTCCATTTGAAGGGCCTCTGGGAAAAAAAAATAAATAATAATAAAACATTGGACCCGTATGGCCTTTACTTTAGGCAACGCTACAGCGTTGCCTCTGATTTCAAAGTGTATTTTGTGTTTTATTTTCTATATGTCTATGTATGTTTCTGTGTTTTCTTTTCTATGTTTCTATGTATTTTTCTACTTATATTTATATTTTTTCTTATGTTTCTATGTATTTTTCTATATTTTCTTTTCTATGTTTCTATGAATATTTCTAGGCATATTTCTATGTTTTCTATGTATATGTATATTTCTATGTATATTCTCGTGTTTTCTTTTCATTTTTACCAAAGGACTATTTGCAGACACATTTTCAGATGCCTCAGACAAAAGAAAAGAAAATCATGCCCTTAGACAGCAGGTGCAATAACTTTTACATGACTTTTATGTGACGGCTGAAATACTGTGGTTCAGAAATCGGTTGACCCCTCTATATTATGGTCATGGGAGATAAGACAGATATGGCCATACACCCCAGCAAAAAAGGAATCCTGCAGATCTAAATCCTCTAAATGGGATATAAAATGAAGGATAGAATTGATACCAGAAGGAAATCATATTTTGAAAATATTTGTCATATAAAGTACTTTTAGCAAATTTACCGAGACTGAGACAGTGATTTAGAAAAAATACGAACAGACAGATAAGAGGAGTTAAAAAAAAGATGAAGTTGTATATTATGAATCCGCATTTAGAAAAATAAAATAAGGGATTTAACTGCTCTGTTGCTCAGTTTCAAAACTTGTTAGACTGTTTCAAAACTAGCTGCTGTGTAATCCTGATTTTTCAACTGAAAACAGGTAAAATTGTTGCATATTTTATCATAGTAATTATTACTATAAATATCATAAATTATTATTCTAAACTGTTAATTAACTATGCAATGTATTTTAATAAAATATGACATATAATATAATGATGTAATGTATAATATAGAAAAATTTAATTTAATAATAAATTACATAATATTATATTGTATATAATATATTATATTATAATTATAAATTATTGCAAAATTATTATATAATCAAACAGTTCGTGGTAACGAACTGTAAGTAAGGAGCGACCCGGCTCAATGGTAACCGAAACTCTAGAAAACGGTATTTTGATACAAATAGATACAACAAAAAAAATCACATTTTAATGCTGATTTCAAATATATAAGTTTCATCAAGTTTAATCCTTTCCATCAAAAGTTAGGCGCCTGAGAAAATTTGGCTGATTTTCGAAAAAGGGGGGAAAGACCCCCTAAAAGTTATAGAACCTTAATGAAAATCACACCATCATATTCCGCGTATCAGAGAACCCTACTGTAGAGGTTTCAAGCTCCCATCTACAAAAATGTGGAATTTTGCATTTTTTGCCAGAAGAAAGATCACGGGTGCGTGTTTATTTGTTTGTTTGTTTTTTTTTTTTTTTCCCCAGGGGTGATCGTATCGAACCAGTTGTGCTAGAATATCATGGAAGGGCTCATTGGAATGGAAATTGAAAGTTCTAGTGCCCTTTTTAAGTGACCAAAAAAAATGGAGGGCAACTAGGCCCCCTCCCACGCTCATTTTTTTCCCAAAGTCACCTGATCAAAATTTTGAGATAGTCATTTTGTTCAGCATCTTCGAAAATATTATAAGTATGTCTTTTAGGATGACTTAATCCCCCGAACTTCCCGGGGGGAGGGCTGAAAGTTATGAACTTTACCCAATGTTAACATATAGTATTGGTTATTTGGAAGTATACAGACGTTTTCAGGGGAGATTTTTCCTGGTAGTGGGGGGGAGGGGGGGTGGGTCAGGGGTTATGTGGGAGAAGTCTTTCCATGAAGGAAGTTTTCATGGGGGAAGGGACATTGCTATGAAGGGGACGCCGGACTTCCCAGCATTATTTAAAAAAAGATCATAAATTTAATATAAAAAAACAAGTATTTCAACTGCAACAGCAGCAACATCGAAACTTTAAACGAACAGAAAATATTACATATATAATTGGGTTCACCCCGTAGTCAATGCCTCGCTCTTTAAGCCAAAGATTTTTAGTACTTTCATAAGAGCTATTTATTCTAATTAACGGCCTTTGTGATTAAGCGGTCATTTCTAAAGAATTGGAACAAAATTTGAACTTTCGCTTAAAGAGCAAGGTATTGACTAGGGGGCGAACCCCCTAATAAATGTATTAAAAATATATGAATATAGAAGTTCGTTACGTAAGTTAATTCGTAAGTTACGTATATTTAAGTAGAGATGGGGGTGTTACTCGTGACCCTACACCATATATGGGCATAGAGTCCCTAGGGGAAATGGATTTCTGAGAAATTGATTGCGTAATCGGTCAATGACCTCTTTCTCCAGGTGTGTTTTTGGCACGCCCTCAGCGAAGGTCAATGTTGCTATTGTTTCCGAGGCAAAATGCCAAGGTCAATGTTGTTTTGAACAGAGTCATTAGAGAGAACACGTGGTTAATGGGGTCAATGTTATTGTTGTTTTGAACAGAGTCATTAGAGAGAACACGTGGTTAATGGGGTCAATGTTGTTGTTGTAAGTGCACGCTCGAGGCAGATGTTATGATCCAGAAATAGTATTTGTTATTGTTATTCGAGCCAGATGTTATGATCCGGAAATAGTATTTGTTATTGTTATTCGAGCCAAATGTTATGAGGTTCCGAGAAACAGTTAATGACATTTCCTTCCTGTTCGAGGCAGATGTTATGATCCGAAAATAGTATTTGTTATTGTTTCCGAGCCAAATGTTACGAGTTCCCGGGAAACAGCTACATCCCCCTTCTCAGCCAATCAGAGGGCTTGTTACATAAAAATTCGACCTAGATATTTCGTATATAACGGACATGCAATGTGACTAAATTATCAGAAAGTATTTTGACACAATTGACAAATTTGATGAATTAGAAGCATTGACAACCTCAATCTACCATGTAAGTTCCGTTTTTATTTTCAAAAGAATTTTCCATGGACACCCTCCAGTATATTCAGCTAAAACGCAAATATATTCCTTTACCCTCAACCCCCCCCCCCAACAAACCATACAATCTTTATACTCAATGTAAATATATTCCTTTACCCTCAACCTCCCCCCCCAACAAACCATACAATCTTTATACTCAATGTAAATATATTCCTTTACCCTCAACCCCCCCCCAACAAACTACACAAACATCATTATAATCAATGTAAATATATTCCTTTACCCTCAACCCCCCCCCCCCCCAACAAACTATACAATCCCAAATTCTCGCAAAAAGAAATAGCATTTCAATAAATTCCTTCCCCCTATATTTCCAGTTAAATCCCCCCCCCCCAAATTCTCACAAAAAGAAATAGCATTTCAATAAATTCCTTCCCTCTATATTTCCAGTTAAATCCCCCCCCCCCAAATTCTCGCAAAAGAAATACTTTTTTCGATAAATTCCTTCCCTTTATATTTCCACCTAAATCCCCCCCCCCCCAAATTCACACAAAAGAAATAGCATTTCGATAAATTCCTTCCCTTTATATTTCCAGCTAAATCCCCCCCCCAACAAACCATACTCAATACAAAACGTAAATATATTCCTTTACCCTCAAACCCCCCCCCCCCCAAACCATACAATCTTTATAGTCAATGTAAATATATTCCTTTACCCTCAAAACCTACCCCCCCCCACCACAACAAACTATACAATCCCAAATTCTCGCAAAAAGAAATAGCATTTCGTTAAATTCTTTCCTTTTATATTTCCAGCTAAAAGCGATCACTTACTTTTGTCAATCTTTAATGAAAATGCCGTTCTGTAAGCCTTATCAACTTCTGCATATCTCTTAGCTATCAACCGCTCTGGTTTTGACACAAGACTCTATGCAAGGTTAAAATTAGCATGTCATCCCCTCTTTCTGGTTTGTTTACAAACGCGACAGCCAAAGGGTTCTTCCGTCAAAATTAAAATGGTTTTAAGCAATAATTAGATTGTAGTTTCGTAACCTCTATGGAAGGAGAGAAAGAGATTATTTTCAAATTAAGATCTAACAATATTTTTTAGGACATTATGTGAGAGGGGGGAGGGCAATACCTTCAATTCTATTGCCATCATTGTAAAATGAAAACAAACTGTTTCTTCGCTTGAGAAGTAAGAGGGGTGATTCGCTGTGTAGATAGGTATACCCTTTGACAAGAAAACTAATGTGTAAATATATGCGTTGCGTCTATAGGCATGCTTTTAATTTTTTTCAGGCTTTCTTTCGATAAAGTTTCTTCTATATTCCCAGGAGGGGTGCGTGAAAATTATGCTTTTTAACTTTGATATGCAAGGCTAGAAAGAAAAGTCTTTAGGAGTTGCATAAAGCTTATATTATGTGTAAATTGAATAGCATTTTAACCTATTTTTGCAAAATATAGGCCTACAGGTCGATGGGTTAACGATCTAATTTAAAGCATATAGACTGGAACATTTAAATGGTAAAAATAGAAACAATGATTTCTATCCTATTGCTATAGACTACTGATTGTCTAATAAAAACGTTTGATTTCTAAGTCAACTATATTTCTCGCGAAATTTTTACTTTATGCTTTACTGAAAAGATACTTTTCTAAACAAAATTGTAGTTAATAACTTTCTTTCTGTAAAAAGGGGGAAATTATTTTGATTTGATTTTTCTTCTCTTCTTTAAGGCAAATTATGAAGAATTTGCGGGCACTGCATTGATGAGACCTATGTCTGACGCAAATAGCGAAGAATGCGTGCCCCCTTCTTCCAAGAAAGCGAGGGCCAATAATGCACCCCCTGCCATGCAATATGATCGCTGGCCAAAACCCCCCAGCTCCACACCGCATGCCCAAGTGCAGCCACCTACGCAAGCCACTCTTAATCGAGCCTCAGTTATACAATATGCTCCTCGGCCGAAACCCCCCAGCTCCACTGATTTTCAGAGTTTAGGTTGCTTTCGACAAAGATTTCTCCTTACATACGGGAAATTTCCACAAGATGATTGATCCATGGCCCTTCTAAATGTGATAGAAGCTACTACACCCCGCTTCAATCTCTTTTACATATTCAAACTGAATTCTCGTATAACAATGCTTTGAGTTATTCCTCAGATAATTGACCCCTCTAAATATTTACTCAGAGGAGAGTTTCTCCACGTTTAAGTTAGGTTAGATTAGGTTAGCTTATCTTGAGTGCTCATGATAAGCTAACCTAATCTAACCTAACTTAAACGTGGAGAAACCTAACCTCTAACTTAAACGTGGAGAAACCTAACCTCTAACCTAACCTAACCTGACGCGTACGTAGGCTAACCTAACCTAACTTAACCTACCATAACTTAATCTAGCCTAACCTAACTTAAACATGGAGAGATGTTTACTAGCTAGCCTAGCCTTACTTAGCTAACCTAAGCGAACTTACCTAACATGACATTACCTAATCTAACCTAACTTAATCTAGTCTAACCTAACCATACTCGCCGGAAAATCCCCCCCCCGGTCGACTTTGTATTTTTCTCTCACTAAGCATGCTTGCGGGTGTAGCAAGCGTGCTCTATGGCTGCTCTTACATTGGGAGCGGCTTTCCCAGTGGTACTCCATGGTAGGTTATCGAGACTATCGAGTTTATTACATGTGTTAAATCAGTCATTTTTTACCATGGGAGGGATAAACACCTAAACATATTTTTAAAAAAGACGTGAAAATGAATTATTCGAGGAAAGTGTGTGCACATGATAAAGTCATTGTTGCCTTGAATGCTGAAAAAGAGATATATTTGAACTATGGGACAAGTAGTAGTGGAGATCTTATTGGGAATGTGTGCCTACGTTGTCATGACAGTGAGGAGTTAAATTCCTTTGGCGTAGTCAAGAATTTTCATCATTCAAAAGGTGGATATGTGAAAGTATCATTTCCAGAGAAGTTAGTGCTCAAAGAGAATGCCAACTTAAAATTAATAGTTGATGAAGATGGGCAACTTCTAGCTAATGGTTCTGGTAACATGTTAGCTGTGGATAGATCTTATTGTCATCTTTCCGGTGTTAGCATTCGAATGAAATCAGTACAGAAAAGAAGAGCCTACGGCTGCACCAACATTATAAATCATATCTTGTCAACGTGCCAAAACTGTTACCTCTGTAAAAATAATGTGATAATAGACAGTGAAATTGCTGGTAAAATAAAAAGAGCATTGGTAGACAATATTACTAAGGAATGTAATGACGAATTGATTGGAAAATGAAGCACGAGTGAGTATTATTACTACTATTGATCATATAGTCAATGAATCAAATAATACCTATGATGAAAGGTGTATTGAATCAGTAGGTGGTATTCCCAGTGGAAATTGCATATGACTCAAAATGGATGAATGATTATTCTAGTGTTTATGAACTAAGAGAAGTGAGTAACTCTAGTGTCAAGAGAGAGAGAACTCGATAGATTATTTTATGGGACAGATTCAGAATGTTCAATGCTGTTCAGTGATGTTAATAATGTAAAATAAAATCTGTAACATATTTTTATGCTGTTACTTCAATAAAAATATTTTATGCATTACTTTGTTATATTTCTATTATCTTAGGGAACGTTAGCATATTAAGCACTTAGAATGTTTATTAAAAAGTAGGAGATTTCTCATTTTCTTTGAGAAAAAATTAAAATTGAACTATAACTTTTTCTTTCCTCTACAAAAATTCAGAGGAGAAATTAAAATTTCTTTGTGTCTTTGTGAAATTATGAACTGCAGAGGAAGATTTTTATTTTCTCTGGAGAAATTAGAATTGAACTGTAAGTTCTTTAGTAAAATTCAGACTTGAGTTAAGTTTTCATGATCAACGTATAACTTTTGCATCTTCTATGAAAAATTTAGAACAGTAATTTTAAATTTTTCCATCTCTTTGAGAAAAATCTGAACTGAAATGGAAAATTTAAATTTTTTCTTGAAAAAATTGAATTGATATGTAACTTATTTCTTTTCATATGGAAAGTTAGGAAAAGAGCTTGAACTTTCCTTCACATCAATGTGAAAATTAGTTTCTGAAATGTCATTTGAGAAGTATTGCCTGGTGTTGGAGCATTCAAAAAAGTAGTATACTAAAGTTATGGTAAAAAGGATGAGGAATTCAACTTGTAAAATGGGTTTAGGAGGAACATTAAGAAAGGAACTTGTTTTGAAATGCCTTTGAAAAGTATTGCTTGGTGCTGGAGCATTCAAGAGCTGTAAAGTGATGTTGAGGGATGGGTACTTCAACTTGTAAAATGGGTTTAGGATGGACATTAAGAAAATAGTTTTGTCCTGAAAAGATATAATAAAGCCATAAAAAGTATTAAAAAATGGGGACTCAGGGGCCTTTTGGGGTCCGGAGGACTCTTTGGGAGCCCGGTGGTTTTTTGGGTCCCCGGTGGGTCTTTGGGAGGCCTGGAGTGGGCCTTTGGGGGTCTGGGAGGGGGTATTTGAGGGTCGATTGGTCCTTTGGGAGTCCGGTGGACCTTTGGGGACCGGGTGTGGGCCTTTGGGGTCCGGGGGGTCCTTTGGGAGCCCGGTGGTCTTTTGGGTGCTTGGGGAACCTATGAGGACCGGAGGGCTTCCTTCGGGGTCGGGGTATGGGGGGTTGGAACCCTTTTGGGTTGTGGTAGTGGGGTCGGGGTCCTACCTGACCTAACCTGAAAGTGTGATTTCCGAGAAATTCTTTATGCGTTTAGGGTTAACTTACCTTTTTAGGGATGAGCATTTAGGGTTCTCCTACATGTTGAATCTGAAAGTGGGATTTCAGAGAAATTCTTTAAGCGTTTAGGGTTAACTTACCTTTTTTTAGGGAAGAGCATTTAGGGTTCTCCTACATGCCGAACCTGAAAGCTTTTTCCCTGACCTGTTGGATCTGAAAGTGTAATTTCAGAGAAATTCTTTATGCGTTTAGGGTTAACTTACCTTTTTAGGGATGAGCATTTAGGGTTCTCCTACATGTTGAATCTGAAAGTGGGATTTCAGAGAAATTCTTTAAGCGTTTAGGGTTAACTTACCTTTTTAGGGATGAGCATTTAGGGTTCTCCTACATGCTGAACCTGAAAGCTTTTTCCCTGACCTGTTGGATCTGAAAGTGTAATTTCAGAGAAATTCTTTATGCGTTTAGGGTTAACTTACCTTTTTAGGGATGAGCATTTAGGGTTCTCCTACATGTTGAATCTGAAAGTGGGATTTCAGAGAAATTCTTTAAGCGTTTAGGGTTAACTTACCTTTTTTTAGGGATGAGCATTTAGGGTTCTCCTACATGCTGAACCTGAAAGTGTGTTCCCTGACCTGTTGGATCTGAAAGTGTAATTTCAGAGAAATTCTTTATGCGTTTAGGGTTAACTTACCTTTTTAGGGATGAGCATTTAGGGTTCTCCTACATGTTGAATCTGAAAGTGGGATTTCAGAGAAATTCTTTAAGCGTTTAGGGTTAACTTACCTTTTTTAGGGATGAGCATTTAGGGTTCTCCTACATGCTGAACCTGAGAGCTTTTTCCCTGACCTGTTGAATCTGAAAGTATAATTTTCATGGCGACGGATTTTTCTGGAGAATAAAAACGGTTGAGGCTTAAGATATTTATTGCTTAAACATATTTAAAAACATTTGAAAAAATAATGACATATTAAAAAAAGAAGCTTAATCCATTTGATATGAGGAGGAGCAAGTTTAGGACTTTGGATATCTGATGCATTTTTCTATGTCAGGTACCTTTTCCGGTATCCACTGAGCGAAATATCTAACTTCATCTTCTGGGTCATGGACTGAATGCGGGTACTTCTCACATTTGAAGTCTTCTAAATTGAATAATGCCATGTTTTTATCACATTTTTCTAGCAAGAGTTTATCAGTTGGCACGTTTCCCTTAACATAAACAGCTTGCACACCGAAAAAACTGCATATTTCCTGAATTTCTTCTTGTACATGTTGTATTTTATAGCCATTTTCATTATGTGCTCGTATGGTTTTAGCGTAAAAGCCATTTCGATTTATAAAATTTAGTGTAGGACGCCATCTGTTTTTCTCGTACTTATACATATTGTATCTGATGTTCCATTTATAGCAATGAATTTCACGTCGTTGGTTGTCTAGGAGTAAGAAAGCTGCTTCGAAAATGATACCAGTTGAGGAATATTTCAGACCAATATATTCCGTGTCAATCACACCAAACATTATTATATCTGAAAAAAAGTGCTTAAATTAAATAAATATGTAATGATTCTGAAACTCTAACAAATACAGCTCACTTTCATAGAATAAACTGAGAAGGAGGGAGTGTGTTCAAGGATCTCAACTTGAAAACTGTGAAAATGATAGGCAAATAGGTAACGTTTTACATTTCAGCACTCGCTCCTCTGAGTAAATATTTAGAGGGGTCAATTATCTGAGGAATAACTCAAAGCATTGTTATACGAGAATTCAGTTTGAATATGTAAAAGAGATTGAAGCGGGGTGTAGTAGCTTCTATCACATTTAGAAGGGCCATGGATCAATCATCTTGTGGAAATTTCCCGTATGTAAGGAGAAATCTTTGTCGAAAGCAACCTAAACTCTGAAAATCAGTGGAGCTGGGGGGTTTCGGCCGAGGAGCATATTGTATAACTGAGGCTCGATTAAGAGTGGCTTGCGTAGGTGGCTGCACTTGGGCATGCGGTGTGGAGCTGGGGGGTTTTGGCCAGCGATCATATTGCATGGCAGGGGGTGCATTATTGGCCCTCGCTTTCTTGGAAGAAGGGGGCACGCATTCTTCGCTATTTGCGTCAGACATAGGTCTCATCAATGCAGTGCCCGCAAATTCTTCATAATTTGCCTTAAAGAAGAGAAGAAAAATCAAATCAAAATAATTTCCCCCTTTTTACAGAAAGAAAGTTATTAACTACAATTTTGTTTAGAAAAGTATCTTTTCAGTAAAGCATAAAGTAAAAATTTCGCGAGAAATATAGTTGACTTAGAAATCAAACGTTTTTATTAGACAATCAGTAGTCTATAGCAATAGGATAGAAATCATTGTTTCTATTTTTACCATTTAAATGTTCCAGTCTATATGCTTTAAATTAGATCGTTAACCCATCGACCTGTAGGCCTATATTTTGCAAAAATAGGTTAAAATGCTATTCAATTTACACATAATATAAGCTTTATGCAACTCCTAAAGACTTTTCTTTCTAGCCTTGCATATCAAAGTTAAAAAGCATAATTTTCACGCACCCCTCCTGGGAATATAGAAGAAACTTTATCGAAAGAAAGCCTGAAAAAAATTAAAAGCATGCCTATAGACGCAACGCATATATTTACACATTAGTTTTCTTGTCAAAGGGTATACCTATCTACACAGCGAATCACCCCTCTTACTTCTCAAGCGAAGAAACAGTTTGTTTTCATTTTACAATGATGGCAATAGAATTGAAGGTATTGTCCTCCCCCCCCTCTCAAATAATGTCCTAAAAAATATTGTTAGATCTTAATTTGAAAATAATCTCTTTCTCTCCTTCCATAGAGGTTACGAAACTACAATCTAATTATTGCTTAAAACCATTTAAATTTTGACGGAAGAACCCTTTGGCTGTCGCGTTTGTAAACAAACCAGAAAGAGGGGATGACATGCTAATTTTAACCTTGCATAGAGTCTTGTGTCAAAACCAGAGCGGTTGATAGCTAAGAGATATGCAGAAGTTGATAAGGCTTACAGAACGGCATTTTCATTAAAGATTGACAAAAGTAAGTGATCGCTTTTAGCTGGAAATATAAAAGGAAAGAATTTAACGAAATGCTATTTCTTTTTGCGAGAATTTGGGATTGTATAGTTTGTTGTGGTGGGGGGGGGTAGGTTTTGAGGGTAAAGGAATATATTTACATTGACTATAAAGATTGTATGGTTTGGGGGGGGGGGGTTTGAGGGTAAAGGAATATATTTACGTTTTGTATTGAGTATGGTTTGTTGGGGGGGGGATTTAGCTGGAAATATAAAGGGAAGGAATTTATCGAAATGCTATTTCTTTTGTGTGAATTTGGGGGGGGGGATTTAGGTGGAAATATAAAGGGAAGGAATTTATCGAAAAAAGTATTTCTTTTGCGAGAATTTGGGGGGGGGATTTAACTGGAAATATAGAGGGAAGGAATTTATTGAAATGCTATTTCTTGTTGTGAGAATTTGGGGGGGGGGATTTAACTGGAAATATAGAGGGAAGGAATTTATTGAAATGCTATTTCTTTTTGCGAGAATTTGGGATTGTATAGTTTGTTGGGGGGGGGGTTGAGGGTAAAGGAATATATTTACATTGAGTATAAAGATTGTATGGTTTGTTGGGGGGGGGGAGGTTGAGGGTAAAGAAATATATTTACATTGAGTATAAAGATTGTATGGTTTGTTGGGGGGGGGTTGAGGGTAAAGGAATATATTTGCGTTTTAGCTGAATATGCTGGAGGGTGTCCATGGAAAATTCTTTTGAAAATAAAAACGGAACTTACATGGTAGATTGAGGTTGTCAATGCTTCTAATTCATCAAATTTGTCAATTGTGTCAAAATACTTTCTGATAATTTAGTCACATTGCATGTCCGTTATATACGAAATATCTAGGTCGAATTTTTATGTAACAAGCCCTCTGATTGGCTGAGAAGGGGGATGTAGCTGTTTCCCGGGAACTCGTAACATTTGGCTCGGAAACAATAACAAATACTATTTTCGGATCATAACATCTGCCTCGAACAGGAAGGAAATGTCATTAACTGTTTCTCGGAACCTCATAACATTTGGCTCGAATAACAATAACAAATACTATTTCCGGATCATAACATCTGGCTCGAATAACAATAACAAATACTATTTCTGGATCATAACATCTGCCTCGAGCGTGCACTTACAACAACAACATTGACCCCATTAACCACGTGTTCTCTCTAATGACTCTGTTCAAAACAACAATAACATTGACCCCATTAACCACGTGTTCTCTCTAATGACTCTGTTCAAAACAACATTGACCTTGGCATTTTGCCTCGGAAACAATAGCAACATTGACCTTCGCTGAGGGCGTGCCAAAAACACACCTGGAGAAAGAGGTCATTGACCGATTACGCAATCAATTTCTCAGAAATCCATTTCCCCTAGGGACTCTATGCCCATATATGGTGTAGGGTCACGAGTAACACCCCCATCTCTACTTATTTATTACTAATAAAAACGTTCGTAAATAAAATTAAACAAGTTTCGAGAAAGCCATTTAACTAAATAAAAGTAAATTAATATGAAAATTTTGTTTTAATTATTCATGTACGGTGAGCCAAGATCAAAACCAGCATTTATTCAAAAACGTTCAAAAATTAAATAAAAAAAAAAGTTTTTTAAACTGAAAGTAAGGAGCGACATTAAAACTTAAAACGAACAGAAATTATTCTGTATATGAAAGAGACTGTCCCCTCCTCAACGCCTCGCTCTTTACGCTAAAGTTTGACTCTGTCTCACAACTTTATTTTTTAAAACAATAAAAAACTTAAGCGTAAAGAGCGAGGCGTTGAGGAGGGGACAGTCTCTTTCATATACAGAATAATTTCTGTTCGTTTTAAGTTTTAATGTCGCTCCTTACTTTCAGTTTAAAAAACTTGTTTTTTTTTATTTAATTTTTAAACAAAGACTAATCTTAATCACATGTCAGTACTGACTAGGCTATGGGTGTGTATGTAAACATTGAATTCAGGAAGAAGGTAGCAGTCCAGCCATGGAATGGGAAAGTCCGTTAAAACAGAATAAAAAGCAGCGAATTCTAGTAAAATCATAGAAAAAGGAGACAAAGCCAAAGCTATAGGATTTAAAGATGGGAACCCGGTCCCTAGAAAACCCATTCTAATGTATCTGTGTGCCCAGACCCTATAATGGCTTTTTTAAAGTTTGATCCTTATTATACCTTACTTATTGACTAGGAAGTCTGTATACCCATGTACAAACGAGGCCTAGGTGCGAATGCAAGTGTTTAATTTAGATAGGGGCCGCATTACAGTGTGAGAGGAAATCGTTAGTTTAAAAAAATAAGTGAATTGTGTTAAAATATAGAAGAATCAGAAAAACAACTTACCTGGTTCTCAACATACCTGTCCCCAAGGACCACTCCCTGTGTACTTCAATGCCCGGACCCTACAGCATTCTTCTTGAATTTGACCCTAGTATTTGCATGCTTTAAGACCAAGAAATAGGCATGTTCATGCACAGACAAGGCTCAGGTGCCCAAATAAACATTCAATTCAATAAGGGGTCCATATTCCAGGTGGGAGAAATTTCAAATGAAGGGGAAGAAGTCATATTATTTCCTTCCAAGGGCGCCGGCAAGGGGGGCCATGCCTCCCTGGAAACTTGGGACTATAAAGTAATTATAAGGAAACCAAAGGAAAGAGAGCAGAATAGGGGAAAACCATGGAAAAATGTTTGTTGCCCCTTTGTTGGCTGCCTGCCAATAGATTTTGACCCGCAATAAAGAAAATATAATTTCTAATTTTTGACTGAGTAAGCCCTAACCAGTTTTCCACAAACATTTTTTCTATATGATTTGGTTGGAACAAAAAAAAAAAAAAAAAAAAAAAAAAAAAAAAAAAAAAAAAAAAAAAAAAAAAAAAAAAAATCTTCATAGCAATGAATGGTAAGTAAATAACGATCCTTGTCAATGACGAAAATATAAGAGCCTAACTATTTATAACATTCATCAGTCAAAAAATCAGCTTTTTATGGTTATTAAATAAAAAAAGAAGTTTGTTTTAACTGAAAGTGAGGAGCAACATTAAAACTTAAAACGAACAGAAATTATTCCGTATATGGAAAGGGCTGTCCCCTCTTTAGCGCCTCGCTCTTTACGCTAAAGTTTTTATTGTTTTAAAAAATAAAGTTGTGAGACAAAGTCAAACTTTAGCGTAAAGAGCGAGGTGCTGAGGAGGGGACAGCCCCTTCCATATACGGAATAATTTCTGTTCGTTTTAAATTTTAATGTTGCTCCTTACTTTTAATTAAAAAAAACGTGTTTTTTTATTTAATTCTTGAACGTTTTGAATTAATGCAGGTTTTGATTTTGGCTCACCGTACATGAATAATTAAAACAAAATTTGCATATTAATTTTACTTTTATTTGGTTAAATGGCTTTCTCGAAAGTTATTAAATTTTATTTACGAACATGTTATTTTTGTTTTTATTAGTAATAAATATACGTAACTTACGAATTAACTTACGTAACGAACTTCTATATTCGTATATTTTTAATACGGTTCTTCCCCTAGTTAATACCTCGCTCTTTGCGGTAAAGTTCGAATTTTGTTCCAATTGTTTAAAAATGACCCCTTAATCACTAAGGCCGTTAATTAAAATAAATAGCTCTTATGAAAGTACTAAAAAAAATTTGGCTTAAAGAGCAAGATATTGACTAGGGGGCGAACCCAATCATATACGTAATAATTTACGTTCGTTTTAAGTTTTGATGTTGCTCCTTAATTTCAGTTGAGAAACTTGTTTGTTTTTTTTTTAATTTCTGATCGTTTTTAAATAATGCTGGGAAATCCGACGCCCCCTTCATAGCAATGTCCCTTCCCCCAGTGAAAACTTTCTCCATGGAAAGATCCTCCCACATAACCCCCGACCCCCCACTACCAGAAAAAATTCCCCCTGAAAACGTCTGTATACCTCTCAATAACCAATACTATATGTAAACATTGGGTAAAGTCCATAACTTTCAGCCCTCCCCCGGGGGCTTTGGGGGATTAAGTCATCCTAAAAGACATATTTATAATATTTTCAACTATGCTGAACAAAATGGCTATCTCAAAATTTTATCGGGTGACCTTGGGAAAAAATGAGCGTGGGAGGGGGCCAAGTTGCCCTCCATTTTTTTGGTCACTTAAAAAGGGCACTAGAACTTTTAATTTCTGTTCGAATGCGCCCTCCCACGATATTCTAGGACCACTGGGTCGATACGATCACCCCTGGGAAAAAAACAAACAAACAAAAAACAATTAAACACGCATCCGGGATGTTTCTTCTGGCAAAAAATACAAAATTCCACATTTTTGAAGATAGGAGCTTGAAACCTCAACAGTAGGGTTCTCTGATACGCTGAATCTGATGGTGGGATTTTCATTAAGGTTCTATAACTTTTAGGGTGTGTTTCCCCCTTTTTTCGAAAATCAGGCAAATTTTCTCAGGTGCGCAACTTTTTGGTAAGACTAAACTTGATGAAACTGATATATCTGACATCAGCATTAAAATCTGATTCTTTTGATGGATCTATTGGTATCAAAATTCCGTTTTTTAGAGTTTCAGTTGCTATTGAGCCGGGTCGCTCCTTAGTTACAGTTCGTTACCACGAACTGTTGGATCTTAAATATTTATTTGTTTATTAGTACTTAGTGCAGTTATTAGAACACAAGAGAGTTCGTATAATTATAGAAAACACAAGGAAACAACTTAATAAGGGGCAATTTCGGTAAGAATATGCCGTCAACTTTTGCTTGCATTGTAAGAGTACCCATGAGCCACTATATTCAGAAATGTTTCTCCTGAATAGAATGCTAAAAATTTCTGTATTTTCCCCCTGAACGGATACGTTTTTTGTTTTATTATCAATTTGTTTTCTAGAAGTGATAGTATTTATCTATTTGTAACTTAGATTATTCCTAGTTTATATATCTATATCCTAGTTTTTGTAAGTAGGCTATTGTTTTGTGTGTTTTTTGTAGCTATTTAATTTTTTCATTTTAAATTCTTTTACTTTAATTGAAATACTTTTTCCATTGCCTTTATAAAATTGTTTGTCTCTAAGCTTCATTAAATAAAGAAAATAAAACAAGTTTTTTCAACTGAAATTAAGGAGCGACATTAAAACTTAAAACGAACAGAAATTATCAAATATATGAGAGGGGCTCCCCCTCCTCGACACCTCGCTCTTCAAGCTACAGTTTTTTGGCACTTTAAAAAGTTACTTATTGTTCAAATTAAACGACCCTTGTGTTTTAGAAATCGTTTTTTAAAGAATTGGGACAAAATTTAAACTCTAGCGCAAAGAGTGAGGTGTTGAAGAGTGGGCAACCCCCCTCATATACGTAATAATTTCTGTTCGTTTTAAGTTTTAATGTTGCTCACTACTTTCAAGTAGAGATGACCCTAAAGGTCCTACTGGCACACCATATATGGGCATAAAGTCATTAGGGGGAATGATTGCGTAATCGGTCAATGGCCTCTTTCTCCAGGTGTGTTTTTGGCACGCCCTCAGCGAATGTTGTTGCTATTGTTTTGAACAGAGTCATTAGGGAGAACACGTGGTTAATGGGGTCAATGTTGTTGTCGTTCGAAGCAAAGTTAATGACATTTCCTTCCTGTTCGAGGCAGATGTTATGATCCGGAAATAGTATTTGTTATTGTTATTCGAGCCAAATGATGTTGTCGTTCGAAGCAAAGTTAATGACATTTCCTTCCTGTTCGAGGCAGATGTTATGATCCGGAAATAGTATTTGTTATTGTTTCCGAGCCAAATGTTATGAGTTCCCGGGAAACAGTTAATTAATGTCTGACAGATAACGTAAAGTTAATTAATGTCTTTGGATTTCGAACAGAAATGTTTCCGAGAAACAGTTAGATCACCCATGATGTCATGATTGTTTGAATTGTCTCCGACGCGAAGTTTATTAATGTTGGCACGAAAGGGGAATTAATTTGTTGTTCTAAAGAGAATTGATTCACGAAAGGGAAATTAATTTGTTGTTTCTAACAAGAGAATCGTTTCCGAGCAGACGTATTGATCTTAGCGCGCGAAAAGGTTTCCAAATAATTTGAAATGCATTGGCTCAGAGATGCCAAACAAAAGGAACATGCCGAAATTCCGTTTAGGGATAATTTTGGCGAAACCGTTTTAGCTATTTTATGGAACTATTTCGGCGAAACAGCTAGAGACATTTTAAAAGGTGATTTTTGAAGAGATTTTGGAGGAGGTTCTGAGTGTGGTCGTTATAATACACAAGTTGTATTTTAACAGTGTTGTGAGGTCCTCTACCCCAACCCAAAGGGCCCCGATTGCTCTACCCCAACCCCAAAGGCTTCTCATACCCCACCCCAACCCCGAAGGAAGCCCCCGGTCCTCAAAGGCCCCCAAGCTCTCAAAGGGCCACCGGAGCCCCCAAAGGCCCACCCAGACCCCCAAAGGCCATCCCCGGGTCCCCCAAAGGCACATCGAGCTCCCGAAGGACCAACGGGATCCCAAAGGCCCTCCACCGGTCCCCAAATGTCCCCCAGGCCCTCAACTGCCCTCCCTGTGCCCCGAAGGAAGCCCCCCGGTCCCCAAAGGCCCCCCAAGCTCTCAAAGGGCCACTGGAGCCCCCAAAGGCACACCCAGACCCCCAAAGGCCATCCCCGGGCCCCCCAAGGGCCCATCGAGCTCCCGAAGGACCAACTTGATCCCAAAGGCCCTCCACCGGTCCCCAAATGTCCCCCAAGCCCTCAACTGCCCGCCCTGTGCCCCAAAGGCCCTCCCTGTGCCCCAAAGGCCCTCCCTGTGCCCCAAAGGCCCTCCCCCGGCCCTCCAAAGGCCCCCCAAGGTCTCAAAGGGCCTCCGGAGCCCCCAAAGGCCCACCCAGACCCCCAAAGGCAATCCCCGGGCCACCCGAAGGCCCTCCCCAGGCTTCCAAAGGCCCTCCCTCGGTCCCCAAAGGTCCCCCAGGCTCCCAACTGGCCCCCGGACCCCCAAAGGCCTTCCCCCGGCACCCAAAGGTCCACCGGACTCCCAAAGGACCAATCGGCGCTCAAGGGCCCCCAGACCCCCAAAGGCTCTCCCCGGGCACCCAAAGGTCCACCGGACTCCCAAAGGACCAATCGGCGCTCAAGGGCCCCCAGACCCCCAAAGGCTCTCCCCGGGCTCCCAAAGGACCACCCAGCCCGTGCTTTAGTTTTAGTTAAAAGTATAGAATGTTTTAGCTTAGAGTCTTAACTTAGAGTTTTTGTTGAAGTTCTAGTTTAGTTTAATTTTAGTTAAGAGTTTGATGTTTTACCTTTGAATTTCAGTTGGAGTTTTAGTTTGGTTTAGTTAAGAGTTTGGTGTTTTAGCTTAGAGTCCTAGCTTAGAGTTTAAGTTAGAGTTGAAGTTTATTTTAGTATTAGTTAAGAGCTTAGAGTTTTTAGCTTAGAGTCTTAGCTTAGAGTTTTTTTTGTTAGAGTTCTAGTTTAGTTTAATTTTAGTTAAGAGTTTGATGTTTTACCTTTGAGTTTCAGTTAGAGTTCTAGTTTAGTTTAGTTTTAGTTAAGAGTTTAGAGTTTTTAGCTTAGAGTCATAGCTTAGAGTTTTTGTTGAAGTTCTAGTTTAGTTTAGTTTTAGTTAATAGTTTAGAGTTTTAGCTTAGAGTCTTAGCTTAGAGTTTTTTGTTGAAGTTCTAGCTTAGTTAAGAGTTTGATGTCTTACCTTTGAGTTTCAGTTAGAGTTCTAGTTTAGTTTAGTTTTAGTTAAGAGTTTAGAGTTTTAGCTTAGAGTCTTAGCTTAGAGTTTTTGTTGAAGTTCTAGTTTAGTTAAGTTTTAGTAAATAGTTTAGAGTTTTAGCTTAGAGTCTTAGCTTAGAGTTTTTGTTAGAGTTCTAGTTTAGTTTAATTTTATTTTAGAGTTTAGAGTTTTAGCTTAGTCCTAGCTTAGAGTTTTTTTGTTAGAGTTCTAGTTTAGTCTAATTTTAGTTAAGAGTTTGATTTTTTTACCTTTGAGTTTCAGTTAGAGTTTTAGTTTAATTTTAGTTAAGAGTTTGATGTAATACCTTTGAGTTTCAGTTAGAGTTCTAGTTTAGTTTAGTTATAGTTAAGAGTTTAGAGTTTTTAGCTTAGAGTCATAGCTTAGAGTTTTTGTTGAAGTTCTAGTTTAGTTTAGTTTTAGTTAATAGTTTAGAGTTTTAGCTTAGAGTCTTAGCTTAGAGTTTTTGTTAGAGTTCTAGTTTAGTTTAATTTTAGTTAAGAGTTTGATGTCTTACCTTTGAGTTTCAGTTAGAGTTCTAGTTTAGTTTAGTTTTAGTTAAGAGTTTAGAGTTTTTAGCTTAGAGTCATAGCTTAGAGTTTTTGTTGAAGTTCTAGTTTAGTTTAGTTTTAGTTAATAGTTTAGAGTTTTAGCTTAGAGTCTTAGCTTAAAGTTTTTGTTAGAGTTCTAGTTTAGTTTAATTTTATTTTAGAGTTTAGAGTTTTAGCTTAGTCCTAGCTTAGAGTTTTTTTTGTTAGAGTTCTAGTTTAGTCTAATTTTAGTTAAGAGTTTGATTTTTTTTACCTTTGAGTTTCAGTTAGAGTTTTAGTTTAATTTTAGTTAAGAGTTTGATGTAATACCTTTGAGTTTCAGTTAGAGTTCTAGTTTAGTTTAGTTATAGTTAAGAGTTTTTAGCTTAGAGTCATAGCTTAGAGTTTTTGTTGAAGTTCTAGTTTAGTTTAGTTTTAGTTAATAGTTTAGAGTTTTAGCTTAGAGTCTTAGCTTAGAGTTTTTGTTAGAGTTCTAGTTTAGTTTAATTTTAGTTAAGAGTTTGATGTCTTACCTTTGAGTTTCAGTTAGACTTCTAGTTTAGTTTAGTTTTAGTTAAGAGTTTAGAGTTTTTAGCTTAGAGTCTTAGCTTAGAGTTTTTGTTGAAGTTCTAGTTTAGTTTAGTTTTAGTAAATAGTTTAGAGTTTTAGCTTAGAGTCTTAGCTTAAAGTTTTTGTTGAAGTTCTAGTTTAGTTTAGTTTTAGTTAATAGCTATGAGTTTTTGTTAGAGTTCTAGTTTAGTTTAATTTTATTTAAGAGTTTAGAGTTTTTTAGCTTAGAGTCTTAGCTTAGAGTTTGTGATAGAGTTCTAGTTTAGTTTACTTTTAGCTAAGACTTCAATGTTTTACCTTAGAGTCATAGCTTGGAGTTTTAGTTAGAGTTCTAGTTTAGTTTAGTTTTAGTTAAGAGTTTAGAATTTTAGCTTAGAGTCGTAGCTTAGAGTTTTTGTTAGAGTTCTAGTTTATTTTAGTTTTAGTTAAGAGTTTAGAGTTTTTAGCTTAGAGTCTTAGCCTAGAGTTTTTGATAGAGTTCTAGTTTAGTTTAGTTTTAGTTAAGAGTTTGATGTTTCACCTTAGAGTCATAGCTTAGAGTTTTAGTTAGAGTTCTAGTTTAGTTTAGTTTTAGTTAAGAGTTTCGAGTTTTAGCTGAGTCTTAACTTAGAGATTTTGTTAGAGTTCTAGTTTAGTTTAGTTTTAGTTTAGAGTTTTAGTTTAGACTTAGAGTTTCAATTAGAGTTCTAGTTTGGTTTAGTTAAAGTTACGAATTTAGAGTTTTAGCTTAGTGTCATAGCTTAGATTTTTACTTAAAGTGATAGTTTGGTTAAGTTTTAGTTAAGAGTTTCCAGTTTTAGCTGAGTCTTAGCTTAGAGTTTTTGTTAGAGTTCTTGTTTAGTTTAGTTTTAGTTAAGAGTTTAGAGTTATAGCTTAGAGTCTTAGTTTAGAGTTTTTGTTGAAGTTCTAGTTTAGTTTAGTTTTAGTTTAGAGTTTTAGCTAAGACTTAGAGTTTTTGTTAGAGTTCTAGTTTAGTTTTAGTTAAGAGTTTAGAGTTTTACCTTAGAGTCTTAGCTTAAAGTTTTTGTTAGAGTTCTAATTTAGTTTAATTTTAGTTAAGAATTTGATGTTTTTACCTTTGAGTTTCAGTTAGAGTTCTAGTTTAGTTTACTTTTAGTTAAGAGTTTAGTGTTTTACCTTAGAGTCATAGCTTAGAGTTTTAGTTAGAGTTCTAGTTTAGTTTTAGTTAAGAGTTTAGAGTTTTACCTTAGAGTCTTAGCTTAGAGTTTTTGTTAGAGTTCTAGTTTAGTTTAATTTTAGTTAAGAATTTGATGTTTTACCTTTGAGTTTCAGTTAGAGTTCTAGTTTAGTTTAGTTAAGAGTTTGGTGTTTTAGCTTAGAGTCTTAGCATAGAGTTTTGGTTAGAGTTCTAGTTTATTTTAGTTTTAGTTATGAGTTTAGAGTTTTTAGCTTAGAGTCTTAGCGTAGAGTTTATGTTGAAGTTCTAGTTTAGTTTAGTTTTAGTTAATAGTTTAGAGTTTTAGCTTAGAGACTTAGCTTAGAGTTATAGTTTTAGTTTAGTTTTAGTTAAGAGCTTAGAGTTTTAGCTTAGAGTCTTAGCTTAGAGTTTGTGATAGAGTTCTAGTTTAGTTTAGTTTTAGCTAAGACTTCGATGTTTTACCTTAGAGTCATAGCTTAGAGTTTTAGTTAGAGTTCTAGTTTAGTTTAGTTTTAGTTAAGAGTTTAGAATTTTAGCTTAGAGTCTTAGCTTAGAGTTTTTTGTTAGAGTTCTAGTTTATTTTAGTTTTAGTTAAGAGTTTAGAGTTTTTAGCTTAGAGTCTTAGCCTAGAGTTTTTGATAGAGTTCTAGTTTAGTTTAGTTTTAGTTAAGAGTTTGATGTTTTACCTTAGAGTCATAGCTTAGAGTTTTAGTTAGAGTTCTAGTTTAGTCTAGTTTTAGTTAAGAGTTTCGAGTTTTAGCTGAGTCTTAACTTAGAGTTTTTGTTAGAGTTCTAGTTTAGTTTAGTTTTAGTTTAGAGTTTTAGTTTAGACTTAGAGTTTCAATTAGAGTTCTAGTTTGGTTTAGTTAAAGTTATGAATTTAGAGTTTTAGCTTAGTGTCATAGCTTAGATTTTTACTTAAAGTGATAGTTTGGTTAAGTTTTAGTTAAGAGTTTCGAGTTTTAGCTGAGTCTTAGCTTAGAGTTTTTGTTAGAGTCCTAGTTTAGTTTAGTTTTAGTTAAGAGTTTAGAGTTTTAGCTTAGAGTCTTAGTTTAGAGTTTTTGTTGAAGTTCTAGTTTAGTTTAGTTTTAGTTTAGAGTTTTAGCTAAGACTTAGAGTTTTTGTTAGAGTTCTAGTTTAGTTTTAGTTAAGAGTTTAGAGTTTTACCTTAGAGTCTTAGCTTAAAGTTTTTGTTAGAGTTCTAGTTTAGTTTAATTTTAGTTAAGAATTTGATGTTTTACCTTTGAGTTTCAGTTAGAGTTCTAGTTTAGTTTACTTTTAGTTAAGAGTTTTGTGTTTTACCTTAGACTCATAGCTTAGAGTTTTAGTTAGAGTTCTAGTTTAGTTTAGTTTTAGTTAAGAGTTTAGAGTTTTACCTTAGAGTCTTAGCTTAGAGTTTTTTTTTTGTTAGAGTTCTAGTTTAGTTCAATTTAGTTAAGAATTTGATGTCTTACCTTTGAGTTTCAGTTAGGGTTCTAGTTTAGTTTACTTTTAGTTAAGAGTTTAGTGTTTTACCCTAGAGTCTTAGCTTAGAGTTTTAGTTAGAGTTCTAGTTTAGTTTAGTTTTAGTTAAGAGTTTAGAATTTTAGCTTAGAGTCATAGCTTAGAGTTTTTGTTAGAGTTCTAGTTTATTTTAGTTTTAGTTAAGAGTTTAGAGTTTTTAGCTTAGAGTCTTAGCTTAGAGTTTTTGTTGAAGTTCTAGTTTAGTTTAGTTTTAGTTAATAGTTTAGAGTCTTAGCTTAGAGTTTTTGTTAGAGTTGAAGTTTAGTTTAGTAATAGTTAAGAGTTTAGAGTTTTTTGCTTAGAATCTTAGCTTAGAGTTTTTGTTAGAGTTGAAGTTTAGTTTAGTAATAGTTAAGAGTTTAGAGTTTTAGCTTAGAGTCTTAGCTTAGAGTTATAGTTAGAGTTAAAGTTTAGTTTAGTTAAAGTTAAGAATTTAGAGTTTTAGCTTAGTGTCATAGCTTAGATTTTTACTTAAAGTTCTAGTTTGGTTAAGTTTTAGTTCAGTGTTTAGAGTTTTAGCTGAGTCGTAGCTTAGAGTTTTTGTTAGAGTTCTAGTTTAGTTTAGTTTTAGTTAAGAGTTTAGAGTTTTACCTTAGAGTCTTAGCTTAGAGTTTTTGTTAGATTTGAAGTTTAGTTTAGTTATAATTAAGAATTTAGAGTTTTTAGCTTAGAGTCGTAGTTTAGAGTTTTTGTTGGAGTTCTAGTTTAGTTTAGTTAAGAGTTTAGAGTTTTATCATAGAGTCATAGCTTAGAGTTTTTGTTGAAGTTGAAGTTTAGTTTAGTCACAGTTAAGAATTTAGAGTTTTTAGCTTAGAGTCTTAGCTTAGAGTTTTACTTAGAGTTCTAGTTTAGTTTAGTTTTAGTTAAGAGTTTAGAGTTATATCTTAGAGTCTTAGCTCAGAGTTTTTGTTGAAGTTCTAGTTTAGTTTAGTTAAGAGTTTAGAGTTCTACCTTAGAGTTTTAGCTTAGAGTTTTACTTAGAGTTGAAGTTTATTTTAGTTATAGTTAAGGGTTTAGAGTTTTAGCTTGGAGTCTTAGATTAGAGTTTTAGTTAGAGTTCTAGCTTAGTTTAGTTTTAGTTAAGAGTTTAGAGTTTTACCTTAAAGTCTTAGCTTAGAGTTTTAGTTAGAGTTCTAGTTTAGTTTAGTTTTAGTTAAGAGTTTTAAGTTTTACCTTAAAGTCTTAGATTAGAGTTTTAGTTAGGGTTGAATTTTCGTTTAGTTTAGTTATAGTTAAGAGTTTATAGTTTTAGCTTAGAGTCGTAGCTTGGAGTTTTAGTTAGAGTTATTGTTTAGTTTAGTTTTAGTTAAGAGTTATAGCTTAGAGGTTTAGCCTAGAATCTTAGCTTAGAGATTTAGTTAGAGTTGAAGTTTAGTCTAAACTAGCATAACCACAAAATTCCACAATATTGCATAGAAATACCAAAACCATAGGTTAGGTTAGGTTAGAGGTTAGGTTTCTCCACGTTTAAGTTAGAGGTTAGGTTTCTCCACGTTTAAGTTAGGTTAGATTAGGTTAGCTTATCATGAGCACTCAAGATAATCTAACCTAATCTAACTGGTACAAAGTCGACATGGGGGGTTAGATAGCTTTTTGCACCGCGGGACCCGGGAAGCACCGGTGGGCCCGGGAAGAACCGCGGGAAGCGCTGCGAGATTAGGTTAGGTTAAGTCAGGTTAGGTAAGTTAGGTTAGGTTAGATTAAATTAGGTTAGGTTAAGTTAGGTTAGGCTAGGTTAGCCTACGTACGCGCGCGTACGTAGGCTAACCTAGCCTAACCTAACTTAACCTAACCTAATTTAATCTAACCTAACCTAACCTATGGTTTTGGTATTTCTATGCAATATTGTGGAATTTTGTGGTTATGCTAGTTTAGACTAAACTTCAACTCTAACTAAATCTCTAAGCTAAGATTCTAGGCTAAACCTCTAAGCTATAACTCTTAACTAAAACTAAACTAAACAATAACTCTAACTAAAACTCCAAGCTACGACTCTAAGCTAAAACTATAAACTCTTAACTATAACTAAACTAAACGAAAATTCAACCCTAACTAAAACTCTAATCTAAGACTTTAAGGTAAACTTAAAACTCTTAACTAAAACTAAACTAAACTAGAACTCTAACTAAAACTCTAAGCTAAGACTTTAAGGTAAAACTCTAAACTCTTAACTAAAACTAAACTAAGCTAGAACTCTAACTAAAACTCTAATCTAAGACTCCAAGCTAAAACTCTAAACCCTTAACTATAACTAAAATAAACTTCAACTCTAAGTAAAACTCTAAGCTAAAACTCTAAGGTAGAACTCTAAACTCTTAACTAAACTAAACTAGAACTTCAACAAAAACTCTGAGCTAAGACTCTAAGATATAACTCTAAACTCTTAACTAAAACTAAACTAAACTAGAACTCTAAGTAAAACTCTAAGCTAAGACTCTAAGCTAAAAACTCTAAATTCTTAACTGTGACTAAACTAAACTTCAACTTCAACAAAAACTCTAAGCTATGACTCTATGATAAAACTCTAAACTCTTAACTAAACTAAACTAGAACTCCAACAAAAACTCTAAACTACGACTCTAAGCTAAAAACTCTAAATTCTTAATTATAACTAAACTAAACTTCAAATCTAACAAAAACTCTAAGCTAAGACTCTAAGGTAAAACTCTAAACTCTTAACTAAAACTAAACTAAACTAGAACTCTAACAAAAACTCTAAGCTACGACTCAGCTAAAACTCTAAACACTTAACTAAAACTTAACCAAACTAGAACTTTAAGTAAAAATCTAAGCTATGACACTAAGCTAAAACTCTAAATTCTTAACTTTAACTAAACTAAACTTTAACTCTAACTATAACTCTAAGCTAAGACTCTAAGCTAAAACTCTAAACTCTTAACTATTACTAAACTAAACTTCAACTCTAACAAAAACTCTAAGCTAAAATTCTAAGCAAAAAACTCTAAACTCTTAACTATTACTAAACTAAACTTCAACTCTAACAAAAACTCTAAGCTAAGACTCTAAACTATTAACTAAAACTAAACTAAACTAGAACTTCAACAAAAACTCTAAGCTAAGACTCTAAGCTAAAAACTCTAAACTCTTAACTAAAACTAAAATAAACTAGAACTCTAACAAAAACTCTAAGCTATGACTCTAAGCTAAAATTCTAAACTCTTAACTAAAACTAAACTAAACTAGAACTCTAACTAAAACTCTAAGCTAAGACTCTAGGGTAAAACACTAAACTCTTAACTAAAAGTAAACTAAACTAGAACCCTAACTGAAACTCAAAGGTAAAACATCAAATTCTTAACTAAATTGAACTAAACTAGAACTCTAACAAAAAAAAACTCTAAGCTAAGACTCTAAGGTAAAACTCTAAACTCTTAACTAAAACTAAACTAAACTAGAACTCTAACTAAAACTCTAAGCTATGAGTCTAAGGTAAAACACAAAACTCTTAACTAAAAGTAAACTAAACTAGAACTCTAACTGAAACTCAAAGGTAAAACATCAAATTCTTAACTAAAATTAAACTAAACTAGAACTCTAACAAAAACTTTAAGCTAAGACTCTAAGGTAAAACTCTAAACTCTTAACTAAAACTAAACTAGAACTCTAACAAAAACTCTAAGTCTTAGCTAAAACTCTAAACTAAAACTAAACTAAACTAGAACTTCAACAAAAACTCTAAACTAAGACTCTAAGCTAAAACTCTAAACTCTTAACTAAAACTAAACTAAACTAGGACTCTAACAAAAACTCTAAGCTAAGACTCAGCTAAAACTCGAAACTCTTAACTAAAACTTAACCAAACTATCACTTTAAGTAAAAATCTAAGCTATGACACTAAGCTAAAACTCTAAATTCATAACTTTAACTAAACCAAACTAGAACTCTAATTGAAACTCTAAGTCTAAACTAAAACTCTAAACTAAAACTAAACTAAACTAGAACTCTAACAAAAACTCTAAGTTAAGACTCAGCTAAAACTCGAAACTCTTAACTAAAACTAGACTAAACTAGAACTCTAACTAAAACTCTAAGCTATGACTCTAAGGTAAAACATCAAACTCTTAACTAAAACTAATAGAACTCTATCAAAAACTCTAGGCTAAGACTCTAAGCTAAAAACTCTAAACTCTTAACTAAAACTAAAATAAACTAGAACTCTAACAAAAAACTCTAAGCTAAGACTCTAAGCTAAAATTCTAAACTCTTAACTAAAACTAAACTAAACTAGAACTCTAACTAAAACTCTAAGCTATGACTCTAAGGTAAAACATCGAAGTCTTAGCTAAAACTAAACTAAACTAGAACTCTATCACAAACTCTAAGCTAAGTCTCTAAGCTAAAACTCTAAACTATTAACTAAAACTAAACTAAACTAGAACTTCAACATAAACTCTACGCTAAGACTCTAAGCTAAAAACTCTAAACTCATAACTAAAACTAAAATAAACTAGAACTCTAACCAAAACTCTATGCTAAGACTCTAAGCTAAAACACCAAACTCTTAACTAAACTAAACTAGAACTCTAACTGAAACTCAAAGGTAAAACATCAAATTCTTAACTAAAATTAAACTAAACTAGAACTCTAACAAAAACTCTAAGCTAAGACTCTAAGGTAAAACTCTAAACTCTTAACTAAAACTAAACTAGAACTCTAACTAAAACTCCAAGCTATGACTCTAAGGTAAAACACTAAACTCTTAACTAAAAGTAAACTAAACTAGAACTCTAACTGAAACTCAAAGGTAAAAACATCAAATTCTTAACTAAAATTAAACTAAATTAGAACTCTAACAAAAACTTTAAGCTAAGACTCTAAGGTAAAACTCTAAACTCTTAACTAAAACTAAACTAGAACTCTAACAAAAACTCTAAGTCTTAGCTAAAACTCTAAACTAAAACTAAACTAAACTAGAACTTCAACAAAAACTCTAAACTAAGACTCTAAGCTATAACTCTAAACTCTTAACTAAAACTAAACTAAACAAGAACTCTAACAAAAACTCTAAGCTAAGACTCAGCTAAAACTGGAAACTCTTAACTAAAACTTAACCAAACTATCACTTTAAGTAAAAATCTAAGCTATGACACTAAGCTAAAACTCTAAATTCGTAACTTTAACTAAACCAAACTAGAACTCTAATTGAAACTCTAAGTCTAAACTAAAACTCTAAACTAAAACTAAACTAAACTAGAACTCTAACAAAAACTCTAAGTTAAGACTCAGCTAAAACTCGAAACTCTTAACTAAAACTAAACTAAACTAGAACTCTAACTAAAACTCTAAGCTATGACTCTAAGGTGAAACATCAAACTCTTAACTAAAACTAAACTAAACTAGAACTCTATCAAAAACTCTAGGCTAAGACTCTAAGCTAAAAACTCTAAACTCTTAACTAAAACTAAAATAAACTAGAACTCTAACAAAAACTCTAAGCTACGACTCTAAGCTAAAATTCTAAACTCTTAACTAAAACTAAACTAAACTAGAACTCTAACTAAAACTCCAAGCTATGACTCTAAGGTAAAACATTGAAGTCTTAGCTAAAAGTAAACTAAACTAGAACTCTATCACAAACTCTAAGCTAAGACTCTAAGCTAAAAAACTCTAAACTCTTAAATAAAATTAAACTAAACTAGAAATCTAACAAAAACTCTAAGCTATTAACTAAAACTAAACTAAACTAGAACTTCAACAAAAACTTTAAGCTAAGACTCTAAGCTAAAACTCTAAACTATTTACTAAAACTAAACTAAACTAGAACTTCAACAAAAACTCTAAGCTAAGACTCTAAGCTAAAAACTCTAAACTCTTAACTAAAACTAAACTAAACTAGAACTCTAACTGAAACTCAAAGGTAAGACATCAAACTCTTAACTAAAATTAAACTAAACTAGAACTCTAACAAAAACTCTAAGCTAAGACTCTAAGCTAAAACTCTAAACTATTAACTAAAACTAAACTAAACTAGAACTTCAACAAAAACTCTAAGCTATGACTCTAAGCTAAAAACTCTAAACTCTTAACTATAACTAAACTAAACTAGAACTCTAACTGAAACTCAAAGGTATTACATCAAACTCTTAACTAAAATTAAACTAAAACTCTAACTGAAACTCAAAGGTAAAAAAATCAAACTCTTAACTAAAATTAGACTAAACTAGAACTCTAACAAAAAAAACTCTAAGCTAGGACTAAGCTAAAACTCTAAACTCTAAAATAAAATTAAACTAAACTAGAACTCTAACAAAAACTTTAAGCTAAGACTCTAAGCTAAAACTCTAAACTATTTACTAAAACTAAACTAAACTAGAACTTCAACAAAAACTCTAAGCTATGACTCTAAGCTAAAAACTCTAAACTCTTAACTAAAACTAAACTAAACTAGAACTCTAACTGAAACTCAAAGGTAAAACATCAAACTCTTAACTAAAATTAAACTAAACTAGAACTCTAACAAAAACTCTAAGCTAAGACTCTAAGCTAAAACTCTAAACTATTAACTAAAACTAAACTAAACTAGAACTTCAACAAAAACTCTAAGCTATGACTCTAAGCTAAAAACTCTAAACTCTTAACTATAACTAAACTAAACTAGAACTCTAACTGAAACTCAAAGGTATTACATCAAACTCTTAACTAAAATTAAACTAAAACTCTAACTGAAACTCAAAGGTAAAAAAATCAAACTCTTAACTAAAATTAGACTAAACTAGAACTCTAACAAAAAAACTCTAAGCTAGGACTAAGCTAAAACTCTAAACTCTAAAATAAAATTAAACTAAACTAGAACTCTAACAAAAACTCTAAGCTAAGACTCTAAGCTAAAACTCTAAACTATTTACTAAAACTTAACTAAACTAGAACTTCAACAAAAACTCTAAGCTAAGACTCTAAGCTAAAACTCTAAACTCTTAACGAAAACTAAACTAAACTAGAACTCTAACTGAAACTCAAAGGTAAGACATCAAACTCTTAACTAAGCTAGAACTTCAACAAAAAACTCTAAGCTAAGACTCTAAGCTAAAACTCTAAACTATTAACTAAAACTAAACTAAACTAGAACTTCAACAAAAACTCTAAGCTATGACTCTAAGCTAAAAACTCTAAACTCTTAACTAAAACTAAACTAAACTAGAACTCTAACTGAAACTCAAAGGTAAAACATCAAACTCTTAACTAAAATTAAACTAAACTAGAACTCTAACAAAAAAAACTCTAAGCTAAGACTCTAAGCTAAAAACTCTAAGCTCTTAACTAATACTAAAATAAACTTCAACTCTAACTTAAACTCTAAGCTAGGACTCTAAGCTAAAACACCAAACTCTTAACTAAACCAAACTAAAACTCCAACTGAAATTCAAAGGTAAAACATCAAACTCTTAACTAAAATTAAACTAAACTAGAACTTCAACAAAAACTCTAAGTTAAGACTCTAAGCTAAAACATTCTATACTTTTAACTAAAACTAAAGCACGGGCTGGGTGGTCCTTTGGGAGCCCGGGGAGAGCCTTTGGGGGTCTGGGGGCCCTTGAGCGCCGATTGGTCCTTTGGGAGTCCGGTGGACCTTTGGGTGCCCGGGGAGAGCCTTTGGGGGTCTGGGGGCCCTTTAGCGCCGATTGGTCCTTTGGGAGTCCGGTGGACCTTTGGGTGCCGCGGGAAGGCCTTTGGGGGTCCGGGGGCCAGTTGGGAGCCTGGGGGACCTTTGGGGACCGAGGGAGGGCCTTTGGAAGCCTGGGGAGGGCCTTCGGGTGGCCCGGGGATTGCCTTTGGGGGTCTGGGTGGGCCTTTGGGGGCTCCGGAGGCCCTTTGAGACCTTGGGGGGCCTTTGGAGGGCCGGGGGAGGGCCTTTGGGGCACAGGGAGGGTCTTTGGGGCACAGGGAGGGCCTTTGGGGCACAGGGCGGGCAGTTGAGGGCTTGGGGGACATTTGGGGACCGGTGGAGGGCCTTTGGGATCAAGTTGGTCCTTCGGGAGCTCGATGGGCCTTTGGGGGGCCCGGGGATGGCCTTTGGGGGTCTGGGTGTGCCTTTGGGGGCTCCAGTGGCCCTTTGAGAGCTTGGGGGGCCTTTGGGGACCGGGGGGCTTCCTTCGGGGCACAGGGAGGGCAGTTGAGGGCCTGGGGGACATTTGGGGACCGGTGGAGGGCCTTTGGGATCCCGTTGGTCCTTCGGGAGCTCGATGTGCCTTTGGGGGACCCGGGGATGGCCTTTGGGGGTCTGGGTGGGCCTTTGGGGGCTCCGGTGGCCCTTTGAGAGCTTGGGGGGCCTTTGAGGACCGGGGGCTTCCTTCGGGGTTGGGGTGGGGTATGAGAAGCCTTTGGGGTTGGGGTAGAGCAATCGGGGCCCTTTGGGTTGGGTAGAGGACCTCACAACACTGTTAAAATACAACTTGTGTATTATAACGACCACACTCAGAACCTCCTCCAAAATCTCTTCAAAAATCACCTTTTAAAATGTCTCTAGCTGTTTCGCCGAAATAGTTCCATAAAATAGCTAAAACGGTTTCGCCAAAATTATCCCTAAACGGAATTTCGGCATGTTCCTTTTGTTTGGCATCTCTGCGCCAATGCATTTCAAATTATTTGGAAACCTTTTCGCGCGCTAAGATCAATACGTCTGCTCGGAAACGATTCTCTTGTTAGAAACAACAAATTAATTTCCCTTTCGTGAATCAATTCTCTTTAGAACAACAAATTAATTCCCCTTTCGTGCCAACATTAATAAACTTCGCGCCGGAGACAATTCAAACAATCATGACATCATGTGTGATCTAACTGTTTCTCGGAAACATTTCTGTTCGAAATCCAAAGACATTAATTAACTTTACGTTATCTGCCAGACATTAATTAACTGTTTCCCGGGAACTCATAACATTTGGCTCGGAAACAATAACAAATACTATTTCCGGATCATAACATCTGCCTCGAACAGGAAGGAAATGTCATTAACTTTGCTTCGAACGACAACATCATTTGGCTCGAATAACAATAACAAATACTATTTCCGGATCATAACATCTGCCTCGAACAAGAAGGAAGTGTCATTAACTTTGCTTCGAACGACAACAACATTGACCCCATTAACCACGTGTTCTCCCTAATGACTCTGTTCAAAACAATAACAACAACATTCGCTGAAGGCGTGCCAAAAACACACCTGGAGAAAGAGGCCATTGACCGATTACGCAATAGTTCCCCCTAATGACTCTATGCCCATATATGGTGTGCCAGTAGGACCTTTAGGGTCATCTCTACTCTTTCAGTTGAATTTTTTTTCTGATCGTTCTTTAAATATCGCCAGGATACCTGACTCAGGATACCACGGAAAAAACCCCCCTCCCCATGCAAATATTCTCTGGACAATTCAAATTCTGGCGAAAATTTACCCCGGAAAATTACTCTTAACATGTCCACGCGTAAAATTGAACCGGTAAAGAGAAAGCAAAAACAAAGAAATTTCGTATATGAATTCTCGCAAATTCACCCAGTGTAAAGTTTCTTCTGAAAATTTCACCCCCTGGAAACCATCTACTTCATTGAAAATTCTCCCAGCAGAAAATTCATCCTCCCCTCCCCACCCAAAAAATGTATGCATACTTCCCAATAACAAGTAAAACAAAGGGTGATTTTTATAATTTTAAAACCTTTCCCCAGGAGCTGTAGGGGGTCATTTTATCTCCAAAGATATAGTTATTGGGCCTTTCAACTATGCTGAAGAAAAAAAACTATCTCAAAATTTTGATCGGACGATTTTGGGAAAAAGTGACGTGGGAGAGGGCCTAGTTACCCTCCAATTTTTTTGGTCACTTAAAAAGGACACTTTTCATTCCATTAGAATGAGCCCTATCCCGACGTTCTAGGCCCACTGAGTCGATACTATCACCCCTGGAAAAGAAAACAACAACAAAGAAAACAAATAAACACGCATCCGCGATTTTTTTTTTTCTGGTAAAAAATGCAAAATTCCACATTTTTGCAGATATGAGCTTGAAACATCTAGAGTAGCGTTCTTTGATACCCTGAATCTGAAGGTGTGATTTTAATTAAAATTATATGACTTCAGGGGGTCTTTCCCCCTTTTTCTGAAAATCAGACAAATTTTCTCAGGCTCGTAGCTTTTGATAGGTAAGACTAAACTTAACGAAATTAATATATTGGGAATCAGCATAATTTGCGAATTCTTTTGATATATCTATTGGTATCAAAATTCCGATTTTTATTGTACGGATGGAAATTCTGTGAGACTTTTGATCTTCTACATAACTGAAGCCATCACAACCTCTACAAAAGGATTTTTCTTATCGATAAAGGCATTACATATTTTTTTTTTAATACATTGAAGTACTTCATATAAATAGAAAAAGAAAAATATCACCATTAAAAACTGCTGAAAACTAAATTCATGGCGGGGCTGATGATGACCTGCCTTGCCTTTTCCACCTCTGTGCTGGTAGATATGGGAATGTAATATATTAGCTGTATAGAGAAACATTTTAATTAATTCCTTCTCTCCCCTTCCTTTTTCAACATTTATCTGAAGCCTCATGAAGAGTAAGCAGTTTGTCCATTAAAATGTGCTTTTGTAGGAATCTACCCTACCCCCACCTAAACAATGACTCACGCCCCCCTCATTATAGCTGATACACAATTACAGATCACCAAACGTAGCATAATTACATTGCAAATAAAGCGAATTAGCTTGGTTGAATCCAGTACTACCACCGTGTGGCATTACTTCTTTTGCAACTGGGAAGCCTAAAATATAGTTATTGATACTTTTAAATCAATTAGCTTCTCAGGATTTTTAATTGATTGCAAATCCGTCCTCTTCGGGGTAAAGTCGTAGTTTGATGCCCTAGACCACCTAAACTGTCACCCAGCCACCACTCCTGTTTTGGCGTCTGTCCCCCCTGGAAAATTTTCTGCCGGCGCCCTTGTTTCCTCCTCCTAAGGGAGAGAATAGAACAACAAAAAATGTAGGATTTTGATATGGAAATCTCGTCTGCATCCAGTGTTCCCAGGGAGGGAGAAATTCTTCTCCCTCCCTTCTCCTATTTATTTTGCCTTCTATTCTTCTTGGTATAGTTATAGATTTAAGGTTACTGCCCAGGATTATGAGATGCTTTTTAATATGATGCCAAACTTAAAGCAGCAAATTTTCCTAGAATGATCAATAGTTAAATCTTTGTCGGGTTATTGTATGGGGCACAGTTGTATGAAGGAGAAATACGTGATATTCTACTCCTTTAATGGATACCCTCCCTGAATATATAGAAAAAAAATTAACAAACTTCGCGAAACTGATAAAATTTGCACCTAGAACCTTCTTTATTTGAAGTACTAAAATAGAGAGACACGGTAAATTGCTCTGACAATTTCAAAGGTAGTGACCCCACTCAGTCACATATACTTCAAAGTTCAGAAGACTTTTTATTATGAACTGAGCCACATTAAAACTCAAAATTAATAGAAATTATTCCGTATATGAAGGGGTTGCCCCCTCCTCAATACCTTGCTTTTCAGACTAAAGTTTTTAGCACTTTTAAAAAAGATTCCTGCTCTAATTAAACAAATCATGTGAGTAGAATGTATCTATGGAATTATAAGGGTTTATGTTCCCTCCCGTGCTATTCTAAGGGTTTATGTTCCCTCCCACGCTTTTCTACGGGACCTATGCACCTTTTCAAAGAGAGTGAGTACTCCGCTCACATGGCCCTATACTTCTACGGGACGTATAGGAATTACCATGCTATTCTATGGAAGCTATAGGAAAACATTTCTATGGAAGCTCTACACCTTTTCAAAGAGAGTGAATATCCTCTCACATGGCCTTATACTTCTACGGGACGTATAGGAATTACCATGCTATTCTATGGAAGCTATAGGAAAACATTTCTATGGAAGCTCTACACCTTTTCAAAGAGAGTGAATATCCTCTCACATGGCCTTATACTTCGACGGGACGTATAGGAATTACCATGCTATTCTATGGAAGCTATAGGAAAACATTTCTATGGAAGCTCTACACCTTTTCAAAGAGAGTGAATAAATAATGTGGTTAAACATGTTTTGAGAGTATGATCATAATTATATAACTTAAGCAGACAGGTTTTTTTGTTATTAATAAGAATTTCATAAGAATGTACGTCGTGAGTTCACGTGCACAATTTTTTTTCTTAAAAAACTGGTATGGTATAAAGTAGTCAAACATGTTTTTGGGAGCATGCATGAAATTATGTAACTCAACATCCGCTTTTTATTCGTCCTTGAAATTCTGTATAAAATGTTCATGCATTACAATTTAATTTTCATTATAATTTAACATATCGTACATAGTACACCGAATTTTATTAACTTTGAAACAATGGATAGTTCATTTGTCAACGTGAGTATAGTTTACTGAATTTCTTAATTTATTTCCAAATAAAAAGCATTTTACCAGTAAATTCAAATTTCAGGGGGACTTAGCCCCCCTCCCCCCTCCAACAATACAAACCTTAAAATATGATGAGTATATTCGCTAGAAAACGCAAAGTATGCTATTTTTTTCCATTATGTAAATAAAATCTCTCCTCCCCCCTCCTTTGTTTACGATTGTAATTGTTTTGAAATAGTTCTTTTCGTTCAAAAAATGTCATTTTCCCCTTCATGCTTTTAAAATGAGCTTTCTTTATCGGCTTTAATAGAACCATCTGTGTTTATAATCCATGTTACAAAAAGGATTGGTTTTAGAAGCAGACTTTACAGGCTTGTGTTATCGCATAAATTAATAACACATGTGTTCGTGTTATAATAAACACGTTTACAAAGAGTTTGTTTTTTGTCAAATTAAATGAGATATTCTATTTTCAATGTATTTGATGAAAGCAAATGGGTTTAATAGATGATTAAGAGGTTTTTATAAAAATATAAGGCGGGGAAGGGGGCAATGTATCAATTCTAACACGGTTTTTCTTTACTTGGTGTCCCATTAAAAACGAAATTTTTGTGTTAAATAAGTAGTTCTTGTATCTTTTAAAAGAGCTTTACGGAGAGGGGGATTCTTTGTGCAGACTAATTTTTTCTTCTGTAAAAAAGGGAATCGTTTTTTCCATGCTAAATTTTGTCTTCTTTTTAAGGAAGAGGATTCCTACAATTACTCTCCCCCGGAAAAGAGAGCTAAGGCTAACGGCGTTACTCCAATGAAACAAGTGGAGATAGGTGGCCCATTGGGAGCCACTGACATCCATTCCAGACCGGCGCTGCCTGCCCAAAACCCACCAGTGCCAACCCCTATGCAGCCGGGTAGAAAGCTGAAAAGAGAATGGATTGTTGCTCACATGATGGTGAGCCCCGCTACTCCAACCCCCCAAGCCACTGACATCGCAGCCGCCACCACATCTATGCAAGAAACGGATGTGACCGTCCCATCTATCTCCCATCATGCTTTGCCAGGACCATACGGCACTCAACTACAGTTTGAATTTGGAAATGTGAGCATTTTTACTTTATTGCTATTACAAATAGTAGATTTGTAAAAAATAAAAAATAAAAAATAAAACACGAGTTTCTTAGTAACGAAATATTTTTTATTAGATCAGTTATATCTTAATCAAATGTATTCTTACTAGTCAAAAATAAAACAAGTTTTATAAATGATCAAATATTTTTAATAAATCAAATGTATCTTAACCCTGTCTATTCTTATTAGTCAAAAATAAAACCCGGCTTTCTCAATAAATCAGATATGAATGGCGTATATTTATTTCCATATCATTATTTCTTATGTTTGATCCGAGTGCTGTAATTTTTTCAATATACATATCAACCGAATTGTATTTTAATGCTGATTTTGAATATCTTTAAGTTATTTCGTTTAACTTAATCCATCAAAAGCTATGAGAAAATTAAAAATTATTGAAGTAGAAATTCTGAAGTCGCATAATTTGTTTCCGCAACACGTTTCTATCTGGCTTCGGAGACATAATTACTTATAGGCTAATGGAATATATATATAGGAGTTAGAAACGTAATTTCAACCTATAAGAATATTTCAACCAAGAAGAATATTTCATTCGAAATAATTGAAAGTTCCATCAATTATGTATGTGGGGATAACATAAACTCCACACGCCCGTTGTGCATGGGTCGGAAGTTATGCAAATGAAGTTATGTTAATCATGATGAAATATACCAAAACATAATGAGAATATAATACTTTAGTGACAAAATTATGGAACTACAAAAAGAATTATAGAAAGCAGGCCGTCCAGAACGCATTATATTAAATAACTAACTTAAACAACTCTATACATTAGATAAGGTGGGGGGGGGGGTTAAGTCATCCTGAAAGACATATTTATTAGATTTTCGACTATGCTGAACAAAATGGTTATCGCAAAATTTTTTTTTGTGTGTGTGTGTGTGTGTGTTGTGTGTGTGTGTGTGTGTGTGTGTGTGTGTGTGTGTGTGTGTGTGTGTGTGTGTGTGTGTGTGTGTGTGTGTGTGTGTGTGTGTGTGTGTGTGTGTGTGTGTGTGTGTGTGTGTGTGTGTGTGTGTGTGTGTGTGTGTGTGTGAGTGGTGCATGCGCCGCTTTTTTTTCTGTCTACCCGATAATTCATGGAGATAGTATAATGAATATTGCAAATTCAATAACAACGTAATGATTTTCACTATTTTATTGTGTGTTTGTGTGTGTATGTTACTAACAAAATTTGTAATTTATTATGCATTTGTTCTGTAAATAATGCTATAAGCAAAAATTATTTAGTTTAAATAATTCTAGGAGGAATTGAGTTTTATGGGTGGTATGGAAAAAAAATGGTATGTGTTAAATATTCAGGTAAACATACGACTAGAAATGAACATGATTTTTTCAACTTTATGAAATAATGCATATTTCACATAGAAAATAAAACCTTTTTTATATAGATTAATGAAATAGCAGCGCCACTGGGTCATGAAACATCAGCATTTACTGGACCAATTCTACCACCACCAATGGAGTTCAGAGACGAACCTTCATTAGTTCTAGACAATATGGAGTGGCATAGAGGTTTCCTTAATGATGTTTTTGGGGACATGGCTAGCCTAGACGATTTAACTTGTGATATTGACATGATTGAGGATCCAGAGTGGGCAGATAGATTTATGCTTGAGCATTTAGGGGATGTTACTAGTGCATCTGAACCGGGTCCTCAAAAGGAAATCCCATCACAGGACAATACAGGCTGGTTCGATCAATTGTCCCCAAACACCTTGGAATATGTACTGGCAGGCCTAGGGCACCTCATGAAATCTCCAACCATTGCAATTGAACAGACTGGGAGTGATGTTATTGACAATTCTATGTCACCCCCACCATTCTTCTTAATGATGCAGCAACAGCAATGCAAATTGTTGGACCTAATGTTCCCGGGGATATTTTTGACGATGGTTTTATAATTAGTGAATTGGATCCTGCACAAATAGGTGCAGGACATGAAAATAGTGGCATGTCCCCGGAATTACGTGAATTTTATTTGTTAGAGTCTGCTCTAGGTCACTTACAAACACATAGGGTAGATTTTAACCCTCCCGAGGAAAACGTGATTGACGGTGGGGTCATTTTAACAGACCCTGTAAATGTTCTTCATAGCTACATCGACCGAATTCGAGCACTTATTGAGATTCAGATTCAGAAATGGGGGGGGGTCAAGGGGGGATTAAAGCATCACTAAATCAAAAAGTTTATTTACAAAAGGGGACATCTGGGGACATTTTTTATTTTCCTTTTTCAACTGGCAACCAAACTTTTTACCCTGGTCTAAATAAATTTGAGGGCAACTTTTTCAACTGGGTAAATAAATTAATTTCGACTTTGGACACGTTTAACGAGAGGGGAAGTGGGTCCACAATTTTATACATTGAACACATGGATCTGAATCTCAGTAGGTTTAAAAAAACTTTATTTTAAGAGGGGCGGGTGATAGCCGACAAATAAAATGCCACCCAGATTTGTCGGCTACCAAAGGGGTTCAGAGTTTCTATTTTGACACGGGGCTGCAATGCTTTAAATATGCATTTTTAGCAGCAGCCCATAAAACATTGAAAGATGAGTCAACAATGAAAAATCTCGACAGACTTGCTCGTAACGGTGGAGAAAATTTCCCTAAAGTAAATTTTGATTGTTTAGAGGGGAAGTATCCGATGTCCTTGAAAGAAATAACCATATTTGAAAAAATGAAAATCTTGGGTTGGGGGTGGTTGTTCTCGAGTATGACACGGAATTTGTAAAGGGGGGAAAGAAACCAAATAAAAAAGGGGTTTTCTATTCAGTTAGGACACCGATGGTAGATAATGTTAAAAATTGGGTTTGGGTTATTTACGAGCCCCCCAAAGATGTAAATTCCTATGGTCATTTTTTCCCCGTTACGGCAATAAGACGACTTTTATCCCAAAGCACGAAGAAAGGAGAATGTCTCTATTTTCCCATGTGCCTTTCCTCATTTAGATCTGAGCGAACATTCTCGGATCACATGAGACATTGCAAAATTCATGGCAATCAAAGAATTGAAATGCCGGCAGAAGGCAAAGATACTTTACAATTTAAAAATTTCCAAAATTCCCTGCTATAAGTTGATAAAGTATCTTTGGACTGTGAATCAAGACTGGTGGAGGTATCAGACCCATCAAGGCCAAATATAGTCAAGGAACACAAACTAGTTGCGTGTTCCTATGCGCATGCCCGTCGCAACTCTAATAATAAAATGCAGTTGGAAGAGTTTTTTTTTGGCTATGGATGAGGAGGGTAGCATGGAAAAGTTATTGGTATCTTTAATAAAAACAGCAAACAGCGCAATTTCACGATTGCGTCACACCAACTACCCAATGTCATTATCAGATAAGGAACAACTGGCACTAGAAAAGGGGACAATTTGTTGGGTTTGTAGAGGTGTTCTTGCTCCAAAAGATGCGGTCCAGGATCATAATCACCTTATTGACCCCAATTCAACGGGAAAAAGTAACTTTCGGGGGTGGGCTCACAATTCATGTAATTTAAAAATTAAACAGCAACTCTTTCTTCCGGTTCTTATACATAATTCTAACTACGATCTGAAGTATGTGCTACCAACAATGGCACATCTTCAAAGAAATGGAACAGTGGATGATGCATTCCTAAATTATCGGAAAAGTTGCTTGTTTTGGAATTTATGCGGAAATTTGTTGAAGACGACGTTGAGTACACGAATAAAATTCGCTTTTTAGATTCCTACAGTTTTTTCCCCAAATCATTGAGCAAATTAATTCAAGTGCAGAAAAACGATGACGGCTGCAACGCTTTCCCCCTTCTCAAGCAACAATTTCCAAATGATTTATATGATTTGTTGACGGTCAAGGGCATATATCCTTATGATTATTATTGTTCCATGTCGAGATTCGCCGAGGAAACTATTCCCTCGATTTAATTGTTTTACGACAGTCTACACGATCGTAGGTGCACCCTCGATGAATACAGTTTTGCTAAAAAAGTGTGGGAAGAGGGAGGGTGTAAAAATGGGTTTGACTACTGCAAGCTGCATTTGTCGAGTGATGTGTTAACTTTGTTAGACATTATGTTTAAAAATACGGACAAAATCTATGGGGAATTTAATCTTGATTTGGGGTATTATTTTTCATCTCCTCATCTGGTGATTGACCTCATCCTAAAAATTAGAGGAGAAAAAATTGGGCTAATCACTGACATCGATCAGCATCTGTTCATCGAAAGGTCAATGAGGGGTGGATATGTTTTTCACGGGGATCGTATCTTGGAAACTGATCCAACTGGAGAAAAGACGGTGACAAAATCGGATGCAGTTTTCCCTGGATATGAATTCTCTCTACCCCTCGGCCATGTCCCATTATGCGCTACCTTGCGGTGACTATAAATGGCTCAATGACCCTCAAGCTCCCCATTTCCCCAACATTGACAGTGTTGAGGAGAATGGACCGGTTGGATGGTTTTTTGAAATTGATGGGGAGATACCAGTTGAGCTTCATGATTCAGTAAAGGATTTTGTTTTTCCGTGCATCAATAGACCTGTGACTAGGGACTCTTTGAGCCCTCGTAATAGGCGTTTAGTCGAGGTGGACGGATTGCATTGGTCTCCTTCAAAACAAAAACTTATTGCTGACCTTCTGCCGAAAAAAAATATTGTTGTACATCATGTGACTTTAAAATGGATGTGCAACAACGGTTTCAACGTCACAAAGGTTCATAGAGCACTCCAGTTTAGTCAAAAACCATATCTGAAAACGGTTTTGGACACCTTTGTCAAGAAACGTTATGAAGCACAAACGAAAGCCGAAGAAGAAATTTATAAGCTCATTTTGAATTCGGCTTTCGGTAAAATGTGTGAAAGTGTTCGCAATAGAAATCGTTGTGACGTCGTGACCGATCCCGAACAATGTGCTCGAATTATTGCCGATCCAAATTACACTTCCTTCACAATAATTGGCCCGGACATGGTACTATTGAATAGAAAAACAAGAAGCATTGTATTAAATAAAAATATTGCTTCAGGCAGTGCGATCTTGGAGATCTCTAAAAAGCTCATTTTGGAATTCTACTACAATGTGGCTAGGGTACAGTGGCCGGAGAAGGGGCAAGTAGAGGTCTGCTACGGGGACACACATTCTCTACTGTTAAAAGTAAAAACCCCAAATCTAATTGATGATTTGGCGCACGGTGAAATTATCAGCTCACGGATGGACTACACCAATTGGAGTGGGCTTTACCCAGAGCTAGTGAAACGTCGGGCGCCAAATCAGCTTTTATTTTTTAAATCAGAAACGGGAAGCGACATGATTTCCCGTGGTATGCTTGTAAGTCCGAAGGTGTACTTTATACAGACACACGACGAGGAAATCAAGAAACGTTGCAAAGGAGTACCCACGCGCTATGCGGATAAGAATTTCGACATGGACATCTATAGGAATTGTAATGTTGAAAATACAATTCCACGAGCCAAATTGCTGGCAATTCGTTCCCTCAACTACAGGAACTTTACTGTAAATGTAGAAAAAATTGCCATGAGTACCATTTCCGACAAGGTCTATGTTTGTCAAGACAGTGTGACTACCCTCCCCCTTGGGAACTATTTAACTTCAGACCGGGCCGAATGTGTTATCCATAGGGAAAGTCTCGGTTTGAATAAAGTCCAATAAATTTTTCCCAAAACCTTTGGGGGGAAGGCCTCGCGGCCTTTGGGGGGGGGCCTCGTGGCCCGGGGGGGGCGGCCACCAGCGGGGGGCGCACCGCCACTACCAAAGTTATCTTTTTTTTTTAATGTTTCATTAAAAAAAAGTGATATTATTTTAAGTGCTTTTTCTAGTGCATTTTTTATTAATAAATTTAAAAGGTGTATTTTTTTCTTTGTTTTCTATAAAGTGCTGCTGTTTTTAATACAACAAATATGATTCTTTATTGATTTTGTTCTTGAACGGAGTAGTAGTAGTAGTAGTAGTAGTAGTAGTAGTAGTAGTAGTAGTAGTAGTAGTAGTAGTAGTAGTAGGGAAATTATTTAGTCATTAGACAACTACGGTCTACAGTTAGTTTTCCAGGTGAACTATTGAAAGGAACATGTATGAATTTAAAACACCATTCAGATCGTATCTGTGTGGGCCGTCAATGTCGGGCAAAACAACACTCTTAACTAAAATAATTAAAAATTGTGATAAAATGTTTGTGGAAAAGCCGAAAAAATCTACTATTGTTACAGTATTTGGCAGGAGTCATACGATAAATAAAAGCAATTGCCACGACGGGATTGGTGCAGATAAAATTCATACAGGGACTTGATGTTTTCAACATTATTGAAGCAAACTCTTGGCTGATTATTGACGATCTGGCTGAATCTATTGAACAATGGTCCCAGGAAATGCTGCAATTATTCACCGTTCGCTCTCATCATGAACAGATTTCCGTTAATCTGGTTCTACACAATCTCTTTCATCAGAGCAAATGTATGCGAACACTTGAATTGAAGTGTACCTACTATATCATCTACAAAGTTGTTCGTGATTCTAGCTTGCTAATAACTCTCAATAAACAAATATACCCCGGTACCCCTAAATTTTTGCTCTCAGCATAAAATCAGGCAATTAATAAACCCTACGGCTACATCCTATTAGATCTTAATCAAATCACACCCGAGGATCTGCGTGTAGTCACAGATATTTTCGACAATAAAATTACAGTATGTCTCCCCGTGAGCAGTAAAAAAGGCTATTAGTTGCTATCATGACACTGAAGAAACTACATGAAAATAGACATTTGTTTTCAGTTCTAAGCACTTCAAAACCCTCGCTTAGGAAAGCCATACTCAAACATAGTATTGACAATGATTTCATTAATCTAATATCTGAACTTTGTTTAAATTTGACCGAGGGTAATGTTCAACTGCCAGAAGTAGTTAAGCAACGGGCAAAGCAACATCGTTCCATTGTACGTACATTGGCCTCTAAAAAGAAAGGAAAGAATTTTAAAAAGAAACGACTTCTTCAGGCGGGTGGTAGCTTTTTCACACTTTTACTGCCAATAATTGCAGGACTTGTAAACAGTTTTCTCTAGAGAATGGCAAAACCCTATAAATTAACTCCAATAGAACTCGCTCTCTCACCCGTCGAACACTTTGAGAACAATCTGAGTAAATTCCTTGACAACGAGAATATTGAGGATGATAAAAAACTGCTTTTACTTCAAGATGCACTTCGCCGAGTGGACAAACATAAGTCCTATCATGTGAAGGTCACTGCTGCTGCTGCTATTGATCACAAAAAAGAATCATCTCCTCAAGAGTCTGCTGTTGCTGGAACACAATTAAAGAAGGAAGAATTGGATTAAATTGTATTGAAAATTGGAAATCTAATGCCCCACTCATATCGTGAACAAAGTAAACGACTCCTAGCCTATCTCATGGAAAGTGGTCAAGATCATATTCAAGTTGAGAGCAATGGGAAAGGGATTATAATTCAGGGCAAGAGCTATAATCTACTTGATTTAATCTATGATATGGTTACAAATCGTAAAGGACTATTATCATTTGACGTTCATCTATACAACTTTCTAAATACATTAAACTTCCCCAAAAGTCTTATTAGCAATAGACAAATTCTAAAACAATTAAATGAACATGCATCAACACCACCACCATTAAAATACTAAGAAGAAGAAGATTTTAAATCAATTTTGGAAAATACTAGCACACCACTGATAGCTAGAAAAAAGCGAAGACGTATCAAGTCAACGTCACCACCACCACCACCACCAACCGTCAGTACACAAAAGGGTAGTGGACGTTACACAACGTGTTTACGTTCAAAATGGTTGAAGTTCTGAAAGGTGTTTATGAAAATATTGGTGAAGTGGGGAGTTTAAGTTCACCCACCACTCTTTCCAAGGTCACTGGTGTTCACACTAAAAGTGTACAAGACTATCTACAAAATGAATCAAGTTACACTCTGCATAGAAATCATAGACTTCGTTCTAATCAATATCGCAAAACTAAAGCCTTTTTCCCATTGCATATAATGCAAGCAGATCTCCTGACTCTAGATGAGGTTCAACGACGTCACAATACACCGTACAAGTACATTCTACTTGCAATCAGTGTTTTTAGTCGCTATGCATATGCCATTCCATTGCCATCAAAGAGAGGCGTTGAAGTTGCTCAGGCCATTGAAAGTATTCTCGAACAGGATTCATATAAAAAAATTCAAACGGATCGTGGTAGTGAATTTGTTAATCCCCATGTTGCAAAAGTACTAGTAAAATATAGTACACTGCTCTATCATAGTCATAGTCCTATAAAGGCTGCATTGGCCGAACGATTGATAAGAACTATTCGACTTTTAATTTCAAGATATTGTACATTGAAAAATACACCGGCTTTTATTCATGATTTAGATAAAATCATGTTGATTTATAATCAACGACCTCATTGATTATTGTCCAACTCAACCCCAACGGAAGTTCACCATTCTGATCATGATACAATTGACACCTTTCTTAAACAATATTCCAATGAAACGATTGTCAAGAAGAAAAATAAATTCAATGTTGGTGATACTGTTCGAATTAATAGGACAACTAATGTTTTTGAAAAGGGGAATTACTTGTGGTCCACCGAACTTTTTAAAGTGGCAAAAATCCTAGACACTAAACCCATAACTTATCGTTTGCGCGATACCAAAGATGAAGAGATTCTCGGCGGCTTTTATGACTATGAACTACAAAAGGTTAAATATAATAGTGAAATCTATCAAATTGAAAAGATATTAAAAACTCGTACTCGCAGGGGTAGGAAACAGTTACTTGTTCGGTGGCTAGGATACAACTCTGATTTTGATTCTTGGATCGGTGTTGAAGATATTGACAATGCCCAATGATTTCTATGTAACTTTTATGTCCAACGTTTCCGATCCTCTCTACAGCGACTTGAATACGACAAGTAATTTTTGGACAAAACTCTCCCCCGCCATCAAATTTGACGGTGCGGATGAAGTGGCTCTTGTCGACCGTATTCTCAAAAATACCTATGACATCCTGAGAAAGGATCGTGTGTATGATATAAAAGTTATACCATTCGATTGGACACTCTTTGTCGAATATGAATGGGTTGAAGCACTTAAATCTAGCGAATATCCACATGCCAAATTGAAATATATTGAATACGATAATATGACAGATTTGTGTCGTACAATCAATAGAAAAATCTCATATCGTAAGAATGGTAAATTCCATTTTGATTATTCATTGGAATACGATAGGATTTACATTAGCTCACCGGTTGACACTGAAATAATTATTCTCAATGATAATCTGAGAGATGTTCTTGGCTTTAAACAGAATATGATCAATGGGAAAAATGCTGGCACCGTTTATGGGATGGATCAAGTTATTTTTGCTGATTATCCACCTGGTTTTGCCTCGGACTCTTGCATATTTCCCTATGCATCCTTTGTGGAAACATCGAGAATCGGTAATTCAAATGTCCCCCTCCTACGTGTTCTTGAACGAAAAACAACTCATGAACTTGTTCATCACTATAATATAAAGCATCTTCAGTATGTTCCTGTAAACACTTCGTATTTGGAACTCTGTTAGTTAACACTAAGAAGTGAATTGGGTGATCCTCTAGCAATAACAAAAGGCTTAGCAGTGATTACATGTCATTTTCGACCTATTGTCGGTGACAGCACAATCACCTAAAATGAACAATAGAAGAATTCCATTTGTCTTCCCCGATATCGATTGTTATGTTGGTGCTTTGAGTCCACGTCAAATAGGCAATGGATTGGACTACTACAAGGGGCGTACTACAATGTCTGGCTATGGTCTTGGTAGCTGGTTTGCTAGGCTATTTCGTTCTGCACTACCCCTTGCCAGAAAATATCTTGTGCCTGCTGCATCAAATTTTGCTGCCTCAAAACTACAGGACTGGGGATCGGGCAAGAATTTCAAGGAGAGTGTTAAGGAAAATATTAGATCTTCAGCAAGAGCCGTTGGTGAGCAATTAAAATCTCAGCAAAATGGGGAGGGATTGAAAAGGATGCGTGCGCGTCATTCACTCATCAGTCTCCACCCAGGCGGGAAGCGAAGGACATCAACAAGGACTTTGAGGAATAAAACAAGGAAGACCAATAAGCAGAAGAAGAAGAAGAAGAAGAAGATTGTTAGATCAAAGAAGGATTTCTTCTCTTAAGATGACTTATCTCCCCCACAAGGAAGCATATCCATCAATCAGTTCCTCATTGAATCTATTCAATGCTGAAAATGTTGATGTCAGTGTCAAGTATGGCTACTATGAACAATTTCATCCCCAACAACCCCTCTCGGAAAATATATATTTTCAAATATTTTCCAATGAAGACTATTTCATTGATTTGTCATCAACATTTATTGATTTAAATATTGCGGTGAAGAAAAAGTCAGATAATACAACTCCAAATGCTGGCGATGGTCTCTCCTACGAAAACTGTATTCTACACAATCTATTCAAACAAATTAATGTATTTATTAATAGTACATTGGTGAGCACTAGCAATAATTTATCCAACTATGCAAGCTACATACAATTTATGATGATGACACCAAAGGCGTACAAGGAGTTGAGAGGACAATCATTGGGCTATGAATATCGATAAGGTGTTGATACTGACGGCGAGTTGACTACTGCAGTGACCCAAGAGTATCATCTGGTCGGAAAATTAAATCATGAGATATTCAATATATCCCAATGGCTACCCCCCAATGTCAAGATTGACATAAAGTTGCAACTGGCCCCATCGAATTTCATTTTGAGAAAAACACTTCCTGCAGCACCCGATGCAAATGTCATTATCACATCGGCAATTCTCCACGTCCGAAAACAACAAGTTATGAGCTCTGTTGCATTGGCAGTGGAAAAGCTAAGAGCCAATGGCAACAACATTAAACTTCTTGTCCCCCATACGATCACCAATCAACGTCACATTGCCACCGGCTCTCTTAGCTATAGCGATTCATCATTTATCAATGGAGAAATCCCATTGGCTTTGGCCTTTGTGAAGAGTGGCAGTGCCGTTGGATCCTGGACTGAATCCCCCACGATTTTAATTTATTCGGTCTATCTAGCCTTGTGTGCAAAGTGAATGATATTCCACTGTTCACTCCATCTTTTGACAAAAAATCCTATAGAACTCTGTACGAGTTGACCATGCAATCCCTAGATCATGACTCTCAACTATTTGAAAATGGAATAACCGATTCAATGTTTTCAAAAAATCATGGGGTAATTGTTTTGGACTTGTCGGGGACTCAGGATATGAGCATAGTACGAACAGGGAATGTACGTTTAGAGTGTACATTTGCCGATGCTTTGACTGAGAGTATCACGCTAATATCACTGAGTCAATTTGAAACCTATTGGGAAATCACACCCGACGGCAGTGTTCTACTAGACCTAGCACCATGAACAAAAACCAAATAATCAACGTATTTAGTATGGATCCATACATGTCCCAGTACAAGTCCTATTGCATACCTTCGGACTTCATTGAAAAAATTCCAAGTGTTAACAATATCCTAATCATTGTTAATAGCAGTCCATCGACTTTGAAGACCGGCCATTGGCTATGCATCTTTCAAACAGCGAAGAATATTGAATTTTTTGATCCTCTTGGCTTATTGTATAAATTCTACACTCCATACATCAGCAACTTTATTGAAAGCAGTGGGAAAACCATTATTCAAAATCAACGAAGAGTACAGGATTTAACGACTAAGACATGTGGCTTTCATGCACTACTCTTTTTCATGTTCAGATGCCGTGGCTATACCTACAAACAGTTTCTCGACATCTACGTTGACTTACCTCGATTGAACGACTTTCTAGTGGAAACTATACTTACAAGCGTATTTAATATTGATTTTAGTGCCCTACGAATAAAATGTTCTAAAAATGTATGTGAAATTTTTTATTAATAAATGATAAAAATTTATATACAAGATAAAATGACTTTTCTACTCTTTAGATTTCATCTTCTACTAGGTATAGGTATTTGTCGACAACAACTAGTGCAGGTAGATTATCTGAATTCACAGTGTACTGATCCTGATGTACTGCAATGTCAGGGTCACATTTTCAACAGTAGAGTGTAACTTCACTCTTGTCATATCTCTTTGTATAGTCAATGATACTATTCTCATTCATTCTATAGAATTCACATGTTTCAGTTTGCCTATTTGAAGCAATTTCACAAACAGCGTCCTCAAGTGTCGAATCACATTCCGTCACAGCCAAATAAAAATCAGTGGGCTTATAATCATAACACCCATTGTCTTCACAACGATGACATAGAAACCATATTCTTTTGTTGTTCCAACAGTTGAATCGTTGACCCGGTTCCTCCTCCCAGAACAATCTAAAACCACGACGATACCAATCTCGTAGCAATAAACTAAAATCACGGTTAGGATTCTTTCCAATCATACCTGGACATGTATTCTCCCACGGATTACATTTATCATAATGGCAATTGGAGCATAGGTGCCCTCTAGGATGAGAGTCACATACCTCTTCAAGACAGGAATTACAACCTTTAATTTGTACAGCATATCCTCTATGCAATTTACACGGGTTGCATTATCTACACTTTTCATCATACTCATCAATCATTGTGCAATTCTCACATGATGACCAGCTGCCCAGTGTGTACATACATAGGGGACATGTATGGAACATTTTTTTTCATGTGTTGACACTCTCACTGCCACAATGAAACTGAGCTAGCAACAACAAAAAATTGTCTGAGATAGAGAGAGGAGTAAATCATCCTTGAGCACCATCTTTCTCATGAAAAAAAGGTCCTAAATTTCTAAACTAGTGTTTAAAAGCATATCCACAATATCATTTTGCCGTGTCGTGATCAATATATCAGTAAATTGTGTAAATGCATTTGGACCACGATGTAGAAGCTTCATACAATAGTCTAATAATGGAGAATCAGTTTTCATTATATCAACAAGCATTCCCCGAGAAAATATCTTCCTTTGAATAGACAGCTCTAGAAAATCATCATCTAGAATCAAACGTTTTTCCATAAGCACTAGATTCCTCATGATTCGCTCTTTCTCAAATCTATACATTTTTTAGAGTCCTAACACTCTCACAACCAACTAAAGACTAACCAGAATTTCTTTTTCTACTCTAAAAAATATACGCTAGTCTACTATAGAAAGAAAAATACCTTTGATTTAGAAACAATTTTATTGAGTATAATTACAACAATAATAATATTCACTGATGCATTTTGTTCTCATCAATATATTTCGATAGCACATCTAGCGCTGACCGAAGTTGATTTATATGGAGAATATTCACTTTTCCAGCAAAACATAGTTGCTCCTCCTGCTTAAATTTGCTTAATTATATCACGTATCTAGCATACATATTGTCCCATTCAAGGCATAGTCTACAGCCTCCGGCTATTTCCACAGCCACATTGGGTACTCGTATATCGTTGCTGCTGCTGTCGGCTCCATCATTAATCTCCAATAATGTAAATGCACCACTCATTTTTCTCTGCTAATATCCTCTCAAATAAACTATTCTCTTTGAATTCAATTCTCTTACTAATATGAATTGTAAAGAAAACCAATTTTTTTATTCAAATCCCAATCACCAATCAAGTTATCGTATATGGAGTAACCTTCGCTCTCTGATTGGCTCCTAAAAAACAGATGTTGTCTCAAAAACCGGTTCGGTTGAGTTATATAATTATGATCATACTCTCAAAAAATGTTTGACCACATTATACCTTGCCAAATTTAAAAAAAAAAATGTCTACGTCAAACTGTGTGAGGGAGTTCTGACTCTCTTTGAAAAGGTGTATACGTCCCGTAGAAGTATTACCTATATGCATGGGGATACTCACTCTCTTTGAAAAGGTGTAAAGTCCCGTAAAATAGCATGGGAGGGAACATAAACCCTTAGAATAGCATGGGAGGGAACATAAACCCTTAGAATTCCATAGATACATTCTACTCATGTGTCTCAGGATTCGTTCTTAAAAAATTGAGACAAACTGTCAAAATTTAGCGTAAAGAGCAAGGTATTGAGGCGTAGGAAATCCTCACATATACACAATAATTTCTGTTCGTTTTGAATTTTAACAATTGCCCCGGAACATCTTTACATGCAAAAGTAAATAGGAAAAGACAAAGTAAGACCAACAAAAAGAATTTTGCAAAGGAATTCTATCAAATCTCCCCAGTGTAAAATTTCCGCTGGAAAGTTTACCCCCGGGAATTTCCCTCCACACGGAGAATTATTCCCATGGAAACCCATCCCAAGCACAAAATCCCCCTCCAGGCGAAAAATGCATACTTCCCAATAACAAATACTATACGTAAACTAAGGGCACATTTTATAACTTAAAGACCTATCCCCAAGGTCTTCGGGGGGGGGGGGGGTGTTATCTCCAAAGACATATTTTTTAAGGTTTTTCAACTATGCTAAACAAAATTGCTATCTCAAAAATTTTGATCGGTCAATTTTGTGGAAAAAAGGGTGCGGGAGGGTTGCTTGTTGCCCTCCAATCTTTTTGGTCACTTAAAAAGGGCACTAGAACTTTTAATTTCCATTCAAACTAGCCCTATTCCAATGTTCTAGGACCATTGTCTCGATACGGTCACCCCTGGGGAAAATAAAAACAAATAAATAAATAAGCCAATAAACACGCACCGTGATCCTTCTTCTGGCAAAAATGCAAAAATCCACTTTTTTTAGATAGGAGCTTGAAACCTCTGCAGTAGGGTTCTCTAATGAGCTGAATCTGATGGCGTGATTTTCACTAAGATTCCTTGACTTTTAGGGGGTGTTTCTCCCCTTTTTTGAAAATCAGGCAAATTTTCTGAGGCTCGTAATCTTTATGGGTAACACTCAGCTTAATGAATCTTATATATTTGGAATCAGCATAACAAGCCAATTCTTTTGATATACTTATTGATATAAAAAATCCTTTTTTTAGTTTCGGTTACTATTGAGCCGTGTCGCTCCTTACTTAGAGTTCTGTTTGAGAACTGTTTGATTCTACCTTACTGCATATAAGAAAACGGACTTTCTTTTTTATTTATTTAGGATATATTCAAGTTCTAATGAGATTTAGATGCAGAGAAGCAAGAATTCATATGCTTTATAGAAGAGTTTTTATTGCGACCTTATTTAGAGATATTTTACCTAACTGATATAAGACAACGGACTTTCTTTTGTAGTTATTTAGGATATGTTCAAGTTCTGATGAGACACAGACTTAGAAAAGTAAGAATTAAAATGCTTCTTGCACAAGAGGTGTCTTGTAGTATATACAAATTTACGCTCCGCCGCTTTTATCCTTTTTGTTTACTTTTTATGCCCTGCTAAACACTGAATATTTCACCCTCTCACTGGGTTTGTTTCATTTTACTGGTAACACAGAATGAATCTAAGCAAGGCAACCCCCTGCCCCTATAGGCAGGGTTCAGATGATTCCTATGCCCTTCAAGTTTATGTTATCTATCAAAATAAATTGGGTCATACGAAACATCAAAACAGGTATTTTTTTTTACATTTACCTACAATATTTTAGGTTTTTGATGAGGTGCAGGTGTAAATGTAGGAACAGGGATGCCCCTTTATAATACATGTAGCCCCCAAAATTAAATTTGCTTAGCTTTTAACTACCCAAACTTTAGGATTAATTGAAAAAGTAAATAATTTAAATTTGTTTGGTTTTAAATGCTGGTGGTACAATAATATAATTGCTAGTTTTAGAATTTAAAGACGCTGAAAGAAGAGGATGAGGGATTGAAAAAGACATCATGGGTGGGATTAAAAGAATAGTAAACAAGAATATCTGGTGGGGAGAGGGGCTGGAGGATAGTTGCAGGAGTCAGTGATAGATTGTGCAGTTTGATGGTGTATGAATTATATGATAGTAGGTTTTTCCAATTCATTTTGTAAAATAATTTCCTTAGAAATAGCCTGCACAAGATTAAAAAAAATGGAAAATAAGAAGTCGGTTATTTGAAAATAGGAATTCAATATGTCCAGAAAATCTTTTTTTTTTAATGAAAAGCTTAAAGTTAGAACCGTAAGTCCCTGAGCCAATTAGACCATAATGTACAAGAATAAAAGAAAGCAGTTTGGGTGTCTGAAAAGGCACCTAAAGTGGGACAAAAAAAGAGCCAAAACTTTTTTCCAATTAGTTGAACCTTATACCAGTTATTCCTTGGGTCGATGTGACTCCAATGTAATCGAAAAAATTATTAAAAATTAATTCCCCCAAAAATGAACCCCAGATTCTTTTCAAATTGTTCGTGGCAACCGAAACTCCTAAAAAAATACTCTTTACTTTCCTTTGAATAAATTGTTTTGTAAAAGTTTGACTAAATATAAAATAAATATAAATATGATGTAAAGTCGAATAGAATTCGACTTTTTGTTCCAATTCTTTAAGAACGACTCCTGAACCACAAGGGCCATTGCAATTGAATCAGAATAATTTTTAAAGAACTTTAAGACTTTAGCATAAGGAACGAGGGCTTAGGAAGGAGCAGCCCCCCTCATATATGGAATGTTTTCTGTTCGTTTTAAGCTTTAATCTTACTCTTACTTTTACCTAAAATTACAAGTAGAAAGTAAGGAGCAACACTAAAACTCAAAACGAGCAGAAATTATTCTGTATATGAAGGGTTTAACCCTCTTCAATACCTTGCTCTTTACGCTAAAGCTTATAGTATTTAAAAAAAATCTTCCTATTCTAACTAAATGGCCCATGTGTTTCAGCAGCCATTCTTAAAAAAATAGAATAAACAGTCAAGCTTCAGCGTAAAGAGCGAGGTATTGAAGAGAGGAAAATCTTTCACATATGGAACAATTTCTGTTCGTTTTGAGTTTTAATGTTGCTCCTTACTTTCACTTAAAAAAAAACCTTCTTTTAATTTAATTTCTGTTCGTCTTTCGAATAATGTAGGTAAATCTGGCTCAGCCTCCATGAAATATACTCCCCCTCCTCTCACGGGAAACTTCTTCGTGAAAATTTCACCCAACGTAAAGTACAACCCCGCCCCCGTCAAGTTCCCTTCAGATAGTGCCATCCTCGCTGAAAATTCTCCCTCCCGTAAGATTTCTTGAGGACGATTCAGCCTAAAAAATTATCCTTAGCATATTTTCATTTGAAAAAGAATCTCTGATCGGTTTCTCGATCGCTCCGAAAATGCCCCCTTCCATAGAATTTTTTTTCCGGAAATCAAAACACGCGGAAAATAGCCCCCGGATAATTCCCCCGGAACATCTCAACAAGCAAAATTGATTTGGCTAAGATAAGTTAAGACAATTAAGAAGAATTCCGTATAGAAATTCTGTCAAATTTCCCCAGTGTAAAATGTTTCTGAAAAATCACCTGATATAAACACGCATCCGTGATCTGTCTTCTGGCAAAAATAGCAAAATTCCACAATTTTGTATATAGGAGCTTGAATTTCTACAGTAGGGTTTTCGGGTTTGCTGAATCTGATGATGTGATTTTGATCAAGATTCTTTGAAAATTAGGGGATATTTCTCCCTTATTCGGAAATCAGGCATATTTTCTTAGGCTCATAACTTTTGATGGATAACACTAAACTTGATATATCTTATATATATTTGGAACCAGCATAATAAGTGGATTCTTTTGATGTTTCTATTGATATCAAAATTCCGCTTTTTAAGAGTTTTGGTTACTATTGAGCCGAGTCGCTCCTTACTTACAGTTCTTTACCACGAACTGCTTAAAAACTTGTTTATTTTATTTATTCAAATATCTCTATACACCTTCAAGGATTCTAATCCTACCTGGGATTTCGCAATAACTGGTGACCATAATCCAATTTTTTGGAATCCGATGCAAATTCAAGTTGTTTTTCGTGGAATAAGGCTTGAAGAGGATGTCTGGAAATTAAAAATAAAATATTTACTGACAATACCCTGATATCTTCTGTATTTTATCATCAAAACGACAGTAAGAACTTGCGTGCTAGAAGAGATTCTTTTGTCTTTTTATCATCTCACTTCACTGGGATGTTGACACGAAACAAGGATTTATTAAAGCTGTTTGACGTTCGGCTATCTATTACTATCCAATATTTACTATGAAATCTTACTTTACATATTTCTTAAGTGTCTGTAACTCCCAGCCAATGACACGGTGCTATAGAACGAGTATGTGAAGCAAGTATTTCTTCAAGGTACTTTATAACCAGAATTTGGTTTCTGTTCACCACAAGTGAGTATAGGTTTTTTCGCTTTTTGTATGCCTGAAGGCAAGGCAGTATTTCTCACTGTAGAAATAACACACACACTCAGTTTGTTTCATTGAAAAGTTGTGAATTTTACATGTACAAACGGTGCACCCTATTTTGTTTCACGCCTGACGGGGCTGAGCTGAAACTTTTAGAAAAAGTTATATGTTTTTATCGGGGGAGCTGAGGGGCGGGGTAAGGCTGCGTATAATTTTGTTTTTTAGGTAAGTAGGCTAAGAAAATCTCTTGTCCTCTCAAAACAGCATAAACTACGATTTTCTTTTGCTTGTCGTTCGATGGGCTGTTTGGGTAGCTATAAAAAATTAAAGACATTTGTTCTATTTCGTTATATTAAACTAATTGAGCGCGTTTTCCAATAAATATATATAAATATATATATATATATATATATATATATATATATATATAATATATATATATATATATATATATATATATATATATATATATATATATATATTATATATATATATATATATATTATATATATATATATATATATATATATATATATATATATATATATATATATATATATATATATATTATATATATATATGAGCAATAATTGTATATGTATGTATGTATGCATGTTCTCGAAAACGGCTCCATATTTTTTCGATAAAATTAGTATTTTGGGATATTCTCGCATAAAAAAAAAAAAACGATCCAGATATATCAGAAGTCTGAGAAGCCTTGATTTTGGTTTTTGCAAATGACGTCATGTACTATGTTAGTATTTTCTTATACGATGTCATGCATAGAATAAATAGGATTGTTGAGTTTCCAATGCGACAGTTATTTATATAATATAATGTCTGTTGGAAGGCCCAAAAAACCAAAATTTGCAGTTGCAGTTTCTATAAATGATGATTCTTTGGAACAACCACCTGAACTATCAAACGTGATAAAATGTGAAATTTGACAACCTGAACCATCAATTGCGGCAACACCAATACGGACAGCTAAAGCAAAGGCAATTGCTAAATTGTCTGACGTAATCAAAATCCAAAAACGTGTCAAAAATGACAATGAAGAGCAAAGACACGGGCGGTTCGAAGATATGCGAAAACGACAATTAGAGCGTGTTAAAAATGAAAATGAAGAACAAAGACACATGTGGTTAGAAGACATACGACACCAAACAAGTGAGGGAGTCAAAAATGAAGTTGAAGAACCGCGACTCAATGAGAATCAATCAAGACAGCGAGAATCAAAACGTGTCAAAATTGAAAATGATAGAGATGATTATGGGATTTGGGATTTTGACATGGATAAGGTCATCAATGCCTACCATACCTTTGTCAAAAAAACAAAGGTTCGGCGATATGTAATTCATAATGACGAAAGATAAGCCGAGGTTTAACGAAGCAAACAAATTGAAAATGATAGCGATGATGATTGGGTTTTGGATTTTGACATGGATAAGGTCATCAATACCTACCATACTTTTGAAAATCAAAAATATGGACTGAATAAATCGTTGGAAGAAAAAGAAGTTTTTGTCCCACCACCTTAATAATTGAAAGAAACAAAAGGTTCGGCGATATGTCTTTCAAAACGACAAAAAACAAGCCGAGGCGAAAGTTAAAGGTCCTATAAACAAATATAATTTTACAAAGGCACCACTTCTAATTTAAGCTCTAATTAAGTTAATTTAAGGACGTCATGACACCAAGAATTTGTAAGAATTTGTATAATGGGCGCTCTAAACCAGTGGCGTTTTTGTCCTGGATAGGTGGGCAGCTCTCCCCCCAGTTTTTCTGACATCCGACATTGAATTCCTTTTATTTTATATTTTTAAACTCCTATGAAGGTACTTTACCCCTCCCCCAGATTATGAGGCCTAAAACCACTGCTGCTTCAGACCGCAGGTTGAAGAGCCGCTGCCCTACATAGAAATACAAGGACTCGTATACCATCTTGAACATAGCTGATGCCCTCAGTGACTTTGTTTCCGAGAAATTTCGTCGTATGCTTAATCAATGGAATCATATTCTCTCTAAAAAATTTCTATTTCTCAACACTTTAGTTTGAATTAGCTCTTTCACTATTTTTGAACACTAGATGGATACGATCACTCCTGAAGAAGATAAATAAAAAAAAAAAAGTTTTTCCGAGGGAGGTAAAGAGCGAAGTTGAAACTAAAAATGGACAAAAATTAATACTTTTCAGACTACCTAATATATTTTAATAAAACTAGTACAAATAAAACAACCAATTATGCTTCCCTATGTTTCTAGGATTATAGAAAACTAGCGCTTTACTTAAAACACTAAAGTCAAGTATAAAAAACAGGAATATTGATTTGGGGGTCCAAAGTGAGTATGTAGTCTAACACCAGTAAACGAATCTATAGAGCTTTTCATAGTCTTACATCAGTTGTGACATCAGTATCTTTCAGTATACAATTAAAATTATCTAAAAATATAAGCGTAAAATTAAATATTTTTTTAATAACCGCAAAGTAACTGGACAGCACATATAAATATTGAATTGATTTATCAGGTAGCATTTTGGTCTCGCCAGCTATAATACCAATAGTGAGTAATATACAATCTTAAATTGTAAGAAATATACTTTAGTATTACTTGAAATGAAGATCAAATAAGACATAATATGAACTGTGGAAATCCGGTAGTTTCTCTTTATACAACAGTGAATTTCAAGCTATGATACAAATTCTAAAGCTAGTCTATAGCCCTAATACTGTCAAGATGGCTTTACTTCGAACTTGTCTACAAACTAATCATGACATGTCCTTTTTAGAACCAAAGCGAGAGCCAGTCATTGAACTGAGCCATTGTGCAGAAGTGATACCAAATTAAACGAAAAAAAAATAAATAAATAATAAAGCAACAATCCTACAATGGATTGTTGCTTTATCTTAAAAGGGATTGATCCTAAAAGGGATTGATAGTTTTTTTATTCTGTAAAAAGTGTCGTTAGTTGGTTTGCTTTTACTGTACCAAAACCTCTATGTTATTTTGTGTTTTAAGTAAAGCGCTAGCTTTCTATAATCCTAGGAACATAGGAAAACAGAATTAGTTGTTTTATTTGTACTAGTTTTATTGATATATATTAGATAGGCTCTGAAGTAATAATTTTTGTTCGTTTTAAGTTTAAACTTCACTCTTTGCCTCCCTCGGAAGAACTTTGTGTTTTTAAATTAATCTTTGTTCGTTTTTGATTAAAATTTAATGTAGAAACAACGTTGCCATGATCTTTTTTATTTATACGGAATAATGAATGTTCGTTTTAAGTTTTAATGTAACTCCGTTGTTTCAGTTGAAAACTTATTTTTAATATATATCGATTATCACCGATTTAGGGGATGTAAGACACCTCTAGAAAATATTGCAGACAACCTTGACAGCTAAAAAACTTTCAGTCTATACTGTAAAGTTCATTATCAATACTTCACAAAACAACACATGTTTTTCAGGAACGTTTGTTTTTCGATGAGCAAAAAGTTGTTTTTACTCGGCCGACTTCGCCTGAAAAAGCCATAATGAAGCCAGGGCATTATAAATCGCCTACTGACTAGCAGAAACTAGAAGGCTTAATAAAAGAGAGCTGTTTAAGGGCTCATTTAAAAGCTTATATTTATACCTAATCACTTTTTATAAATTTGGCTTGATATCATATTCCCACAAAGTGCACTTTCGGTTGTTTCCCACATTTTTTCAAATGAAAAAAGTGCCTTTTCCAATGAAATGACCAAAAAAGGGGTTTTCCGAAACATAGGCAGGAGCAAAAAATTAAGGGGGCAAGGACGACCCTTTGCATCAATTACCACCGTTAGAACTAGAACTCAGGCTTCATCGCAGAGTGAAGTTTGAAGGTTCAATTCAAAACTGTTGATCATTCAAGCTTAATTTTTGGTAGATTTTTAGTTGAAAAGTTTTTAGTTTTAGTTAATTTCTTTTCGTAATAATCTTTTACTTTTAAGACGAGTAGGCGATTTATGAAACTTACTAAGAGGGTCTGGAGGGGGAGTATATGTGAGGGGTTCTTATAAACCTCCAGTTAAAAGCTTTGGACCATAATTGTTGCAATGGTATCTTTTATGCTTCCAAACTGTTCCACTTAAGAAGTGGCATCAAAAGTGCCATTTTTAGTGCTATATGGCACTTTTGTATGGTAAAATTGATAAAAAGCACGTAGATATGAGTAATAGGTTTAAAATCTGCCTTCTCGGAATATGCCTTAAAAAATGAATACATCACGCTTGCAAAAATAGTGGATTGTCTGGAAAGTAATCATAAGAAGGGACAAACCATGATTGAAGAAAAAATCCAAGCTGGAACCGAACGCATGATAATCTAATTTGAAGTCAAGCACTGTACTAGCAGAACCACTCCTCTAATAATGTAATTTAATATATTGGTGTTTGTAGGACTTGAATTGCGTAGCTTATTAAGGGAGGGGGCAGGAGGAGAAACATGTGAGAGGCGTTCTTGCAAACCTCTAGTTAAGAGTTTGTCACCATAACTATTACAATGATTCCGTTTTATGCTTCCAAGATTTTCCACTTAAGAAGTGGCACCAAAAGTGTTATTTCAGTGCTATATCTCACTTACGGATGGTAGAATTGACAAAAAGAACGTAGATATGAGAAAAAGTTTTCAAATTAGCCATTAAACATCACTCTGTAAAGTTCTGGTAGCCAACTAGCCCCAGCTTTTCTACTTGAGACATGGCACCAAAAGTGCCATTTTTAGTGCCATTTGAAACTTTCAGATGATGGAATTCATAAGAAGAACGTAGACATAATCAATATTTTTTATATGAGATATCAAAAATCTATCTAAGATGTTCTGGTAGCCCGCTAGCCCCACCCCTTCAGAAACGGCATAAAAAGTGTTTTTTTTCGTGCCATATAGCACTTGCAGATAGCGGAATTCATATAAACCACGTACATATGAGAAATAGTTTTTGAATGAGCTCTTAAGTATCTCTATGATGTTCTAGTAACCCGCTAGGCCTGAAAAAAAAAGAAGAAAAAAGGCCCTTTTAACGTTTTTAACTTTTAGTTATTATTGACTATGGTTCACTCTTTACTAGGTTGCAGCTAATGCTTCAACCATGACAAAGAGTTCATTTAAAATTCTCCCCAGAAACTAGTTAACATTGAGATTTGTGAAATCTAATGGACGGTAGAACTTGTAAAAACCTAGTAAATATAAGCAATAGCTTTTAATTGAGCCATTAAACATCTATCTACGGTGGTGTGGTAGCTTGCTAATGTTTCATTAGCTTACTGATGAGCAGACGATTTACGAAACTTACTAAGGGGGCTAAGAGGGGGAGTTTAAGGGGGGGGGGTGTAAACCTCCAATTAAAAGTTCTGGAAAATAACAGTTACAATAGTACCTGTTTAGTACTTCAGAGGTTTTCCACTTAAGAAGTGGTACCAAAAGAGTTGTTTTAAGTGCTATATCGCACTTACGAATGGTAAAATAATAATAAAAAAAAAACAATTATATATGAGCAATATCTTTCAAATAAGCCATTAAACATCACTCTTATAAGTTCGGCAAGCCCAATAGCCCCAGATTTCCCATTCGAGACACGGCACCAAAAGTGCCGTTTTTAGTCCCATTTGGAGCTTGCAGATGGTGGAACTTATAGCAAGATTGTAGATATGAGCAATATCTTTTATATGGGCTATATAAAATCTGTCTACGATGTTCTGGTAGCCTTCTAGTGCCACCACTTGAGAAACAGCACAAAAAGTGCCATTTTCATGCCATATGAGTAGTATGGGGTAATGCACTTCTGCGGCTCTATCCCCCCACCAGTCATACGGGCCTATTATTCCTGCAGGTGCCCTGTTATTTTTGCACATATGCTTCCGAGAATTTTGCGAAATTCAAGAATTATATCTTATCTGATATTGTGTAATCATTCATGTTCTAGGTGAATACAAGAAAACAGTACCCCCCCCCCCCCCATATTACAAGACACATATTACAACAAGACACAAATCCCAACACTCCAAGCGGCCCTTGGAGACATCAAGTCTGTTGACCATGTGGTATGACGTTCTGGAGTACAGCAGGCCAGGTATCATTATTGTAATGTAATGGAACTGTGCACATTGATTTTCCATTACCGGACTTGCGCATGAGTTTGAGCCCCCAAATTCTCATCAAGGGCTCCATGTCCCCATTCCAGGACTTTTTTCTACAATTTTGTATTGATTTCTACGGCTTGGTCTTGATTTCTAGGGTTGGCCCTGGTTTATAGAGTTTAGTCTATATCCAGATTTTAAGAGGATGGCCTTAATTTCTACAGTTTGGTCTTGAATCATATGAATTCATCAGGACTTCTATGTATTGCTTATGATTTCTACAGTTTTTCTAATGATGTCATTGGCATGGTCTGGATTTCTATCCGGACCATACCAGAAGGTGAAAGGTAATATAACAGGAGACACTTTGAGAACCATATATTTAAGGTAAACCCAACAATGCAGAAGACACTGAAAAAAAAACTTTTAAAGTGAAACCTAACAAACAGAAGACACTAAAAAAAACTTTTAAGGTGAAACGTAACAAAACAGAAAACACCTTGAAAGAAAAACTTAAGGTGAAACCTAACAAAACAGAACATTAAAAAACACTTAAAATAAGAAAAAAATTGAGCTGAAAGTTAGCAGAGCTGAAGACACTTTAAAAACAAAACATTTAAGGTGAAACCCAACAAAGGTGAAGACACTGAAAAAATTAAGGTGAAACCTAAAAAAACAGAAGACACTACGAAAAAAACTTTTAAGGTGAAACCTAACAAAACAGAACACTGAAAAAAACATTTAAGGTGAAAAAAAAATTTAAGCTGACACCTAACAAAACAGAATGCTTTGCAAAAAAACTTTTAAGGTGAAACGTAACAAAACCAAAGACTGAAAAAAAACTTTAAAGGTGAAACCTAACAAAACAGAACACTTTGAAAAAAGAAATTTTAAGGTGAAACGTAACAAAATAGAACACTAAAAAAACAACTTTGGGATGGTCCAGATTTCCAGGGTTGACCCTGATTTTCATGAATTTGTGTGGATTTGTATGCAATGCTTATGATTTCTATGAATTCATCCAGAACTTGTGAGACAGTTGTCCAGAACTTTGGACAATTGTTGAAATTTAATGTAAAACGTAACAAAATAGAAGACACTTTGAAAAAAAACTTTTAAAGTAAAACCTAACAAAACAGAACACTTTGGAAAAAAAATTTAAGGTGAAAATAAAGATCACTTAGCGTTGCAACCTAAGGCACATGGCCTGAGCGGGTGTGCTGCCATCTACTACTAGAGTTGGAAAAATGGCAGTAGTTGAAGTAGTTCAAATGTATCGCCTTCTATACTTTTTTAAATGTAAAAGCTCACTGAGTTTTTTTAATGCGGCTGACTCCGTAGTACTCTATGGCTGGTCATCGACACTAGTTTTTCATCTCTTGTATCCCATCGAAGTTTTGGTGTCAAGGATAAGAAATTGAAAAGTTTCCATCTCTTGGACTCATTTGTCTTATGTCCAATCATACCTAAAAACTTTGGTTTTCTAAGAATTTCTATTATATTTGGAAGTTTTGGTACCAAGGAAATGAAATTAAAATGTTTTTCGTCTCTTGGATGCGTTTGTCTTAGGTCAAATTAAGATTTTTCTTATACTTGGAAGTTTTTGTATCAAGAACATGAAATTAAAATGTTTTTTCCAACTCTTGGATCCATGTACCTTTGTACCGTGAGTAATATGTGATATATTTAAAATACAAAAAAAATAAAATTCTTTCCTTCTAAGAATAATTCTGACATAAATTAAACGTCCCCTAATTAAGTTTAAATCCCGTTTCAAAAAGAAAACTTCTTAATCAGCAAACGAAAAACTGCATTTTAGTCTCAGCAAAACATCAACGCTAATCAGTTTTGAATTTCACGATGATGCTTGGCAATAAGAAATCACTAGATACAAAGTTCACAGGAAGTTTAAGTTATTATAGCAGTATGAATGTTTAATCATCAAAAATATTAAAAACAAATTATTGGATGGGCAGTTAGCATAATGAGTTTAGTTTGCAAACATAATTAAAAGGTAGCGGGCCCTCCAAGGAGTTGGGCCAATCGTGAAATAGCTCTCAGCGCGCAGAATCAAGAATAGCGTCTTATAGTGTTGGAAAAGTATTTTTCGGGGCAATTGCCATTCTGTCATTATTATTATTATTATTAAGAACCCAGGCATTATGATTACAGACATTATGTTCCTACCATTCTGCGAGCAATTATGACTTTATTGTTCTGACTGAAGTGAAGCCTTGCTCATATACATACGTTTTTGTCCACCTGAAATGTAAGTCTCAATAAAACTATTACTTTCCTATTTGTGTTTGTTCTTATTATATGCCTGTATCTCATCGCAAGTAGATAACTTGTTCAATTGTACTCCATAGGCAGCGTTCCCTAAGGAAAACCTCGTAAACTTGGAGGAAAACATGCGAACTAGTTATGCTAAAAACTTCGTAATTTAAATTTATATCATTGGAGAGATACAGACTTCTAAGAAAAAGTGATTAGGCCTATAACCGCTCAGTTATTATAGGAAAACCCTTTAAAATATCTCATAGGAGATAATAGCCTCCCCCAAATAGGTTAAGTGGAAAAATAAATTTATTTTGAGTTATTCAAACGCTAAAATATCAGAAGAATTAAGCAAACTATTAATGGCGCAGAAGTTGGTCGTGAAGAATGTAAAGATAACAAAATCTATTCTGCAATACGATGGACAAACAGATATCGACGAATTTAATATCCAATTGGCCCAGTTTGTAGAATTAACAAAAACAGAGCTAGAAACGTTAGTAGGTATGCTCCTACTTAGATTAAGAGGCAGGCCTTAACCTTCCTAAAGCAAATTGAAAATACAATAGGGGATGATGATAGCTTGTCAATAAATACAATAGAAAAATTGTTAAAGGCATTCAAAGATAGATCCATCAAAACTAGTTCAACTAATAAATTAAAGCACGGAATGGTACGTTTTGACCATACACAGAATATAAGAGAATATCTTCATAATATCCGGATTTCAGTAGAAGCAAAATTCGGAAAAAGTTCAGAAGAATTGTATGAAAAAATCATATTTCACGCCTTTTTGCAAGGGCTACCCCCAAAATTATATAGAATGGTAATAACCAAAACCATCCAAACGTTGGACCTTGCAGTTCAGTAAGTGGGTCGAATGATCGAAATTGATACGATGGTGGCAAATCCAGTAAAACAAAAATAAATAGCCTAGGCGAATCAAACGCAAACCTGACCTTCAAGGGCGATCAAGCTTCTACAAACTTCTTTTCAAGGGGTAATTCCCCAGTGCCACAAAGAAATAAAACGCAAGAACCCGCTAGACAGAAAACAGTACGTTTTCAGCCTGTCAAACAAATTAGTTATGAAAATAACCCTACAATAATAAGATGCTATATTTGTAATCGTGTTGGGCATATCGCGAGAGAGTGCCGTTATGTCCCCAATCGCACACCAAGGATTGCCGTCGGTAATACGCAAAATTATGGTAACCATTTGTTCGGAAGAACAAATTTTAGCGCCAGTGGTGCACTAGGCTATAGCCAAGGAAGATTGCGCCAATCAGTACCTCACAATGCATACCAACTAAATTTGTACAATCCCCCCCCCCAATAAAAAAATTAATTATCGATTTGAAAACCCAAATACCCGCCAAAGTCAATATAATGCAAGAATGGTATATAGAAATCCCAAAAATTTGCGGACGGGAAATGAAAATTTTTCAAGCCAACGGCATTTGCAGTCAGCGCCAGCAACCGGCACTGACGCAAGAAATCCAAACTCCCGTAATAATACATAGCAAAACCAGACAAATGTAAATCAATTAGATATGCCCAAGGAATCTCACATGTCTGAATCTCTATTGCAGACACCGACGTACGAAATAAATCCACGGGGAAACGTGTCAGGCCCCTCAGATGAATAAATTGGACCCAGAGGGTGCCTAGAATATTTTATAGATCCAACCCAATAGTAGTACCGTCTTCTAGTGATAGTAACAATAAGTTACCTATATTTAATGATTTTTGTGTGGCAAATGTTTGCTTTAAGGCTTTAATTGACTCTGGCGCAACGGTTAATATCATAAACTCATACGTATTTAATTAGTTGCCTCCGCATATTAGGCGACGGAAAAATGTTAATAATCCAAATTTAACCAGCGTAGCAGGGCATAAATTGGACGCAAGAGGTTCAATTTGTCTAGACGTAAACAGGGATAATAGAATTTTTCCGACAAACTTTATAATATATAATATGCATCGGCGCAAATTTTTTAAAGTCTAATAAAGTACTATTAGACGTAGCAAACGAAAGGCTTGTCTACCCGGCTAAGGTAGGAGAAGGAATTTCTACCTTAAGAAATTGTAACAGAGGTTACGAAGAGAATGTCACAGTAAATAAAATTTCTGGTGGTATAATATCGCAATCTTTTGGACCTCATGTCTCGCTACAAAGAGGACATGACATAATCAGAAATTTGTTTAATTATTCTGAGAGACATTGCAGAGATGAAGTAAATTTAAATAATAAGTGGATTGAATCTACAAAAATAAAAATAGGAGATATGCGACGATACAGGTCGAATGAAATCAAAGAAATAGTGGAATTATGGAAAAAAGTTAGGAACCCCAATGCGGTTCAGGCACAGCCAATGTTATTGGCGGATAGCGTCAGTTTAAATTTAATAGACAATGAAAATAAAGAATAATATTAAGGATTCGAAATACGGAAAACAAAAGTCCCTCCCAAAACGATGCAAAGAACTCAAATATCACAGATGATGGATCCAGTAGATAGCAAATCTGAAATATGGCTCGCGATCCCGTCAAATAAAACTCCTGAAATTCTGTTATGCGAAGAACAGATTATATCTTACGACAAAGGAGAAGGTTTTATTTGGGTAACTAATAACCACGAAAATGATACGATTACAATAAAAAAGGGAACATGTCTAGCTCAAATCGAGATCCAGAATGATTTAGATAGATGGGAAAATTTCAAAAGAAACCTAGTTAACGGCATTAAAACCTCAATTAACAAATACCCTCTAACTAAATCGCAATTCTTAAACAAATTTATTATGGATCATATTACGGACTTAGAACTTAAGAAAAAAATATGCGAATTATAATGGAATTTTAAAAATGTATTTTCCGCATCTGAAGATGACATCGGACTGATACCGTTTTATGAACATTCAATTCTAACGACCGGTAATCCTGTCGCGAAACAAACAGCCATATCGTGTGCTGTATAAGCACAAAGAGTGGTTAAAAAAATAAAATTCATGAATTAGAAAAAAATGAAATTATACGTCCCAGTATAAGTCCGTATTCTGCACCAGCGATCTTGGTACCAAAAAAGAATGGTGATCTAAGACTTGTAGTAGATTATAGAGCCCTTACAATCAAGTAGTTAGTGATAAATTTTCTTTACCGAGAATAGATGAAATCCTTGACTCTATCTTGAGCAAAAACAAAATTTTTACTTCTTTGGATCTTACCCAAGGGTACCACCGAGTGAAAATAGCTGAAAAAGATGTCCATAAAACTGCATTTTCTACAACTGAATGTGGTTCCTACGAATACTTAAGTGTACCTTTTGGACTTAAGACAAGTTCAAGCGCGCTATGTAGACCCTTATTACACCTGTTAAGAGGATTAAAGAATACCATTCATTTTGTTGATGATGTCATATGCGTAGGAGAAAACGCTGAACAACACTTAGCAACATTAGCTAATGTGTTCGAGAAATTCATAGAGGGCAATTTAAAATGCCGGCCTGAAAAATTAAATTTATTTCAACCTAAAATTAAATTTTTAGGAGTAGTGGTGACACAAGGAGAGATATCCCCAGACCCCGACAAAATAAAATGTGTTGAAAACCTCAAACCCCCTAGAACTATGAAAGAATTAAGAGGAATTTTAGATCTTACTGGCTACTTCAGAAAATTCGTGCGCAATTACGCCCAAATTGCGAAACCCCTCACGGAGTTAACTAAAGGTCCCAAAATGTTACCTGGTCCAAGGAAGCTCAAACTTCCCTAGACCGTCTCAAAAAGGCACTCACTTCTGAAACAATATTATCGCTGCCTGATTTTGAAAACGGACAATTTGTGGTCACAACCGATGCTAGTTCAAAAGGCATTGGTGCTATTCTTTCGCAAATAATCCCCAAAGGGAACCCTGATCCTTTACAAGAACCTTATAATGACAAAAAATAGAAAAAGTTATATGCTATTCGAGTAGAACCTTATCAAAAGGCGAAAGTAGTTATTCCCCCACAAACTTAGAATTATTATCTATAATCTACCACTTAGACAAATTTAGACACTATTTAATTGGTAGAAAATTTATACTACGATCAGACCATAAAAGCTTGCAGTACCTGCGCACATTTAAAAACCCCACGGGAATTCTAGCTAGATGGATTATGAAAATCCAAGATCTAGATTACGAATTTGAATATTTAAAAGGTAAATAAAATGTAGCTTTTGACTTTTTGAGTAGATTCCCAGAAAATATGCCTTCGGAAGCCGAGGAACATGAAGTTAACGCTATTAATACTAAGAGTAAACACAAATGTAAGAAAAACAAAGTCAAAGAAAAACAAAGAAAAACACAGTAAAAGAAAATAAGGATAACTATTGTCCCTTGTCTTTAGAAAATATAAAAAGAAATAAAAAAAGGACGAAATGTGTGTAGCACTTATTAATTATTTTGTGAATGATGATGCGTTACCAGATAAATTCAAAACTCTTAGAAAAGAGATAGATAATTTTTACTATGATCTTGATGAAGAAATACTATGCAGAATCGTGACTTCTGAGGCAAATAGAAGCCAAACCTCAATAATACCTGTATTACCACAAAACTTAATAATACCTGCATTCGAATATTCGAATATATATCTAGGAGTAACGAAAACTTTCCATAAATTAAAACAATATTTTTACGAGCCGTCGGCAGTAACAAAACTTAAGGAATTTGTAAGTAAATGCGAAGCGTGTAACTTAAGAAACAAACCCCAAGCCTATCCTAAACCCCCAATGGGAAGAGTCCCGGTAGCGAAGTTCCCCTTTGATATTGTCTCATTTGATTTATATAGAACCAGTGGAGGCTTACCTGTTTCCAACAGAGGACATACTTGTATTCTTTCAGTTATAGATCACTTTTCCGGATTTACTTTTGCAAAAGCATTAAAGAATCAAGGCGCTTACGCCACGAGTAAGGCGTTAGCGAAATTATTTTTAAAATTTGGCATTCCAAATAAGGTTATAAGTGATAACGGAAGCAATTTTGTTTCAAAAGTAACAAAAGACAATGAGTTTTCTTAACATAGAGAAATTGGTGACATCCCCTTACCACCCACAAGCTAATGGTAAAATAGAAAATAGGCATACAATATTTTCAAATGTATTAAGCATTTATACAAAAGACAACAGGAGCGATTAGGATCAATTCTTACCTTATTTAACTAACATAATCAGTACTGCTTATTCAGAAACAACCAAAGACAACCCTTTTTATTTACTATTTGGTCGCGGTTTTAGAATCCCGTATGATGAGATTATTGAGTCCCGGCAATATTACAATAACACAGAGGATTACAAACAAGAGTTCATAAATAGGATGAGGAAAACTTATAAGATAGTTAGGCAAGAGTTGGAAAAATGTAAAATAAACCAAGAGCTAAGAAACCAACCCAAAGTCAAAGGGAACATAGATTTTAAGATAGGAGATTGTGTCTACCTAAAAAATGAGGCAAAAGCGGAAGGCAAGAATCTTTCCAACAAATATTCTGGACCGTACAGAATAGTCAAAAAGTATGATAACGATTTTACTTTTAAAATGGCGAACCCCAATAATGGAAGAACCTATAAGGCACATATTAGCCGAATAAAACGAGCCAAATTCCCGGAAAGATGGGTACCGCGTCCCTCGTCTACTGATTCGTCAGATGCAGAAGACCAGCTCCCTAAATCAAGAATGGCAGAGCTTAAAACTCTTTAATTTCAAGCAAGACTATTTCGAGAATGATAGTGACGAGGACAACTTCTAAGAATTTTTAGCTATGAAAAATCTAGTTATTCCTAAAAGAAAATCCCTAATACCAGTGAGAATAAAAACGCCAAAAAGCGCAAAAAATTCATCATCGGAGAGCGCAGGAGAATTATATTATAAGATATCTCCGAAAAACCAATTTTTTCCTGATAGAATTTCGACCCCTTGTCCCCCCAAAAGAAGTCCAGACGATATGGTTTCCCCAGCAACCCCAATAGAGAGACCCGTGTCGCTACAAGAGGAATTAAACAGAGCTGTAGAAACTCCGCGTAGTACTGTAAAGAAAACTCCTCCCAAAGATTCAATTAAAACAAATCTGCGAGAAGCTATGGATTTAATAAATTTCCCAATAAAAAAGAGTCAAAGTACATTGCCTAAGAATAAAACTCCCAAGGATGACCAGCAAGGACAATATCATGATATAACTGTGTCCAAGGTAAAGCCCAAACAATGGACTTCATGGAGAGAAACACTAGTGTAAAGAATGCCCCATCCCCCCGAAGACATTGCATTTAAACAGTGGAGGAACCCCGCAAAATCTTTTGATTACTCTCAAAGCTCTCAAGAATCTTTCAAATCTCCCAAGTTGAAAACTCAAAGCGAGGACTTAGAGAATAAACCTTCTACTTCCAGAGGAGTAGAAATTTACGAAGGGAGGGCAGGTGATACCTCAAAAACGCGAAGTGCCACTTCTAAAAGTTCTAATGTGGAATCATCGGAAACCAGTTCCGAAAAGTCTGACGGCGAATCAGACCATATGGTAGTTAAAGAAACAGGAAAGTCAACACTGACTTCAGCGGCCGCACACGCGAAAGAAACAGTATTAAAAGGGCAAGAATTTTTGAAAAAAAACAATACAAAAAATTTGATTTTTATATCGCTAGCAAAACCTAAAAAGAAAAACCGCTAGAAACAGAAGAAAAAGTAACGACACAGTCAGGTAGAATGGTTAAGAAACTGGACTGATTAAAATACCCTTAAAAATACAAAAAAAGATTTTTAATGGATAGGCGTCATAAAGGAATAATAATTCAAAAACTCTTAGCTCACGAGTAAAAAAAAGAAAAAAAAAAATCAAAACCAGGGAATACTTTCAATAATATCTAAACCAGGGAAATATTCAATAATATTCAATAATATCAATACTTTTGACATTATTGTACGTGAACAAAAATGTTGTAATGTGTCACACATACAATTAATTTTTAGAGTAATAAAAGTCATAAATAATCCACTTTCCTTAGCTGAACGATGTCGCAAAGTAATTCGTGAAAATATGCATAAGAAAGATATGTCGAATACGTTGAAAAACCTAGAGCTTCCGAATGATCTATTGGTCTATTTGATGTACATAGACACAGATAAGAGTAATGACAATGACATAGTATACGAATTGAAGTTCCTAAGCACAAACATAATAAGTCCTAAAATAACCAATTTTAAGGCAATTAACCTGTCATACACTATTCCCAATATAGAAATTGAGGAAATGAAAACCTCAATATGATCCAAAATAGAAAAGAATAAAGGGACATTAAGGCTTACAAAAATAAGAGAAGCATTAGATTCCCAGATCCCCCTATTTACTAATGAAGACCAGAGATTAACATACGTGGATAATAGATACGGATTATTCTCAACCATTTTTTGGTGAAACATACTACTGACCGTATGTTTCGTATTCGCGATTTCTCTGCCCATGAGAACCTTACTAACTTTTAATTATGGAAGAGTTTTGAGCCTAAGAAGGCAAGACCAAAAGGAAGAACACGGGGAAACGGCTGAAATGCAGAAGTTAAACCCGGAGCCCCATGAGAACATCTAAGCCAAGAAAAAGGGAAGACATTAGAAAACGACTGGGTATAGAGGTCTCCACTCGTCCTTGCTATGTCTTGTTCCCTCATTGTAAGTTTCGTTTACGTAAAACCGTGCGAATACGACGCTGCAACATGCGTTTCTTAAACAGCACGGACGTGCGTGAACAATGAAGGCATGAAATATGTTGTAAACTGAGACCTCAAACTAAATGATGTAGTGTAACTTATGTTTAAATGGTTATTTTAAGTCTAATGCAGAATTAAATAAGGGTTGAAGAAGATTAAGATAAAGTGTGTGTAATAACGTATATTAAGGAAAATAATAAGTGACCCAGTGGTCCTAGAATATCGTGGGAGGGCTAATTGGAACGGAAATTAAAAGTTCTAGTGCTCTTTTTAAGTGACAAAAAAATAGAGGGTAACTAGGCCCCCTGCAATGCTCATATTTTTTCCACCCGATCAAAATTTTGAGATAGCCATATTGTTCAGCATTGTCGAAAATATGATAACTATGTCTTTTAGGATGACTTAATACCCCGAAGTCTCCGGAAGGAGGGCTGAAAAATATGAACTTTACCCAATGTTGACATATAGTATTGGCTATTGGGAAGTATACAGACGTTTTCAGGTGGGATTTATTCTGGTAGTGGGGGGTGGGTAGTTCGGGGGTTATGTGGGAGGATCTTTCCACGAAGGAAGTTTTCATGGGGGAAGGGACATTGATATGAAGGGGCGCCGGATTTCCCAGCATTATTTTAAAAAAAGATCAGAAATTATATAAAAAAACAAGTCTTTTAACTGAAAATAAGGAGCAACATCAAAACATAAAACGACAGAAGTAGAGAGCCAGGTATTACTCGTGACAGTACATAATTCGGTTATCAAAAGAACGTATCTTCTCAAGGTCAATCAGGGGGCTGTTTCTAAGTGTATTGACTCCGGGGCTAAGTGACGTCAGATTATTGATTCAATAATGAGACACATGTCTCATTCTAAGCCAATACTACGAGTACATAATTTATTCAAGAATTCTAGACCGAGTCTAATGGGGTCAAGGTCAATTGATTTGTTGTTGTTCGTCTAGGTGTATTGTCTCCGGGGCGAATTTTGCACATGCGCATTAACGGGAGGAAGAGATGTATTGATCTAGGATTCGAGGGGGAAGTGAATTTCCGAGAACTTGATTTACATAATCGGTGTGAATTCTGGATCTACGAAAGGGGAATTAGAAATGACATCACTTGTTTCCTAGGAATTATACGGGATTCTAAAGAGATAGAAATTCTATTTTTAAATACGGCTTCTCTGATCTTTAGGTCACAAGGATAAATTAATATTCTATCGAAACCATAATAGTGTAGCTAGGAACACCTATGAGATGAAGAGATTATTGCGGGAAAGGGTTTCCGAGGAATTTCAAATGTGAAAGCGCGGGGATGCCAAAACAAAAGGAACACGCAGAAATTACTTTTAGGGATTATTTGGGCGAAACCGTTCGAGACATTTTATAAGATGATTTAAGCGAAACCGTTTGAGGCATTTTAGAAGATGATTTTAGAAGATGATTTAGAAGATGATTTGAGGGTGAAACTCCGTTATCATTATAATACACAAGTTCCATTTGAACAGTCTTGTGAGGTCCCCTACCCCAACAACCCCCTACCCCAACCCCAAAGGGCCCCGACCCCCCTACCCCAACCCCGAAGGAACCCCCCAACCACAATGGCCCCCGGGCCCCCCGTTCCCGTGGGCCCCCAAAAGGCGCCCCGGCCCCCAATGGGCCCCTGGGACCCCAAAGGGCCCCCAAAACCCCCCGGGCCCCCAAAGGACCCCCAGACCCCAAATGCCCCCCAGGCCTCCGCAGCCCCCCTGGGGCCCAAAATGCCCCCAAGCCCCCAAAGGCCCCCCGGGCCCCGCAATTTTTTTTAATGCGTTTTTCAATCAATTTGTTTGTATGTCTGGGTTGGTGTTTCCAAGTTCAAGAATTTGTCATTATTGGTTTGTATGTCTAAAGTGCCTGTCTTTCTCTGTTTGTATGTCTGAATCTATTTGTTTGCATGTCTGGGTTGGTGTTTGCAAGTTCAAGAATTTGTCTTTGGTGGTTTGTATGTCTAAAGTGTCTGTATTTCTCGGTTTGTATGTCTGAATCTATTTGTTTGCATGTCTGGGTTGGTGTTTTCAAGTCCAAGAATTTGTCTTTGTTGGTTTGAATGTCTAAAGTGTCTGTTTTTCTCTGTTTGTGTGTCTGATTCTATTTATTTGCATGTCTGGGTTGGTGTTTGCAAGTTCAAGAATTTGTCTTTCTTGGTTTGAATGTCTAAAATGCATGTCTTTCTCGGTTTGTGTGTCTGATTCTATTTGTTTGCATGTCTGGGTTGGTGTTTGCAAGTCCAAGAATTTGTCTTTGTTGGTTTGAATGTCTAAAGTGTCTGTCTTTCTTTGTTTGTGTGTCTGATTCTATTTGTTTGCATGTCTGGGTTGGTGTTTGCAAGTTCAAGAATTTGTCTTTGTTGGTTTGAATGTCTAAAATGCATGTCTTTCTCGGTTTGTGTGTCTGATTCTATTTGTTTTCATGTCTGGGTTGGTATTTGCAAGACCAAGAATTTGTCTTTGTTGGTTTGAATGTCTAAAGTGTCTGTCTTTCTTTGTTTGTGTGTCTGATTCTATTTGTTTGCATGTCTGGGTTGGTGTTTGCAAGTTCAAGAATTTGTCTTTGTTGGTTTGAATGTCTAAAGTGCTTGTCATTCTCTGTTTGTATGTCTGAATCTATTTGTTTGCATTTCTGGGTTGGTGTTTGCAAGTTCAAGAATTTGTCTTTGTTGATTTGAATGTCCAAAGTGCTGTCTTTCTCTGTTTGGACTTACAAACACCAACCCAGACCTGCAAACAAATAGAATCAGGCACACAAGCAGAGAAAGACACACACTTTAGACATTCAAACCAACAAAGACAAATACTTGGACTTGCAAACATCAACCCAGACATGCAAACAAATAGAATCAGACACATAAACAGAGAAAGAGAGAAACTTGTCTGATTCTATTTGTTTGCATGTCAGCAAACAAATAGAATCAGACATACAAACAGAGAAAGACAGACACTTTAGACATTCAAACCAACAAAGACAAATACTTGGACTTGCAAACACCAACCCAGACATGTAAAGAAATAGAATCAGACACACAAACAGAGAAAGACAGACACTTTAGACATTGAAACCAACAAAGACAAATTCGTGGACTTGCAAACACCAACCCAGACATGCAAACAAATAGAATCAGACACACAAAAAGAGAAAAAAAGACACTTTAGACATTCAAACCAACAAAGACAAATACTTGGACTTGCAAACACCAACCCAGACATGTAAACAAATAGAATCAAACACACAAACAGAGAAAGACAGACACTTTAGACATTCAAACCAACAAAGACAAATTCTTGGACTTGCAAACACCAACCCAACCATGTAAAAAAATAGAATCAGACACACAAACAGAGAAAGACAGACACTTTAGACATTCAAACCAACAAAGACAAATACTTGGACTTGCAAACACCAACCCAGACATGTAAACAAATAGAATCAGACACACAAACAGAGAAACACAGACACTTTAGACATTCAAACCAACAAAGACAAATTCTTGGACTTGCAAACACCAAACCAGACATGCAAACAAATAGAATCAGACACACAAATAGAGAAAGACAGACACTTTAGACATTCAAACCAACAAAGACAAATACTTGGATTTGCAAACACCAATCCAGACATGCAAACAAATAGAATCAGACACACAAACAGAGAAAGACAGACACTTTAGACATTCAAACCAGCAAAGACAAATTCTTGGACTTACAAAAACCTACCCAGACATGCAAACTAATAGAATCAGACACAAAAACAGAGAAAGACAGACACTTTAGACATTCAAACCAACAAAGACAAATCCTTGGACTTGTAAACATCATCTCAGACATGCAAACAAATAGAATCAGACACACAAACAGAGAAAGACAGACACTTTAGACATTCAAACCAACAAAGACCAATACTTGGACTTGCAAACACCAACCCAGACAGGCAAACAAATAGAATCATACACATAAACAGAGAAAGACAGACACTTTAGACATTCAAACCACCAAAAACAAATTCATGGACTTGCAAACACCAACCCAGACATGCAAACAAATAGAATCAGGCACACAAGCAGAGAAAGATTCACACTTTAGACATTCAAACCAACAAAGACAAATACTTGGACTTGCAAACACCAACCCAGACATGCAAACAAATAGAATCAGACACACAAACAGAGAAAGACAGACACGTTTGACATTCAAACCACCAAAGACAAATTCTTGGACTTGCAAACATCAACCCAGACATGCAAGCAAATAGAATCAGACACACAAACAGAGAAAGACAGACACTTTAGACGTTCAAATAAACAAAAACAAATACTTGGACTTGCAAACACCAGGCCAGACATGCAAACAAATAGAATCAGACACACAAACAGAGAAAGATAAACACTTTAGACATTCAAACCAACAAATAAAAATTCTTGGACTTGCAAACACCAACCCAGACATGCAAACAAATAGAATCAGACACACAAACAGAGAAAGACAGACACTTTAGATATTTGAACCAACAAAGACAAATACTTGGACTTGCAAACACCAGCCCAGACATGTAAACAAATAGAATTAGACACACAAATAGAGAAAGACAGACACTTTAGACATTCAAACCAGCAGCTACAAATTCTTGGACTTTCAAACATCAACCCAGACATGCAAACAAATAGAATCAGACACACAAACAGAGAAAGGCTGACACTTTAGACATTCAAACCAAAAAAGAAAAGTTCTTGAACTTGCAAACACCAACCCAGACATACAAACAAATAGAATCAGATACACAAACAGAGAAAGACAGACACTTTAGACATTCAAACCAACAAAGACAAATTCTTGGACTTGCAAACATCAACCCAGACATGCAAACAAATAGAATCAGACACACAAACAGAGAAAGACAGACATTTTAGACATTCAAACCAACAAAGAAAAATTCTTGAACTTGCAAACACCAACCCAGATATAAAAACAAATAGAATAAGACACACAGACAGAGAAAGACAGACACTTTAGACATTCAAACCAACAAAGACAAATTCTTGGACTTGCAAACATCAACCCAGACATGCAAACAAATAGAATCAGACACACAAACAGAGAAAGACAGACACTTTAGACACTCAAACCGACAAACCCAAATTCTTGGACTTGCAAACACTAACCAAGACTTACAAACTAATAGAATCAGATACACAAACAGAGAAATACAGACACTTTAGACATTCAAACCAACAAAGACAAATACTTGGACTTGCAAACACCAACCCAGACATGCAAACAAATAGAATCAGATACACAAACAGAAAAAGACAGACAGTTTAGACATTCAAACCAACAAAGACAAATTCTTGGACTTGCAAACACCAACCCAGACATGCAAACAAAGAGAATTAGACACACAAACAGAGAAAAAATAGACACTTTAGACATTCAAACCAACAAAGACAAATACTTGGACTTGCAAACACCAACCCAGACATGTAAACAAATAGAATTAAACACACAAACAGAGAAAGACAGACACTTTAGACATTCAAACCAACAAAGACAAATTCTTGGACTTGCAAACACCAACCTAGACCTGTAAAAAAATAGAATCAGACACTTTAGACATTCAAATAGACATTCAAACCAACAAAGACAAATACTTGGACTTGCAAACACCAATCCAGACATGCAAACAAATAGAATCAGACACACAAACAGAGAAAGACAGACACTTTAGACATTCAAACTAACAAAGACAAATTCTTGAACTTGCAAACATCAATCCAGACATGCAAACAAATAGAATTAGACACACAAACAGAGAAAGACAAACACTTTAGACATTCAAACCACCAAAGACAAATTCATGGACTTGCAAACACCAACCCCGAAATGCAAACAAATAGAATCAGACACACAAGCAGAGAAAGACAGACACTTTAGACTTTCAAACCAACAAAGACAAATACTGGGACTTGCAAACACCAACCCAGACATGCAAACAAATAGAATCAGACACACAAACAGAGAAAGACAGACAATTTAGATATTTGAACCAACAAAGACAAATACTTGGACTTGCAAACACCAGACCAGACATGTAAACAAATAGAATTAGACACACAAACAGAGAAAGACAGACACTTTAGACATTCAAACCAGCAGCGACAAATTCTTGGACTTTCAAACATCAACCCAGACATGCAAACAAATAGAATCAGACACACAAACAGAGAAAGGCTGACACTTTAGACATTCAAACCAACAAAGACAAATACTTGGACTTGCAAGCACCAACCCAGACATGCAAACAAATAGAATCAGACCCACAAACAGAGAAAGACAGACGCTTTAGACATTCAAACCAACAAAGACAAATTCTTGGACTTGCAAACACCAACCCAGACATGCAAACAAATAGAATCAGACACACAAAAAGAGAAAGAAGGACACTTTAGACATTCAAACCAACAAAGACAAATACTTGGACTTGCAAACACCAACCCAGACATGTAAACAAATAGAATCAAACACACAAACAGAGAAAGAAAGACACTTTAGACATTCAAACCCACAAAGACAAATTCTTGGACTTGCAAACACCAACCCAGACATGCAAACAAATAGAATCAGATACACAAACAGAGAAGGACAGACACTTTAGACATTCAAACCAACAAAGACAAATTTTTGGACTTGCAAACATCAACCCAGACATGCAAACAAATAGAATTAGACACACAAACAGAGAAAGACAGACACTTTAGACATTCAAATAGACATTCAAACCAACAAAGACAAATACTTGGACTTGCAAACACCAATCCAGACATGCAAACAAATAGAATCAGACACACAAACAAAGAAAGACAGACACTTTAGACATTCAAACTAACAAAGACAAATTCTTGGACTTGCAAACATCAACCCAGACATGCAAACAAATAGAATTAGACACACAAACAGAGAAAGACAAACACTTTAGACATTCAAACCACCAAAGACAAATTCATGGACTTGCAAACACCAACCCCGAAATGCAAACAAATAGAATCAGACACACAAGCAGAGAAAGACAGACACTTTAGACTTTCAAACCAACAAAGACAAATACTGGGACTTGCAAACACCAACCCAGACATGCAAACAAATAGAATCAGACACACAAACAGAGAAGGACAGACACTTTAGACATTCAAACCAACAAAGACAAATACTTGGACTTGGAAACACCAACCCAGACAGGCAAACAAATAGAATCATACACATAAACAGAGAAAGACAGACACTTTAGACATTCAAACCACCAAAAACAAATTCATGGACTTGCAAACACCAACCCAGACATGCAAACAAATAGAATCAGGCACACAAGCAGAGAAAGACACACACTTTAGACATTCAAACCAACAAAGACAAATACTTGGACTTGCAAACACCAACCCAGACATGTAAAGAAATAGAATCAGACACACAAATAGAGAAATACAGACACTTTAGACATTCAAGCCAACAAACACAAATTCTTGGACTTGACAACACCAACCCAGACATGTAAAAAAATAGAATCAGACACACAAACAGAGAAAGACAGACACTTTAGACATTCAAACCAACAAAGACAAATACTTGGACTTGCAAACACCAACCCAGACATGTAAACAAACAGAATCAGACACAAAAACAGAGAAACACACACACTTTAGACATTCAAACCAACAAAGACAAATTCTTGGATTTGCAAACACCAAACCAGACATGCAAACAAATAGAATCAGACATACAAATAGAGAAAGACAGACACTTTAGACATTCAAACCAACAAAGCCAAATTCTTGGACTTGCAAAAACCAACCCAGACATGCAAACAAATAGAATCAGACACACAAACAGAGAAAGACAGACACTTTGGACATTCAAACCAACAAAAACGAATACTTGGACTTGCAAATATCAACCCAGACATGCAAACAAATAGAATCAGACACATAAACAGAGAAAGAGAGACTCTTGTCTGATTCTATTTGTTTGCATGTCAGCAAACAAATAGAATCAGACATACAAACAGAGAAAGAAAGACACTTTAGACATTCAAACCAACAAAGACAAATTCTTGGACTTGCAAACACCAACCCAGACATGCAAACAAATAGAATCAGACACACAAACAGAGAAAGACAGACACTTTAGACATTCAAACCAACAAAGACAAATTCTTGGACTTGCAAACACCAACCCAGACATGCAAACAAATAGAATTAGACACACAAACAGAGAAAGACAGACACTTTAGACATTCAAATAGACATTCAAACCAACAAAGACAAATACTTGGACTTGCAAACACCAATCCAGACATGCAAACAAATAGAATCAGACACACAAACAGAGAAAGACAGACACTTTAGACATTCAAACCAACAAAGACAAATTCTTGGACTTGCAAACATCAACCCAGACATGCAAACAAATAGAATTAGACACACAAACAGAGAAAGACAAACACTTTAGACATTCAAACCACCAAAGACAAATTCATGGACTTGCAAACACCAACCCCGAAATGCAAACAAATAGAATCAGACACACAAGCAGAGAAAGACAGACACTTTAGACTTTCAAACCAACAAAGACAAATACTGGGACTTGCAAACACCAACCCAGACATGCAAACAAATAGAATCAGACACACAAACAGAGAAAGACAGACACTTTAGACATTCAAACCAACAAAGACAAATACTTGGACTTGGAAACACCAACCCAGACAGGCAAACAAATAGAATCATACACATAAACAGAGAAAGACAGACACTTTAGACATTCAAACCACCAAAAACAAATTCATGGACTTGCAAACACCAAACCAGACATGCAAACAAATAGAATCAGGCACACAAGCAGAGAAAGACACACACTTTAGACATTCAAACCAACAAAGACAAATACTTGGACTTGCAAACACCAACCCAGACATGTAAAGAAATAGAATCAGACACACAAATAGAGAAATACAGACACTTTAGACATTCAAGCCAACAAAGACAAATTCTTGGACTTGACAACACCAACCCAGACATGTAAAAAAATAGAATCAGACACACAAACAGAGAAAGACAGACACTTTAGACATTCAAACCAACAAAGACAAATACTTGGACTTGCAAACACCAACCCAGACATGTAAAAAAATAGAATCAGACACACAAACAGAGAAACACACACACTTTAGACATTCAAACCAACAAAGACAAATTCTTGGATTTGCAAACACCAAACCAGACATGCAAACAAATAGAATCAGACACACAAACAGAGAAAGACAGACACTTTAGACATTCAAACCAACAAAGCCAAATTCTTGGACTTGCAAAAACCAACCCAGACATGCAAACAAATAGAATCAGACACACAAACAGAGAGAGACAGACACTTTGGACATTCAAACCAACAAAAACGAATACTTGGACTTGCAAACATCAACCCAGACATGCAAACAAATAGAATCAGACACATAAACAGAGAAAGAGAGACTCTTGTCTGATTCTATTTGTTTGCATATCAGCAAACAAATAGAATCAGACATACAAACAGAGAAAGACAGACACTTTAGACATTCAAACCAACAAAGACAAATACTTGGACTTGCAAACACCAACCCAGACATGTAAAGAAATAGAATCAGACACACAAACAGAGAAAGACAGACACTTTAGACATTCAAGCCAACAAAGACAAATTCGTGGACTTGCAAACACCAACCCAGACATGCAAACAAATAGAATCAGACACACAAAAAGAGAAAAAATAGACACTTTAGACATTCAAACCAACAAAGACAAATACTTGGACTTGCAAACACCAACCCAGACATGTAAACAAATAGAATCAAACACACAAACAGAGAAAGACAGACACTTTAGACATTCAAACCAACAAAGACAAATTCTTGGACTTGCAAACACCAACCTAGACCTGTAAAAAAATAGAATCAGACACACAAACAGAGAAAGACAGACACTTTAGACATTCAAACCAACAAAGACAAATACTTGGACTTGCAAACACCAACCCAGACATGTAAACAAATAGAATCAGACACACAAACAGAGAAACACAGACACTTTAGACATTCAAACCAACAAAGACAAATTCTTGGACTTGCAAACACCAAACCAGACATGCAAACAAATAGAATCAGACACACAAATAGAGAAAGACAGACACTTTAGACATTCAAACCAACAAAGACAAATACTTGGACTTGCAAACACCAATCCAGACATGCAAACCAATAGAATCAGACACACAAACAGAGAAAGACAGACACTTTAGACATTCAAACCAACAAAGACAAATTCTTGGACTTGCAAACATAATCTCAGACATGGAAACAAATAGAATCAGACACACAAACAGAGAAAGACAGACACTTTAGACATTCAAACCAACAAAGACCAATACTTGGACTTGCAAACACCGACCCAGACAGGCAAACAAATAGAATCATACACATAAACAGAGAAAGACAGACACTTTAGACATTCAAACCACCAAAAACAAATTCATAGACTTGCAAACACCAACCCAGACATGCAAACAAATAGAATCAGGCACACAAGCAGAGAAAGACACACACTTTAGACATTCAAACCAACAAAGACAAATACTTGGACTTGCAAACACCAACCCAGACATGCAAACAAATAGAATCAGACACACAAACAGAGAAAGACAGACACTTTAGACATTCAAACCACCAAAGACAAATTCTTGGACTTGCAAATATCAACCCAGACATTCAAGCAAATAGAATCAGACACACAAACAGAGAAAGACAGACACTTTAGACATTCAAATAAACAAAAACAAATACTTGGACTTGCAAACACCAGGCCAGACATGCAAACAAATAGAATCAGACACACAAACAGAGAAAGATAAACATTTTATACATTCAAACCAACAAATAAAAATTCTTGGACTTGCAAACACCAACCCAAACATGCAAACAAATAGAATCAGACACACAAACAGAGAAAGACAGACACTTTAGACATTCAAACCAACAAAGAAAAGTTCTTGAACTTGCAAACACCAACCCAGACATACAAACAAATAGAATAAGACACACAAACAGAGAAAGACAGACACTTTAGACATTCAAACCAACAAAGACAAATTCTTGGACTTGCAAACATCAACCCAGACATGCAAACAAATAGAATCAGACACACAAACAGAGAAAGACAGACACTTTAGACATTCAAACCAACAAAGAAAAATTCTTGAACTTGCAAACACCAACCCAGATGTACAAACAAATAGAATAAGACACACAAACAGAGAAAGACAGACACTTTAGACATTCAAACCAACAAAGACAAATTCTTGAACTTGCAAATATCAACCCAGACATGCAAACAAATAGAATTATACACACAAACAGAGAAAGACAGACACTTTAGACATTCAAATAGACATTCAAACCAACAAAGAAAAATTCTTGAACTTGCAAACACCAACCCAGATGTACAAACAAATAGAATAAGACACACAAACAGAGAAAGACAGACACTTTAGACATTCAAACCAACAAAGACAAATTCTTGGACTTGCAAACATCAACCCAGACATGCAAACAAATAGAATCAGACACACAAACAGAGAAAGACAGACACTTTAGACACTCAAACCGACAAGCCCAAATTCTTGGACTTGCAAACACTAACCCAGACTTGCAAACAAATAGAATCAGATACACAAACAGAGAAAGACAGACACTTTAGATATTCAAACCAACAAAGACAAATACTTGGACTTGCAAACACCAACCCGGACATGCAAAGAAATAGAATCAGATACACAAACAGAGAAAGACAGACACTTTAGACATTCAAACCAACTAAGACAAATTCTTGGACTTGCAAACACCAACCCAGACATGCAAACAAATAGAATTATACACACAAACAGAGAAAGACAGACACTTTAGACATTCAAACCAACAAAGACAAATACTTGGACTTGCAAACACCAACCCAGACATGTAAAAAAATAGAATCAGACACACAAACAGAGAAACACACACACTTTAGACATTCAAACCAACAAAGACAAATTCTTGGATTTGCAAACACCAAACCAGACATGCAAACAAATAGAATCAGACATACAAATAGAGAAAGACAGACACTTTAGACATTCAAACCAACAAAGCCAAATTCTTGGACTTGCAAAAACCAACCCAGACATGCAAACAAATGGAATCAGACACACAAACAGAGAAAGACAGACACTTTGGACATTCAAACCAACAAAAACGAATACTTGGACTTGCAAACATCAACCCAGACATGCAAACAAATAGAATCAGACACATAAACAGAGAAAGAGAGACTCTTGTCTGATTCTATTTGTTTGAATGTCAGCAAACAAATAGAATCAGACATACAAACAGAGAAAGACAGACACTTTAGACATTCAAACCAACAAAGACAAATACTTGGACTTGCAAACACCAACCCAGACATGTAAACAAATAGAATCAGACACACAAACAGAGAAAGACAGACACTTTAGACATTCAAGCCAACAAAGACAAATTCGTGGACTTGCAAACACCAACCCAGACATGCAAACAAATAGAATCAGACACACAAAAAGAGAAAAAATAGACACTTTAGACATTCAAACCAACAAAGACAAATACTTGGACTTGCAAACACCAGCCCAGACATGTAAACAAATAGAATCAAACACACAAACAGAGAAAGACAGACACTTTAGACATTCAAACCAACAAAGACAAATTCTTGGACTTGCAAACACCAACCTAGACCTGTAAAAAAATAGAATCAGACACACAAACAGAGAAAGACAGACACTTTAGACATTCAAACCAACAAAGACAAATACTTGGACTTGCAAACACCAACCCAGACATGTAAACAAATAGAATCAGACACACAAACAGAGAAACACAGACACTTTAGACATTCAAACCAACAAAGACAAATTCTTGGACTTGCAAACACCAAACCAGACATGCAAACAAATAGAATCAGACACACAAACAGAGAAAGACAGACACTTTAGACATTCAAACCAACAAAGACAAATACTTGGACTTGCAAACACCAATCCAGACATGCAAACCAATAGAATCAGACACACAAACAGAGAAAGACAGACACTTTAGATATTCAAACCAAATAAGACAAATTCTTGGACTTGTAAACATAATCTCAGACATGGAAACAAATAGAATCAGACACACAAACAGAGAAAGACAGACACTTTAGACATTCAAACCAACAAAGACCAATACTTGGACTTGCAAACACCGACCCAGACAGGCAAACAAATAGAATCATACACATAAACAGAGAAAGACAGACACTTTAGACATTCAAACCACCAAAAACAAATTCATGGACTTGCAAACACCAACCCAGACATGCAAACAAATAGAATCAGGCACACAAGCAGAGAAAGACACACACTTTAGACATTCAAACCAACAAAGACAAATTCTTGGACTTGCAAACACCAACCCAGACATGCAAACAAATAGAATCAGACACACAAACAGAGAAAGACAGACACTTTAGACATTCAAACCACCAAAGACAAATTCTTGGACTTGCAAATATCAACCCAGACGTTCAAGCAAATAGAATCAGACACACAAACAGAGAAAGACAGAAACTTTAGACATTCAAATAAATAAAAACAAATACTTGGACTTGCAAACACCAGGCCAGACATGCAAACAAATAGAATCAGACACACAAACAGAGAAAGATAAACATTTTATACATTCAAACCAACAAATAAAAATTCTTGGACTTGCAAACACCAACCCAGACATGGAAACAAATAGAATCAGACACACAAACAGAGAAAGACAGACACTTTAGACATTCAAACCAACAAAGAAAAGTTCTTGAACTTGCAAACACCAACCCAGACATACAAATAAATAGAATAAGACACACAAACAGAGAAAGACAGACACTTTAGACATTCAAACCAACAAAGACAAATTCTTGAACTTGCAAATATCAACCCAGACATGCAAACAAATAGAATCAGACACACAAACAGAGAAAGACAGACACTTTAGACATTCAAACCAACAAAGAAAAATTCTTGAACTTGCAAACACCAACCCAGATATACAAACAAATAGAATAAGACACACAAACAGAGAAAGACAGACACTTTAGACATTCAAACCAACAAAGACAAATTCTTGAACTTGCAAATATCAACCCAGACATGCAAACAAATAGAATTATACACACAAACAGAGAAAGACAGACACTTTAGACATTCAAATAGACATTCAAACCAACAACGAAAAATTCTTGAACTTGCAAACACCAACCCAGATGTACAAACAAATAGAATAAGACACACAAACAGAGAAAGACAGACACTTTAGACATTCAAACCAACAAAGACAAATTCTTGGACTTGCAAACATCAACCCAGACATGCAAACAAATAGAATCAGACACACAAACAGAGAAAGACAGACACTTTAGACACTCAAACCGACAAGCCCAAATTCTTGGACTTGCAAACACTAACCCAGACTTGCAAACAAATAGAATCAGATACACAAACAGAGAAAGACAGACACTTTAGATATTCAAACCAACAAAGACAAATACTTGAACTTGCAAACACCAACCCGGACATGCAAAGAAATAGAATCAGATACACAAACAGAGAAAGACAGACACTTTAGACATTCAAACCAACAAAGACAAATTCTTGGACTTGCAAACACCAACCCAGACATGCAAACAAATAGAATTTTATACACACAAACAGAGAAAGACAGACACTTTAGACATTCAAATAGACATTCAAACCAACAAAGACAAATACTTGGACTTGCAAACACCAATCCAGACATGCAAACAAATAGAATCAGACACACAAACAGAGAAAGACAGACACTTTAGACATTCAAACTAACAAAGACAAATTCTTAGACTTGCAAACATCAACCCAGGCATGCAAACAAATAGAATTAGACACACAAACAGAGAAAGACAAACACTTTAGACATTCAAACCACCAAAGACAAATTCATGGACTTGCAAACACCAACCCCGAAATGCAAACAAATAGAATCAGACACACAAGCAGAGAAAGACAGACACTTTAGACTTTCAAACCAACAAAGACAAATACTGGGACTTGCAAACACCAACCCAGACATGCAAACAAATAGAATCAGACACACAAACAGAGAAAGACAGACACTTTAGACATTCAAACCAACAAAGACGAATACTTGGACTTGCAAACATCAACCCAGACATGCAAACAAATAGAATCAGACACATAAACAGAGAAAGATAGACACTTTAGACATTCAAACCAACAAAGACAAATTCTTGGACTTGCAAACACCAACCCAGACATGCAAGAAATAGAATCAGACATAGAAACAGAGAAAGACAGACAATATAGACATTCAAACCAACAAAGATAAATACTTGGACTTGCAAGCACCAACCCAGACATGCAAACAAATAGAATCAGACCCACAAACAGAGAAAGACAGACGCTTTAGACATTCAAACCAACAAAGACAATTTCTTGGACTTGCAAACATCAACCCAGACATGCAAACAAATAGAATCAGACACACAAACAGAGAAAGACAAACACTTTAGACATTCAAGCCAACAAAGACAAATTCTTGGACTTGCAAACACCAACCCTGACATGCAAAGAAATAGAATCAGACACAAAAACAGAGAAAGACAGACACTTTAGACGTTCAAGCCAACAAAGACAAATTCTTGGACTTGCAAACACCAACCCCGACATGCAAACAAATAGAATCAGACACACAAAAAGAGAAAAAAGACACTTTAGACATTCAAATCAACAAAGACAAATACTTGGACTTGCAAACACCAACCCAGACATGCAAACAAATAGAATCAGACATACAAACAGAGAAAGACAGACACTTTAGACATTCAAACCAACAAAGACAAATACTTGGACTTGCAAACACCAACCCAGACATGTAAAGAAATAGAATCAAACACACAAACAGAGAAAGACAGACACTTTGGACATTCAAGCCAACAAAGACAAATTCTTGGACTTGAAAACACCACACCAGACATACAAACAAATAGAATCAGACACACAAAAAGAGAAAAAAAGACACTTTAGACATTCAAATCAACAAAGACAAATACTTGGACTTGCAAACACCAACCCAGACATGTAAACAAATAGAATCAAACACACAAACAGAGAAAGACAGACACTTTAGACATTCAAACCAACAAAGACAAATTCTTGGACTTGCAAATACCAACCCAGACATGTAAAAAAATAGAATCAGACACACAAACAGAGAAAGACAGACACTTTAGACATTCAAACCAACAAAGACAAATACTTGGAATTGCAAAGACCAACCCAGACATGTAAACAAATAGAATCAGACACACAAACAGAGAAACACAGACACTTTAGACATTCAAACCAACAAAGACAAATTCTTGGACTTGCAAACACCAACCCAGACATGCAAACAAATAGAATCAGACACACAAATAGAGAAAGACTGACACTTTAGACATTCAAACCAACAAAGACAAATTCTTGGACTTACAAAAACCTACCCAGACATGCAAACTAATAGAATCAGACACAAAAACAGAGAAAGACAGACACTTTAGACATTCAAACCAACAAAGACAAATACTTGGACTTGCAAGCACCAACCCAGACATGCAAACAAATAGAACCGGACACACAAACAGAGAAAGACAGACGCATTAGACATTCAAACCAACAAAGACAATTTCTTGGACTTGCAAACATCAACCCAGACATGCAAACAAATAGAATCAGACACACAAACAGAGAAAGACAGACACTTTAGACATTCAAACCAACAAAGACAAATACTTGGACTTCCAAACACCATCCTAGACATGTAAACAATAAAATCAGACACACAAACAGAGAAAGACAGACACTTTAGACATTCAAGTCAGCAAAGACACATTCTTGGACTTGCAAACACCAACCCTGACATACCAACAGAGAGAGACAGATACTTTAGACATTCAAACCAACAAAGACTAATACTTGGACTTGCAAACACCAACCCAGACATGTAAACAAATAGAATCAAACACACAAACAGAGAAAGACAGACACTTTAGACATTCAAACCAACAAAGACAAATTCTTGAACTTGCAAACACAAACCCAGACATGAAAACAAATAAAATCAGACACACACACAGAGAAAGACAGACAATTTAGACAATCAAGCAAACAAAGACAAATTCTTGGACTTGCAAACACCAACCCAGACACGCAAACAAATAGAATCAGACACACACACAGAGAAAGACAGACAATTTAGACATTCAAGCAAACAAAGACAAATTCTTGGACTTGCAAACACCAACCCAGACATATAAACAAATAGAATCAGACACATAAACAGAGAAAGAGAGACACTTTAGACATTCAAACCAACAAAGACAAATACTTGGACTTGCAAACACCAACCCAGACATGCAAACAAATAGAATCAGACATAGAAACAGAGAAAGATAGACACTATAGACATTCAAACCAACAAAGACAAATACTTGGACTTGCAAACACCAGCCCAGAGATGCAAAAAAAATAGAATCAGCCATACAAATAGAGAAAGACAGACAATTTAGACATTCAAACCAACAAAGACAAATACTTGGACTTGCAAACACCAATCCAGACATGCAAACAAATAGAATCTGACACAAAAACAGAGAAAGACAGACACTTTAGACATTCAAACCAACAAAGACAAATACTTGGACTTGCAAACACCAATCCATACATGCAAACAAATAGAATCTGACAGAAAAACAGAGAAAGACAGACGCTTTAGACATTCAAACCAACAAAGGCAAATACTTGCACTTGCAAGCACCAACCCAGACATGCAAACAAATAGAATCAGACACACAAACAGAGAAAGACAGACGCTTTAGACATTCAAACCAACAAAGACAAATTCTTGGACTTGCAAACACCAACCCAGACATGCAAACAAATAGAATCAGACACACAAACAGAGAAAGACAGACATTTTAGACATTCAAACCAACAAAGACAAATACATGGACTTGCAAACACCAGCCTAGACATGTAAACAATAAAATCAGACACACAAACAGAGAAAGACAAACACTTTAGACATTCCAGCCAACAAAGACAAATTTTTGGATTTGCAAACACCAACCCAGACATGCAAACAAATAGAATCAGACACACAAAAAGAGAAAGAAAGACACTTTAGACATTTAAACCAACAAAGACAAATACTTGGACTTGCAAACACCAACCTAGACATGTAAACAAATAGAATCAAAAACACAAACAGAGAAAGACAGACACTTTAGACATTCAAACAAACAAAGACAAATTCTTGGACTTGCAAACACCAACCCAGACATGTAAACAAATAGAATCAGACACACAAAAAGAGAAAAAAGACACTTTAGACATTCAAATCAACAAAGACAAATACTTGGACTTGCAAACACCAACCCAGACATGCAAACAAATAGAATCAGACACACAAACAGAGAAAGACAGACACTTTAGACATTCAAACCAACAAAGACAAATACTTGGACTTGCAAACACCAACCTAGACATGTAAACAAATAGAATCAAAAACACAAACAGAGAAAGACAGACACTTTAGACATTCAAACCAACAAAGACAAATTCTTGGACTTGCAAATACCAACCCAGACATGTAAAAAAATAGAATCAGACACACAAACAGAGAAAGACAGACACTTTAGACATTCAAACCAACAAAGACAAATACTTGGAATTGCAAACACCAACCCAGACATGTAAACAAATAGAATCAGACACACAAACAGAGAAGCACAGATACTTTAGACATTCAAACCAACAAAGACAAATTCTTGGACTTGCAAACACCAAACCAGACATGCAAACAAATAGAATCAGACACACAAATAGAGAAAGACTGACACTTTAGACATTCAAACCAACAAAGACAAATACTTGGACTTGCAAACACCAATCCAGACATGCAAACAAATAGAATCAGACACACAAACAGAGAAAGACAGACACTTTAGACATTCCAACCAGCAAAGACAAATTCTTGGACTTACAAAAACCTACCCAGACATGCAAACTAATAGAATCAGACACAAAAACAGAGAAAGACAGACACTTTAGACATTCAAACCAACAAAGACAAATACTTGGACTTGCAAGCACCAACCCAGACATGCAAACAAATAGAACCGGACACACGAACAGAGAAAGACAGACGCATTAGACATTCAAACCAACAAAGACAATTTCTTGGACTTGCAAACATCAACCCAGACGTGCAAACAAATAGAATCAGGCACACAAACAGAGAAAGACAGACACTTTAGACATTCAAACCGACAAAGACAAATACTTGGTTTTCCAAACACCATCCTAGACATGTAAACAATAAAATCAGACACACAAACAGAGAAAGACAGACACTTTAGACATTCAAGTCAGCAAAGACACATTCTTGGACTTGCAAACACCAACCCTGACATACAAACAGAGAAAGACAGATACTTTAGACATTCAAACCAACTTAGACTAATACTTGGACTTGCAAACACCAACCCAGACATGTAAACAAATAGAATAAGACACACAAAAAGAGAAAGACAGAAACTTTAGACATTCAAGCCAACAAAGACAAATTCGTTGACTTGCAAACACCAACCCAGACATGCAAACAAATAGAATCAGACACACAAACAGAGAAAGAAAGACACTTTAGACATTCAAACCAACAAAGACAAATACTTGGACTTGCAAACACCAACCCAGACATGTAAACAAATAGAATCAAACACACAAACAGAGAAAGACAGACACTTTCGACATTCAAACCAACAAAGACAAATTCTTGGACTTGCAAACACCAACCCAGACATGAAAACAAATAAAATCAGACACACACACAGAGAAAGACAGACAATTTAGACATTCAAGCAAACAAAGACAAATTCTTGGACTTGCAAACACCAACCCAGACATGCAAACAAATAAAATCAGACACACACACAGAGAAAGACAGACAATTTAGACATTCAAGCAAACAAAGACAAATTCTTGGACTTGCAAACACCAACCCAGACATATAAACAAATAGAATCAGACACATAAACAGAGAAAGACAGACACTTTAGACATTCAAACCAACAAAGACAAATTCTTGGACTTGCAAACACCAACCCAGACATGCAAACAAATAGAATCAGACATAGAAACAGAGAAATACAGACACTATAGACATTCAAACCAACAAAGACAAATACTTGGACTTGCAAACATCAACCCAGACATACAAACGAATAGAATCAGACACACAAACAGAGAAAACACTTCATACATTCAAACCAACAAAGACAAATTCTTGGACTTGCAAACACCAACCCAGACATGCAAAAAAATAGAATCAGCCATACAAATAGAGAAAGACAGACAATTTAGACATTCAAACCAACAAAGACAAATACTTGGACTTGCAAACACCAATCCAGACATGCAAACAAATAGAATCTGACACAAAAACAGAGAAAGACAGACACTTTAGACATTCAAACCAACAAAGACAAATACTTGGACTTGCAAACACCAATCCATACATGCAAACAAATGGAATCAGACAGAAAAACAGAGAAAGACAGACACTTTAGACATTCAAACCAACAAAGGCAAATACTTGCACTTGCAAGCACCAACCCAGACATGCAAACAAATAGAATCAGACACACAAACAGAGAAAACGCTTTAGACATTCAAACCAACAAAGACAATTTCTTGGACTTGCAAACATCAACCCAGACATGCAAACAAATAGAATCAGACACATAAACAGAGAAAGACAGACATTTTAGACATTCAAACCAACAAAGACAAATACTTGGACTTGCAAACACCAGCCTAGACATGTAAAGAATAAAATCAGACACACAAACAGAGAAAGACAAACACTTTAGACATTCCAGCCAACAAAGACAAATTCTTGGACTTGCAAACACTAACCCTGACATGCAAACAAATAGAATCAGACATACAAGCAGAGAAAGAAAGACACTTTAGACATTCAAACCAACAAAGACAAATACTTGGACTTGCAAACACCAACCCAGACATGTAAACAAATAGAATCAGACACACAAACAGAGAAAGACAGACACTTTAGACATTCAAGCCAACAAAGACAAATTCTTGGATTTGCAAACACCAACCCAGACATGCAAACAAAAAGAATCAGACACACAAAAAGAGAAAGAAAGACACTTTAGACATTTAAACCAACAAAGACAAATACTTGGACTTGCAAACACCAACCTAGACATGTAAACAAATAGAATCAAACACACAAACAGAGAAAGACAGACACTTTAGACATTCAAACAAACAAAGACAAATTCTTGGACTTGCAAACACCAACCCAGACATGTAAACAAATAGAATCAGACACACAAACAGAGAAAGACAGACACTTTAGACATTCAAACCAACAAAGACAAATACTTGGACTTGCAAACACCAACCCAGACATGTAAAGAAATAGAATCAGACACACACAAACAGAGAAACACAGACACTTTAGACATTCAAACCAACAAAGACAAATTCTTGGACTTGCAAACACCAACCCAGACATGCAAACAAATAGAATCAGACACACAAATAGAGAAAGACAGACACTTTAGACATTCAAACCAACAAAGACAAATACTTGGACTTGCAAACACCAATCCAGACATGCAAACAAATAGAATCAGACACACAAACAGAGAAAGACAGACACTTTAGACATTCAAACCAGCAAAGACAAATTCTTGGACTTACAAAAACTTACCCAGACATGCAAACTAATATAATCAGACACACAAACAGAGAAAGACAGACACTTTAGACATTCAAACCAACAAAGACAAATACTTGGACTTGCAAGCACCAACCCAGACATGCAAACAAATAGAATCAGACACACAAACAGAGAAAGAAAGACGCATTAGACATTCAAACCAACAAAGACAATTTCTTGGACTTGCAAACATCAACCCAGATGTGCAAACAAATAGAATCAGACAAACTAACAGAGAAAGACAGACACTTTATACATTCAAACCAACAAAGACAAATACTTGGACTTGCAAACACCATCCTAGACATGTAAACAATAGAATCAGACACACAAACAGAGAAAGACAGACACTTTAGACATTCAAGCCCGCAAAGACAAATTCTTGGACTTGCAAACACCAACCCTGACATGCAAACAAATAGAATCAGACCTACAAACAGGGAAAGACAGATACTTTAGACATTCAAACCAACAAAGACTAATACTTGGACTTGCAAACACCAACCCAGACATGTAAACAAATAAAATCAGACACACAAACAGAGAAAGACAGACACTTTAGACATTCAAACCAACAAAGACAAATACTTGGACTTGCAAACACCAACCCAGACATGCAAACAAATAGAATCAGACACACAAACAGAGAAAGACAGACACTTTAGACATTCAAACCAACAAAGACAAATTCTTGGACTTGCAAACACCAAGCCAGACATGCAAACAAATAGAATCAGACACACAAATAGAGAAAGACAGGCACTTTAGAAATTCAAACCAACAAAGACAAATACTTGGACTTGCAAACACCAATCCAGACATGCAAACAAATAGAATCAGACACACAAACAGAGAAAGACAGACATTTTTGACATTCAAACCAGCAAAGACAAATTCTTGGACTTACAAAAACCTACCCAGACATGCAAACTAATAGAATCAGACACACAAACAGAGAAAGACAGACACTTTAGACATTCAAACCAACAAAGACAAATACTTGGACTTGCAAACACCAACCCAGACATGCAAACAAATAGAATCAGACACACAAACAGAGAAAGACAGACGCATTAGACATTCAAACCAACAAAGACAATTTCTTGGACTTGCAAACATCAACCCAGACGTGCAAACAAATAGAATCAGACACACAAACAGAGAAAGAAAGACACTTTAGACATTCAAACCAACAAAGACAAATGCTTGGACTTGCAAACACCAACCCTGACATGCAAACAAATAGAATCAGACATACAAAAAGAGAAAGACAGATACTTTAGACATTCAAACCAACAAAGACTAATACTTGGACTTGCAAACACCAACCCAGACATGTAAACAAATAGAATCAGACACACAAAAAGAGAAAGACAGACACTTTAGACATTCAAGCCAACAATGACAAATTCTTGGACTTGCAAACACCAACCCAGACATGCAAAAAAATAGAATCAGCCATGCAAATAGAGAAAGACAGACAATTTAGACATTCAAACCAACAAAGACAAATACTTGGACTTGCAAACACCAATCCAGACATGCAAACAAATAGAATCAGACACAAAAACAGAGAAAGACAGACACTTTAGACATTCAAACCAACAAAGACAAATACTTGGACTTGCAAACACCAATCCGTACATGCAAACAAATAGAATCAGACAGAAAAACAGAGAAAGACAGACACTTTAGACATTCAAACCAACAAAGGCAAATACTTGCACTTGCAAGCACCAACCCAGACATGCAAACAAATAGAATCAGACACACAAACAGAGAAAGACAGACGCATTAGACATTCAAACCAACAAAGACAATTTCTTGGACTTGCAAACATCAACCCAGACATGCAAACAAATAGAATCAGACACACAAATAGAGAAAGACAGGCACTTTAGAAATTCAAACCAACAAAGACAAATACTTGGACTTGCAAACACCAATCCAGACATGCAAACAAATAGAATCAGACACACAAACAGAGAAAGACAGACATTTTAGACATTCAAACCAGCAAAGACAAATTCTTGGACTTACAAAAACCTACCCAGACATGCAAACTAATAGAATCAGACACACAAACAGAGAAAGACAGACACTTTAGACATTCAAACCAACAAAGACAAATACTTGAACTTGCAAGCACCAACCCAGACATGCAAACAAATAGAATCAGACACACAAACAGAGAAAGACAGACGCATTAGACATTCAAACCAACAAAGACAATTTCTTGGACTTGCAAACATCAACCCAGACGTGCAAACAAATAGAATCAGACACACAAACAGAGAAAGACAGACACTTTAGACATTCAAACCAACAAAGACAAATGCTTGGACTTGCAAACACCAACCCTGACATGCAAATAAATAGAATCAGACATACAAAAAGAGAAAGACAGATACTTTAGACATTCAAACCAACAAAGACAAATGCTTGGACTTGCAAACACCAACCCTGACATGCAAATAAATAGAATCAGCCATACAAATAGAGAAAGACAGACAATTTAGACATTCAAACCAACAAAGACAAATACTTGGACTTGCAAACACCAATCCAGACATGCAAACAAATAGAATCTGACACAAAAACAGAGAAAGACAGACACTTTAGACATTCAAACCAACAAAGACAAATACTTGGACTTGCAAACACCAATCCATACATGCAAACAAATAGAATCAGACAGAAAAACAGAGAAAGACAGACACTTTAGACATTCAAACCAACAAAGGCAAATACTTGCACTTGCAAGCACCAACCCAGACATGCAAACAAATAGAATCAGACACACAAACAGAGAAAGACAGACGCATTAGACATTCAAACCAACAAAGACAATTTCTTGGACTTGCAAACATCAACCCAGACATGCAAACAAATAGAATCAGACACATAAACAGAGAAAGACAGACGCTTTAGACATTCAAACCAACAAAGACAATTTCTTGGACTTGCAAACACCAATCCAGACATGCAAACAAATAGAATCAGACACAAAAACAGAGAAAGACAGACACTTTAGACATTCAAACCAACAAAGACAAATACTTGGACTTGCAAACACCAATCCATACATGCAAACAAATAGAATCAGACAGAAAAACAGAGAAAGACAGACACTTTAGACATTCAAACCAACAAAGGCAAATACTTGCACTTGCAAGCACCAACCCAGACATGCAAACAAATAGAATCAGACACACAAACAGAGAAAGACAGACGCTTTAGACATTCAAACCAACAAAGACAATTTCTTGGACTTGCAAACATCAACCCAGACATGCAAACAAATAGAATCAGACACATAAACAGAGAAAGACAGACATTTTAGACATTCAAACCAACAAAGACAAATACTTGGACTTGCAAACACCAGCCTAGACATGTAAACAATAAAATCAGACACACAAACAGAGAAAGACAAACACTTTAGACATTTCAGCCAACAAAGACAAATTCTTGGACTTGCAAACACTAACCCTGACATGCAAACAAATAGAATCAGACATACAAGCAGAGAAAGACAGACACTTTAGACATTCAAACCAACAAAGACAAATTCTTGGATTTGCAAACACCAACCCAGACATGCAAACAAAAAGAATCAGACACACAAAAAGAGAAAGAAATACACTTTAGACATTTAAACCAACAAAGACAAATACTTGGACTTGCAAACACCAACCTAGACATGTAAACAAATAGAATCAAACACACAAACAGAGAAAGACAGACACTTTAGACATTCAAACAAACAAAGACAAATTCTTGGACTTGCAAACACCAACCCAGACATGTAAACAAATAGAATCAGACACACAAACAGAGAAAGACAGACACTTTAGACATTCAAACCAACAAAGACAAATACTTGGACTTGCAAACACCAACCCAGACATGTAAAGAAATAGAATCAGACACACAAAAACAGAGAAACACAGACACTTTAGACATTCAAACCAACAAAGACAAATTCTTGGACTTGCAAACACCAACCCAGACATGCAAACAAATAGAATCAGACACACAAATAGAGAAAGACAGACACTTTAGACATTCAAACCAACAAAGACAAATACTTGGACTTGCAAACACCAATCCAGACATGCAAACAAATAGAATCAGACACACAAACAGAGAAAGACAGACACTTTAGACATTCAAACCAGCAAAGACAAATTCTTGGACTTACAAAAACTTACCCAGACATGCAAACTAATATAATCAGACACACAAACAGAGAAAGACAGACACTTTAGACATTCAAACCAACAAAGACAAATACTTGGACTTGCAAGCACCAACCCAGACATGCAAACAAATAGAATCAGACACACAAACAGAGAAAGACAGACGCATTAGACATTCAAACCAACAAAGACAATTTCTTGGACTTGCAAATATCAACCCAGATGTGCAAAAAAATAGAATCAGACACACTAACAGAGAAAGACAGACACTTTAGACGTTCAAACCAACAAAGACAAATACTTGGACTTGCAAACACCATCCTAGACATGTAAACAATAAAATCAGACACACAAACAGAGAAAGACAGACACTTTAGACATTCAAGCCCGCAAAGACAAATTCTTGGACTTGCAAACACCAACCCTGACATGCAAACAAATAGAATCAGACCTACAAACAGAAAAAGACAGATACTTTAGACATTCAAACCAACAAAGACTAATACTTGGACTTGCAAACACCAACCCAGACATGTAAACAAATAGAATCAGACACACAAACAGAGAAAGACAGACACTTTAGACATTCAAACCAACAAAGACAAATACTTTGACTTGCAAACACCAACCCAGACATGTAAACAAATAGAATCAGACACACAAACAGAGAAACACAGACACTTTAGACATTCAAACCAACAAATACAAATTAATGGACTTGCAAACACCAAGCCAGACATGCAAACAAATAGAATCAGACACACAAATAGAGAAAGACAGGCACTTTAGAAATTCAAACCAACAAAGACAAATACTTGGACTTGCAAACACCAATCCAGACATGCAAACAAATAGAATCAGACACACAAACAGAGAAAGACAGACATTTTAGACATTCAAACCAGCAAAGACAAATTCTTGGACTTACAAAAACCTACCCAGACATGCAAACTAATAGAATCAGACACACAAACAGAGAAAGACAGACACTTTAGACATTCAAACCAACAAAGACAAATACTTGAACTTGCAAGCACCAACCCAGACATGCAAACAAATAGAATCAGACACACAAACAGAGAAAGACAGACGCATTAGACATTCAAACCAACAAAGACAATTTCTTGGACTTGCAAACATCAACCCAGACATGCAAACAAATAGAATCAGACACACAAACAGAGAAAGACAGACACTTTAGACATTCAAACCAACAAAGACAAATACTTGGACTTGCAAACACCAACCCTGACATGCAAACAAATAGAATCAGACATACAAAAGAGAAAGACAGATACTTTAGACATTCAAACCAACAAAGACTAATACTTGGACTTGCAAACACCAACCCAGACATGTAAACAAATAGAATCAGACACACAAAAAGAGAAAGACAGACACTTTAGACATTCAAGCCAACAATGACAAATTCTTGGACTTGCAAACACCAACCCAGACATGTAAACAAATAAAATCAGACACACAAACAGAGAAAGACAGACGCTTTAGACATTCAAACCAACAAAGACAAATACTTGAACTTGCAAACACCAACCCAGACATGCAAACAAGTAGAATCAGACACACACACAGAGAAAGACAGACACTTTAGACATTCAAACCAACAAAGACAAATTCTTGGACTTGCAAACACCAACCCAGACATGTAAACAAATAGAATCAGACATATAAACTGAGAAAGACAGACACTTTGGACATTCAAATCAACAAAGACAAATACTTGGACTTGCAAACACCAACCTAGACATGTAAACAAATAGAATCAGACACACAAACAGAGAAAGACAGACACTTTAGACATTCAAACCAACAAAAGCAAATACTTGTACTTGTAAACATCAACCCAGACATGCAAACAAATAGAATCAAACACATAAACAGAGAAAGACATGCACTTTAGACATTCAAACCAACAAATACAAATACTTGGACTTGCAAACAGCAACCCAGACATGCAAACAAATAGAATCAGACTCACAAACAGAAAAAGACATGCACTTTAGACATTCAAACCAACAAAGACAAATACTTGGACTTGCAAACATCAACCCAGACATGCAAACAAATAGAATCAGACACACAAACAAAGAAAGACAGACACTTTAGACATTCAAACCAACAAAGACAAATACTTGGACTTGCAAACACCAACCCAGTCATACAAACAAATAGATTTAGAGACACAAACAGAGAAAGACATGCACTTTAGACATTCAAACCAACAAATACAAATACTTGGACTTGCAAAAACCAACCCAGACAAGCAAACAAATAGAATCAGACACGCAAACAGAAAAACACAGACACTTTAGAAATTCAAACCAACAAAGACAAATACTTGGACTTGCAAACACCAATCCAGACATGCAAACAAATAGAATCAGACACACAAACAGAGAAAGACAGACAGTTTAGACATTCAAACCAGCAAAGACAAATTCTTGGACTTACAAAAACCTACCCAGACATGCAAACTAATAGAATCAGACACACAAACAGAGAAAGACAGACACTTTAGACATTCAAACCAACAAAGACAAATACTTGAACTTGCAAGCACCAACCCAGACATGCAAACAAATAGAATCAGACACACAAACAGAGAAAGACAGACGCATTAGACATTCAAACCAACAAAGACAATTTCTTGGACTTGCAAACATCAACCCAGACGTGCAAACAAATAGAATCAAACACACAAACAGAGAAAGACAGACACTTTAGACATTCAAACCAACAAAGACATATGCTTGGACTTGCAAACACCATCCTAGACATGTAAACAATAAAATCAGACACACAAACAGAGAAAGAAAGGCACTTTAGACATTCAAGCCAGCAAAGACAAATTCTTGGACTTGCAAACACCAACCCTGACATGCAAACAAATAGAATCAGACATACAGAAAGAGAAAGACAGATACTTTAGACATTCAAACCAACAAAGACTAATACTTGGACTTGCAAACACCAACCCAGACATGTAAACAAATAGAATCAGACACACAAAAAGAGAAAGACAGACACTTTAGACATTCAAGCCAACAATGACAAATTCTTGGACTTGCAAATAAATAGAATCAGACACGCAAAAAGAGAAAGAAAGACACTTTAGACATTCAAACCAAAAAAGACAAATACTTGGACTTGCAAACACCAACCCAGACATGTAAACAAATAGAATCAAACACACAAACAGAGAAAGACAGACACTTTAGACATTCAAACCAACAAAGACAAATTCTTGGACTTGCAAACACCAACCCAGACATGCAAACAAATAGAATCAGACACACACACAGAGAAAGACAGACACTTTAGACATTCAAACCAACAAAGACAAATTCTTGGACTTGCAAACACCAACCCAGACATGTAAACAAATAGAATCAGACATATAAACTGAGAAAGACAGACACTTTGGACATTCAAATCAACAAAGACAAATACTTGGACTTGCAAACACCAACCCAGACATGTAAACAAATAGAATCAGACACACAAACAGAGAAAGACAGACACTTTAGACATTCAAACCAACAAAAGCAAATACTTGTACTTGTAAACATCAACCCAGACATGCAAACAAATAGAATCAAACACATAAACAGAGAAAGACATGCACTTTAGACATTCAAACCAACAAATACAAATACTTGGACTTGCAAACAGCAACCCAGACATGCAAACAAATAGAATCAGACTCACAAACAGAAAAAGACATGCACTTTAGAAATTCAAACCAACAAAGACAAATACTTGGACTTGCAAACATCAACCCAGACATGCAAACAAATAGAATCAGACACACAAACAAAGAAAGACAGACAATTTAGACTTTCAAATCAACAAAGACAAATACTTGGACTTGCAAACAACAACCCAGTCATACAAACAAATAGATTTAGAGACACAAACAGAGAAAGACATGCACTTTAGACATTCAAACCAACAAAGACAAATACTTGGACTTGCAAAAACCAACCCAGACAAGCAAACAAATAGAATCAGACACGCAAACAGAGAAAGACAGACACTTTAGAAATTCAAACCAACAAAGACAAATACTTGGACTTACAAACACCAATCCAGACATGCAAACAAATAGAATCAGACACACAAACAGAGAAAGACAGACATTTTAGACATTCAAACCAGCAAAGACAAATTCTTGGACTTACAAAAACCTACCCAGACATGCAAACTAATAGAATCAGACACACAAACAGAGAAAGACAGACACTTTAGACATTCAAACCAACAAAGACAAATACTTGAACTTGCAAGCACCAACCCAGACGTGCAAACAAATAGAATCAGACACACAAACAGAGAAAGACAGACGCATTAGACATTCAAACCAACAAAGACAATTTCTTGGACTTGCAAACATCAACCCAGACGTGCAAACAAATAGAATCAAACACACAAACAGAGAAAGACAGACACTTTAGACATTCAAACCAACAAAGACATATGCTTGGACTTGCAAACACCATCCTAGACATGTAAACAATAAAATCAGACAAACAAACAGAGAAAGACAGGCACTTTAGACATTCAAGCCAGCAAAGACAAATTCTTGGACTTGCAAACACCAACCCTGACATGCAAACAAATAGAATCAGACATACAAAAAGAGAAAGACAGATACTTCAGACATTCAAACCAACAAAGACTAATACTTGGACTTGCAAACACCAACCCAGACATGTAAACAAATAGAATCAGACACACAAAAAGAGAAAGACAGACACTTTAGACATTCAAGCCAACAATGACAAATTCTTGGACTTGCAAACACCAACCCAGACATGCAAATAAATAGAATCAGACACGCAAAAAGAGAAAGAAAGACACTTTAGACATTCAAACCAACAAAGACAAATACTTGGACTTGCAAACACCAACCCAGACATGTAAACAAATAGAATCAGACACACAAACAGAGAAAGACAGACACTTTAGACATTCAAGCCAACAATGACAAATTCTTGGACTTGCAAACACCAACCCAGACATGCAAATAAATAGAATCAGACACGCAAAAAGAGAAAGAAAGACACTTTTGACATTCAAACCAACAAAGACAAATACTTGGACTTGCAAACACCAACCCAGACATGTAAACAAATAGAATCAAACACACAAACAGAGAAAGACAGACACTTTAGACATTCAAACCAACAAAGACAAATTCTTGGACTTGCAAACACCAACCCAGACATGTAAACAAATAGAATCAGACATATAAACTGAGAAAGACAGACACTTTGGACATTCAAATCAACAAAGACAAATACTTGGACTTGCAAACACCAAGCCAGACATGTAAACAAATAAAATCAGACACACAAACAGAGAAAGACAGAGACATTCAAACCAACAAAAGCAAATACTTGTACTTGTAAACATCAACCCAGACATGCAAACAAATAGAATCAAACACATAAACAGAGAAAGACATGCACTTTAGACATTCAAACCAACAAATACAAATACTTGGACTTGCAAACAGCAACCCAGACATGCAAACAAATAGAATCAGACTCACAAACAGAAAAAGACATGCACTTTAGACATTCAAACCAACAAAGACAAATACTTGGACTTGCAAACATCAACCCAGACATGCAAACAAACAGAATCAGACACACAAACAAAGAAAGACAGACAATTTAGACTTTCAAATCAACAAAGACAAATACTTGGACTTGCAAACACCAACCCAGTCATACAAACAAATAGAATTAGAGACACAAACAGAGAAAGACAAGCACTTTAGACATTCAAACCAACAAAGACAAATACTTGGACTTGCAAAAACCAACCCAGACAAGCAAACAAATAGAATCATACACGCAAACAGAGAAAGACAGACACTTTAGATATTCAAACCAACAAAGACAAACTCTTGGACTTACAAACACCAACCCAGACATGCAAACAAATAGAATCAGACACACAAACCGAGAAAGACATGCACTTTAAACCTTCAAACCAACAGAGACAAATTCTTGAACTTGCAAACACCAACCCAGACACGCAAACAAATAGAATCAGACACACAAACAGAGAAAGACAGACACTTTAGACATTCAAACCAACAAAGAAAAATTCTTGGACTTTTAAACACCAACCTAGACATGCAAACAAATAGATTCAGACATATAAACCGAGAAAGACAGACACTTTAGACATAAAAACCAGCAAAGACAAATTCTTGAACTTGCAAACACCAACCCAGACATGCAAACAAATAGATTCAGACATACAAACAGAGAATGACAGGCACTTTAGACATTCAAACCAACAAAGACAAATTCTTGAACTTGCAAACACCGACCAGGACAAGCAAACAAATAGAATCAGACACACACACAGAGAAAGACAGACAATTTAGACATTCAAACAAACAAAGACAAATTCTTGGACTTGCAAACACCAACCCAGACATGTAAACAAATAGAATCAGACACATAAACAGAGAAAGAGAGACACTTTAGACATTCAAACCAACAAAGACAAATTCTTGGACTTACAAACACCAACCCAGACATGCAAACAAATAGAATCAGACACAGAAACAGAGAAAGACAGACACTATAGACATTCAAACCAACAAAGACAAATACTTGGACTTGCAATCATCAACCCAGACATACAAACGAATAGAATCAGACACACAAACAGAGAAAACACTTTAGACATTCAAACCAACAAAGACAAATTCTTGGACTTGCAAACACCAGCCCAGACATGCAAAAAAATAGAATCAGACACAAAAACAGAGAAAGACAGACACTTTAGACATTCAAACCAACAAAGACAAATACTTGGACTTGCAAACACCAATCCAGAAATGCAAAAAAATAGAATCAGACACAAAAACAGAGAAAGACAGACACTTTAGACATTCAAACCAACAAAGACAAATACTTGGACTTGCAAACACCAATCCATACATGCAAACAAATAGAATCAGACACAAAAACAGAGAAAGACAGACACTTTAGACATTCAAACCAACAAAGGCAAATACTTGCACTTGCAAGCACCAACCCAGACATGCAAACAAATAGAATCAGACACACAAACAGAGAAAGACAGACGCTTTAGACATTCAAACCAACAAAGACAATTTCTTGGACTTGCAAACATCCACCCAGACATGCAAACAAATAGAATCAGACACACAAACAGAGAAAGACAGACATTTTAGACATTCAAACCAACAAAGACAAATACTTGGACTTGCAAACACCAGCCTAGACATGTAAACAATAAAATCAGACACACAAACAGAGAAAGACAAACACTTTAGACATTCAAGCCAACAAAGACAAATTCTTGGACTTGCAAACACCAACCCTGACATGCAAACAAATAGAATCAGACATACAAGCAGAGAAAGACAGACACTTTAGACATTCAAACCAACAAAGACAAATACTTGGACTTGCAAACACCAACCCAGACATGTAAACAAATAGAATCAGACACACAAACAGAGAAAGACAGACACTTTAGACATTCAAGCCAACAAAGACAAATTCTTGGACTTGCAAACACCAACCCAGACATGCAAACAAATAGAATCAGACACACAAAAAGAGAAAGAAAGACACTTTAGACATTTAAACCAACAAAGACAAATACTTGGACTTGCAAACACCAACCTAGACATGTAAACAAATAGAATCAAACACACAAACAGAGAAAGACAGACACTTTAGACATTCAAACCAACAAAGACAAATTCTTGGACTTGCAAACACCAACCCAGACATGTCAACAAATAGAATCAGACACACAAACAGAGAAAGACAGACACTTTAGACATTCAAACCAACAAAGACAAATACTTGGACTTGCAAACACTAACCCAGACACGTAAAGAAATAGAATCAGACACACAAACAGAGAAACACAGACACTTTAGACATTCAAACCAACAAAGACAAATTCTTGGACTTGCAAACACCAACCCAGACATGCAAACAAATAGAATCAGGCACACAAATAGAGAAAGACAGACACTTTAGACATTCAAACCAACAAAGACAAATACTTGGACTTGCAAACACCAATCCAGACATGCAAACAAATAGAATCAGACACACAAACAGAGAAAGACAGACACTTTAGACATTCAAACCAGCAAAGACAAATTCTTGGACTTACAAAAACTTACCTAGACATGCAAACTAATATAATCAGACACACAAACAGAGAAAGACAGACACTTTAGACATTCAAACCAACAAAGACAAATACTTGGACTTGCAAGCACCAACCCAGACATACAAACAAATAGAATCAGACACACAAACAGAGAAAGACAGACGCATTAGACATTCAAACCAACAAAGACAATTTCTTGGACTTGCAAACATCAACCCAGACGTGCAAACAAATAGAATCAGACACACTAACAGAGAAAGACAGACACTTTAGACATTCAAACCAACAAAGACAAATACTTGGACTTGCAAACACCATCCTAGACATGTAAACAATAAAATCAGACACACAAACAGAGAAAGACAGACACTTTAGACATTCCAGCCAGCAAAGACAAATTCTTGGACTTGCAAACACCAACCCTGACATGCAAACAAATAGAATCAGACCTACAAACAGAGAAAGACAGATACTTTAGACATTCAAACCAACAAAGACTAATACTTGGACTTGCAAACACCAACCCAGACATGTAAACAAATAGAATCAGACACACAAACAGAGAAAGACAGACACTTTAGACATTCAAACCAACAAAGACAAATACTTGGACTTGCAAACACCAACCCAGACATGTAAACAAATAGAATCAGACACACAAACAGAGAAACACAGACACTTTAGACATTCAAACCAACAAAGACAAATTCTTGGACTTGCAAACACCAACCCAGACATGCAAACAAATAGAATCAGACACACAAATAGAGAAAGACAGACACTTTAGACATTCAAACCAACAAAGACAAATACTTGGACTTGCAAACACCAACCCAGACATGCAAACAAATAGAATCAGACACACAAACAGAGAAAGACAGACATTTTAGACATTCAAACCAGCAAAGACAAATTCTTGGACTTACAAAAACCTACCCAGACATGCAAACTAATAGAATCAGACACACAAACAGAGAAAGACAGACACTTTAGACATTCAAACCAACAAAGACAAATACTTGGACTTGCAAGCACCAACCCAGACATGCAAACAAATAGAATCCGACACACAAACAGAGAAAGAAGGACGCATTAGACATTCAAACCAACAAAGACAATTTCTTGGACTTGCAAACATCAACCCAGACGTGCAAACAAATAGAATCAGACACACAAACAGAGAAAGACAGACACTTAAGACATTCAAACCAACAAAGACAAATACTTGGACTTGCAAACACCATCCTAGACATGTAAACAATAAAATCAGACACACAAACCGAGAAAGACAGACACTTTAGACATTCAAGCCAGCAAAGACAAATTCTTCGACTTGCAAACACCAACCCTGACATGCAAACAAATAGAATCAGACATACAAAAAGAGAAAGACAGACACTTTAGACATTCAAACCAACAAAGACTAATACTTGGACTTGCAAACACCAACCCAGACATGTAAACAAATAGAATCAGACACACAAAAAGAGAAAGACAGACAATTTAGACATTCAAGCCAACAATGACAAATTCTTGGACTTGCAAACACCAACCCAGACATGCAAACAAATAGAATCAGACACGCAAAAAGAGAAAGAAAGACACTTTAGACATTCAAACCAACAAAGACAAATACTTGGACTTGCAAACACCAACCCAGACATGTAAACAAATAGAATCAAACACACAAACAGAGAAAGACAGACACTTTAGACATTCAAACCAACAAAGACAAATTCTTGGACTTGCAAACACCAACCCAGACATGTAAACAAATAAAATCAGACACACAAACAGAGAAAGACAGACGCTTTAGACATTCAAACCAACAAAGACAAATACTTGAACTTGCAAACACCAACCCAGACATGCAAACAAATAGAATCAGACACACAAACAGAGAAAGACAGACACTTTAGACATTCAAACCAACAAAGACAAATTCTTGGACTTGCAAACACCAACCCAGACATGTAAACAAATAGAATCAGACATATAAACCGAGAAAGACAGACACTTTGGACATTCAAATCAACAAAGACAAATACTTGGACTTGCAAACACCAACCCAGACATGTAAACAAATAGAATCAGACACACAAACAGAGAAAGACAGACACTTTAGACATTCAAACCAACAAAAGCAAATACTTGTACTTGTAAACATCAACCCAGACATGCAAACAGATAGAATCAAACACATAAACAGAGAAAGACATGCACTTTAGACATTCAAACCAACAAAGACAAATACTTGGACTTGCAAACACCAACCCAGACATGCAAACAAATAGAATCAGACACACAAACAAAGAAAGACAGACAATTTAGACTTTCAAATCAACAAAGACAAATACTTGGACTTGCAAACACCAACCCAGTCATACAAACAAATAGAATTAGAGACACAAACAGAGAAAGACATGCACTTTAGACATTCAAACCAACAAAGACAAATACTTGGACTTGCAAAACCAACCCAGACAAGCAAACAAATAGAATCAGACACGCAAACAGAGAAAGACAGACACTTTAGATATTCAAACCAACAAAGACAAACTCTTGGACTTAAAAACACCAACCCAGACAAGCAATTAAATAGAATCAGACACACAAACCGAGAAAGACATGTACTTTAAACCTTCAAACCAACAGAGACAAATTCTTGAACTTGCAAACACCAACCCAGACACGCAAACAAATAGAATCAGACACACAAACAGAGAAAGACTGACACTTTAGACATTCAAACCAACAACGAAAAATTCTTGGACTTACAAACACCAACCTAGACATGCAAACAAATAGATTCAGACATACAAACCGAGAAAGACAGACACTTTAGACATACAAACCAGCAAAAACAAATTCTTGAACTTGCAAACACCAACCCAGACATGCAAACAAATAGATTCAGACATACAAACAGAGAATGACAGGCAGTTTAGACATTCAAACCAACAAAGACAAATTCTTGAACTTGCAAACATCGACCCAGACAAGCAAACAAATAGAATCAGACACACAAACAGAGAAAGACAGACACTTTAGACATTCAAACCAACAAAGACCAATTCTTGGACTTGCAAACACCAACCCAGACATGCAAACAAATAGATTCAGACATACAAACCGAGAAAGACAGACACTTTAGACATACAAACCACCAAAGACAAATTCTTGAACTTGTAAACACCAACCCAGACATGCAAACAAATAGATTCAGACATGCAAACAGAGAAAGACAGGCACTTTAGACATACAAACCAACAATGACATATTTTTGAACTTGGAAACACCAACCCAGACATACAAACAAATTGATTCAAAAAAGTATTTAAAAAAATGTGGGGCCTGGGGGGCCTTTGGGGGCATTTGGGGCCCCAGGGGGCCTGCGGAGGCCTGGGGGGTATTTGGGGTTCGGGGGACCTTTGGGGGCCCAGGGGACCGGTGGGCCGGGGGCCATTGGGGTTGGGGGTTCCTTCGGGGTTGGGTTAGGGGGGTCAGGGCCCTATGGGGTTGGGGTAGGGGGGTTGTTGGGGTAGGGGACCTCACAAGACTGTTCAAATGGAACTTGTGTATTATAATGACCACGGAGTTTCACCCTCAAATCATCTTCTAAATCATCTTCTAAAATCATCTTCTAAAATGCCTCAAACTGTTTCGCCCAAATCATCTTCTAAAATGTCTCAAACGGTTTCGCCCAAATAATCCCCTAAAAGTAATTTCTGCGTGTTCCTTTGTTTCGACATCACTGCGCTGTCACATTTGAAATTCCTAGGAAACCCTTTCCCGCGTTAATCTCTTCATCTCATAGGTGTTCCTAGCTACACTATTATGGTTTCGATAGAATATTAATTTATCTCTGTGACCTAAAGATCAGAGAAGCCGTATTTAAAATTAGAATTTCTATCTGTTTCGAATCCCGTATAATTCCTAGGAAACAAGTGATCTCATTTCTAATTCCCCTTTCGTAGATCAATAATTCCCATCGATTATGTAAATCAAGTTCTCGGAAATTCACTTCCCCCTCGAGTCCTAGATCAATACATCTCTTCCTGTTAATGCGCATGTGCAAACTTCGCCCTGGAGACAATACACCTAGACGAACAACAACAAATCAATTGACCTTGACCCCATTAGACTCGATCGATAATCCTTGAATAAATTAGGTACTCGTAGTATTGGCTTAAAATGAAACATGTGTCTCATTATTGAATCAATAATCTGAAGTCACTTAGCCCCGGAGTCAATACACTTAGAAACAGCCCCCTGATTGACCTTGAGAAGATACGTTCTTTTGATAACCGAATTATGTACTGTCACGAGTAATACCTGGCTCTCTACTGACAGAAAACATTACGTATATGATTGGCTTCACCCCCTAGTCAATACCTCGCTCTTTAAGCCAAAGATTTTTTAGTACTTTCATAAGAGCTATTTATTCTAATTAACGGCATTTTTGATTAAGGGTCATTTTTAAAGAATAGGAACAAAATTCGAAATTTAGCTTAAACCGCAAGGTATTGACTAGGGGCCGAAATCTCTAATATACGTATTAAAAATATATTAATGTAGAAGTTCGTTACGTAAGTTAATTCGTAAGTTACGTATATTTATTACGAATAAAAAGGTTCGTAAATAAAATTAAACAAGTTCGAGAAAGCCATTTAACCAAATAAAAGTAAAATTAATATTCAAATTTTGTTTAAATTATTCATGTACGGTGAGCCAAAATCAAAACCTGCATTAATTCAAAAACGTTCAAAAATTAAAAAAAAAACAAGTTTTTTTAACTGAAGGTAAGGAACGACGTTAAAACTTAAAACGAACAGAAATTATTCCGTATATGAAAGGGGCTGTCCCCTCCTCAACGCCTCGCTCTTTACGCTAAAGTTTGACTTTCTCACAACTCACAACTCACAATAAAAAACTTTAGCGTAAAGAGCGAGGCGTTGAGGAGGGGACAGCCCCTTTCATAGACAGAATAATTTCTGTTCGTTTTAAGTTTTAACGTCGTTCCTTACTTTCAACTAAAAAACTTTTTTTTTTATTTAATTTGCACATTAGGGCGGCGCGTTGGTAAAGTATAGCGGGTCTGCATGCAAAATGTGTTGATACAATTATTCTGCATATTATGAAGTAAGAATTGTTTTCTGACTTCAAACTGTCCAAATTCTTTATCCCCACCCCCTTTGTGCAAATACATAGCCCAAATTATTTATTTTCCTATCTATTTTGTCACTTGTTTTTGTCTTGTCTCCCGCTAAGCTGAAAGAAGCTAACGAAGAAACCGGTTTGTTCTCGAGTTTTACAAAGCGTAAACTTGAATAAGTGGCGTATAATACGCAAGTACCAAAATTCTTTCCCCCTACAGAAAATAAAAAAAAACTAAAATAAATTCTCAAATTTGGAAAGCCTTATTTTCCAAGGGGGGGGGGATTTTCAGGGGTATATTTCCCGTGGAGGGGAGTGGGTATTTTCCGCGGGGAGTATTTTCCACTGGGTGGGTATTTTTCGGGTGTATTTTCCGCGGGGGGTACTTGCCACGGGGAGAGGGTATTTTTCGGAGGGTGAACGCCGGAGGGTATTTTCGAGGGGGTGGGAATAGTTGCCAGGGGGTTAAATGCCGGGGGGGGGGGGTAAATGCTGGCCGCAGTATAAAATGTAGCATTTTTTAGGGTTTTAACAAAAAATCTGATTTGTTAATTGAAAGTTCAATAATTTCGGAAAATTTTAAATAAAATAATTTTATTTCATATCTCAGTTCAAAGTTATAATTGTCTCCTGGATCCAAACTTTTTTTAACTTAACTCCTAAAGTAATGTTGTGCTATGTTTCCATAGAAAACAAATCAAAACAAATTTCATTTTAGTTTTCAGTTCAGAATCCCTAAAGTTATAATGTAAATTGCAAAAATATTTCCCAACAATAATTTTAATTTTGTAATTCAAACTATTACATAAAGGATCTATATAGTTCATTATAAATGGGGACTATGTAATTTCAATTAAGAGCGGTCAAACTTTTGGGAAATTTGTCCCCTCTCTTCTAAAATTATAGAAATATTCTAAGTTTGGATAGGTAGCTTTAATCGTGATAAATCAAACTGAATAAATAAATTAGGTAAATTCAGCCATTCGCAAGTAGTGCCTTGGTAAGTATTTTAATATTTGATAAGTATATATAAAAGGGAAGGAATATACGAATTAGATTCATTGTAATGTTGTTTTCTTTGCTTTTCGATGTTTTTTCTCCTTTTGTGGTAAATTTTCTCCCTTTTCTGTTTTATGGCCATAAGGTTTCCCAATCTGATTTTCCGCATCCACTGTATCTCGACATTTTCTTAACTTATCTGACAATTTTTTTTTTTTTTTTTTTTTTTTTTTGCTTTTCAAAGTCAATAGAGAAAGAAATACAAAATCTAAGGTAAATATTACTTCACTTATATTTCCTCAATCCCTAATATATATCGCCTTCTATCGAATTCATCCCACACCCCCTCCTTAAAGCAAAATCTTGTGTACATGCGTGAGCCCAATATAAACTTTTGCAGTAGGCCTATATTTTGCTTTCTACTTTTTATGCTTTTCCTTTTTCGCAATGAAAATCCATATATGACCATATTCGCATGGCCCCGGCCTGACGTATCCTGTATTTTAACACTTTCTTCAAAATACCTCAAAACTTTTTGTTCTTTAATGTAAATAGAGGAAGACCGTATAAATTGTGACGTAAATATCGCTATACTTTCTCAATACCCGGATGACTATAGTAACTAAACTAGATAGTACGTCAAATATAATTTCCATGAGATTAAACTTACTCAGAACAATCAATACATTTTCTGAATTTGTGATGAAAGGGTGATTCAGTGTGAAATCAAATGTCAATTGCCGAAAACGTTAGGACATATTTCTATGCAATGATAATTGCTCTGTTAGAAAGGTAGAAAATTACTATTCGTATCTTATCCTCTTCTTTCCAAGCTGCACATCAATGTGCAGATCGAATAAGTATAATGATGAAAGGGTGATTCAGTATTAATTAAAACACAAATTCCAGTCATTTTGTAGGACATATTTTTAAACCATGATAATGAGTCCCTTAGTAAAGTAGTTCTATCCCGCTCCCTTCTTCTCGAAATGCACACTGATGCACACCTCGAATTTGCAAATCGATGAAGGGGGGATTCAATGTAAATTAAAATGCCAATCGCAGTTATTTTTAGGATATATTTTGAAGCCATGATAATAGTTTCTTCAGTAAGATTGATAATTAATTATTATTTTCATCCCGCTCTCTTTTTTTCATTCAGTCTGAATCCAAAGGCAAATTACTGTTTTTTTTTTTTTTTGTTTTTTTTAGACATACTTCTTAGCCATGATGACAGATCTTTTAGTAAAGCATATACTTGATTTTTATCTTTGCCTTGCTCTCTTCTTTCCAACCTGCACATCGACACGCAGCTCGAATTTGCACAGCAATGAAAGGGTAATCCGGAGTTATTTAAATGAAAACTGTTCTTACATATGAACGTATTTTTTAGCCATGATAACAGCTCCTTTATTAAGGCTGAAATATTGATCCCACTCTCTAATCTTTGAGCTGTAATGTGATATGTAGCTCGAATCTAAACATCTATGAAGGGATGAAGGGGCGATTGACTGTGAATTCAAAGGCAAATTGGATTCATTTTTAAGATATATTTTCATGCCATGCTAATAGATCCTCTGTACATATAGATTATTTAATTACCGTTTTTTTCACACTCTCTTCGTTTTGAGCTGCTTACATAAAGGGGTTGTTTAAACTCCCTCACCTAATGTAATTCTCAAAGCGCCAATTATTCTGGCAGGCGTGGTCTACTTCCACCATCTTGTTTGTACAGCTTTTGGAAACGGACGCCCACTCGAATTAAGCTGCATATTTTTAAAAGATAGTTGAAGTTCAAGGGGACGGGGCGTTCAAAGGTTTGTTTGAATAATGGGATTTTTTATTCAAAATCTAATTTGTTCGCCTATTTGATTCCTCGTATGCATCCAACCTTTCTACTTGGATGAACTGGATGGATAGGGGAATAAAGTAGTAATTTCACTAAGAATTCATTCAGAGAGCCGTCCTCCTTTAAACGGATTCCTGGGCAACAGCTCTGTCGCTGCTAGGGAGAAGAACACTTCACCCAAAGCAGCGGCCCTTGAAAGACCGAACAAATGCAAAGACAAAATTTGGAGAAATATCGGACAATTAAGCAGCCATTTTTTTATATTTCTGTCAAAAATACATATACCAATCGATAGAAAATAGTTAACTACCAGTTATATCTAATCTTTGAGAACGACAAGGGTTTCAAGAGTGATGGGTTTTGTGCTTGCTGTTGACAAGAAAGAAAATTCAATTCAAAACGCCTTAGTCCAGTAGAAATTCCCGCAAAATTGTAATAAAACTGTGAATATGCTTGTCATCTCCAAAAACTGAATTGAACATTTTTGGGTACTCTTGCATTATGCGGGCCTTTCTAAAAAGTCAAGTTTGGTTAATGCTAATTAAATGAAATAGGATTAATATATAATAGTTTAGAAATAAACTTGGGCTATATATTTGCACATTAGGGGGTGGGGGGGGGTGGGGGTAAAGCATAGTATATATTAAATACGCAACCTAATCTAACCTAGGTACCTTCCCCCCCCTAAACCCCCAAAAACCACAGTTTAATATTGTATACGCAATGAAAAGCACGCTATCATTACCTAGTCCATAGCGGTAAACATGTCAAAAACGGGTTTTGTCATTGCCTACTCTATAGTAGTTAACCCGAGAGGCCCTCATAATGCAAGAGTACTTATTTTTTGCTTCAGTGTCATGTTTTCTATCTATTAATTGAAAGATAGAATCCCTCCAGTTAGCAAAACTATTCAAAAATAGTCATTAGGTGTTTGGATGATTCCGCCCGGAAAACTCCCCTCTGTGGACAATTTCCCCCTGCCCCGAAAATTCATCCTCTTGGGAAATTTTCCTCCTTCTGCGGACCCATCATCCTGCCAATGGACAATTCCCGGAATATTCCCTTGCACAGAATTATCCCCCGAAAAATTCTCCACAGAAAAATTGTAAAATAAGCAGCCGAAGGGAAACAATGAAGAACAAAAAAGAAAATGAAGAAAAGAAGGGATTTTGGAATAGTCTATATCCCAAAATCAAAGTATAATATATTGTGTTGAGTATCCTATTGTATTTATATTTATATTTTTCTGTTTCCTTTGATTTTTTTTTCGTGTTTTTGGGCCTTGAATTATCGTAAGTGTAACATGAAGATTAAAGAAAACAACTTTCTGGGTTATTTGAAATAAGAAATTTTGTCCATTTTAAATTTGCTTGGTTCTGACATGTTTAACTCCATGCTATTTGAATAAAAAAAAAAATCCTTAAAGGTACTTCAGACAGGAAAACCTTTTGATATACGCCAAGTGGAAAAATTCTTGATTGCAAGGGGTGAACTGATATCTTGTGCTGTAGATGTCGGTGTCAGAGTAAGTCCTTCGTACCTCTTAGTCCCAGCCTGTATCTCTGTGCACTTCCATCATAGGGCGCCCCTTCCACAGTTGCCACTAATTCCACTTTTTAATTATTTTCTCAAACCTTTTACTTACCCTGCTAGAACAACTCGACCTCTATAAACACGACAGAAATAAATAGAAGAAAAAAAACATAAAAATAAATACTATAGGACATTCTACACCGAATAATTACCTATATTTTGGAATATTGGTAGGATATTCCAAAATTTCGTCTTTTCTTCATCCTTTTTATTTGTCATACTTCCTGCCTTTGACTGCTCAATTTTGCATGCTGGTGGGAATTTCCGAAGGATAATTGTCTGTAGGAGGAATTCTCAATGAGGGGTGGGGGTGATCTGGAAGGAATAGTCCATAGAGGGAAAATTTTCGGGGATAATCAGCCTGGAACCATTGGGTCAGTCAAGCAAGTACCTTAAGACTATCCATAGACGATTGGTCTGGAAAACACTTAACAAATCTTCCTCAGCCGTTCAAAGCACCCGTGTTTCAGAACAATGCTCGACCACTGTCATTAACATGATTTCTAATATTTCTAATCTTAGGTCAAAGACATTAAAAAACCAACAGAATATTTTAGGTTTTGAATTTCTGTCGACTGGCACGTAAAGTTGGATTACAAATGGTCTCTAACTTACCCAATGTTTACTTTAGTTGGTAGCATTTGAATATATACAACATAGTTCTCGAAAAGACCTTTTTCTATCCTTTGTTCCTCTCACTTCTTAAAAAGATCCTCTATCTGTCCTTTTTTGGTAGCCCTAATATAGCTGAAACATCCTCTGACAGAATTATTATCTTAGATTACCAATTGTGCGGGATGTTGAGAAACCAATTCTATTATTTTGGGGAATAGGATGAATTACATATGTCCTTTTTCAAAACGATAAGATTTTATTTATTTCCAAGAATAGGTCGAAATTCGTAAAAACGTAGCTTCAAAATATATTTTGTTGTATAAAATTTGAGTATTTCCTCTTCCACAACATTTGGAATGAAGATCTAATTAGCAGGGTGGGGATAGACTGGGATTTGAACTGGTTTCTTTAGAAGACCTGAAATATAGAAATGTGGGAATAATTTACAATGTTTTTAAAAATAAAACTATTCTAGAAAGTACTACCTTTCTCTGTAGCTTTAACAAAAATTTGGTGGTCCCATTTGTTACCCCTCTAACTCGATTTGTTCTCTGGGTAAACTATATGGCTCAACTGCCGTTTTAAATATTAATTAATTAAAAAACTTTTTCTACAAACAAGTCTTTCAAAGAAAAGTAAACCTTATCTTAGACCTTAGATCCTCCTGTGCTAAAAGAGGCACCCAGGGCATCAACGAAGAGCCGCCAGTCGTCCCGCATGTGCGCCACCGCCAAAGAATCTTCCCGTTGGGGTTGTATCGTCGTGTGTATGTTGGACAGGTCCCGTTGATATCTGCGACTCAAGGTGTTTCTCTGCACCTCTCCTGCGGTTTCCCTGAGGTCGTCATTCCAAGATATGTCTTGGGATCCTATCGTCCTTCATACGGATCGCGTGCCCAAGGTATCGCCACCTTCGTTGTCACATGATATATGTAACCATGGGCTATCTTGGAATATCTAGATCAGACTATCTGGTTTGTGACGTGGTCTCTCCAGTCGATATTCAGAATCCTCCAAAGGTAATTGTTTTTGAAGGCGAAAATCCGTCTCTCTTGTTGTTGATTTAAATTCTAACAATCGCTGCGGTAGAGAAATGCAGAAAGGACATCGCTATTAAATAACCTCATTTTTAATTTCGTAGAATGCTTTTGCGATTGCCATACTAGTTTTAGCTGGTTAAAAGCTCTACTGGCTTCCCCTATCCTCAACTGCACTTCCCGCTCGCTTAACCCTGAATTTTCCCACCGTGTTGCCGAGGTATCTGAACTCTATGACCTGCTCAACAGTTGAATCTCTAAACTTTATGTTTAGGGGGGGGGGGGAATCAGTTGTTGCCATGCTCTTTGTAAAACCAAAAATGCTCCATTAGACTGAAAATGAGCAAAAATAAAGTCAAATAATCTTCCAAGGGTAAAACTATCACACATCACCATCAATAGGTAAATGAAAGCCGAAACAAACAGAAATTACATTTAAAAGCCGAGTCAAACTCCAAACGTGCAAAATTAACATGATTAGGACTGACAGAGTTCAACACTCCCTTCAACATTCTCTGAAAGGCTCACCTGAATGCCTTTCGAATTTTTGGAAAGTAAAGGTCAAACATGCCCACCTTGTTCAATAACATATATTATATGTTAACAATGGACGAATTGCCTAGCTTACAGCCCTTGCTCTCAGGGCTGTGGGGGGGGGGTGACATCCCTAAAGACATCATTAATAAACCTTTCAACTATGCTGAACAAAATAGCCGTCTCAAAATTTTGATTAGATGTGTATTGGGAAATTATGGGTGTAGGGGGCTGGTCCCCTTCCAATCACTTTTGAATCTTAAAAAGGGCACTAGAACTTTCAACTTCCGATCTAATGAGCTCCTTTCGAAGTTTCTACAACTCCTTCTATACAAAATGTCTTGATCAGAAAAATAATAAACAATGCATTGTGCCCACTTTGGTTTTACTTAGGCAGCACTATTGCGCTGCCTAAGATAAAACACCAGATATAATACCTGAAAGGTAATATAAACGTATTTTTATGAACAATTCATTGGGTTTTTTTTCAAAACTTTGCTCCCCAGAGCGACTTGCAGTTGCGAAAGATAAAAAAGACAACAGTACGAAATCTAAGTAGAAGGGCCCTGCCTAGGATTTTGAATCGGTGGGGACCAAGGGTATCTAGCTTTGTAGACGTCTATTTAAAGTAATTTTATTCATTTTCAAAACTGGGCCATTTTTATGTGATTGATGAGGGGGAGGGCTCAAACATGGATCGATTCCTAAAAATGGCCTTGTTAAGCTGCATGTTTTATTCCTTAAATATAACCGAGAGGAAATTCATTGGTATCACAAGACGTCTTTGCTTTGAAACGTGCATCGGTGCCTCTGAGGGCTCTGAACTTACTGCATTCATGCCTCGAGGCTATTAATGCACACAAATGTTCATTGGATCTCCTTACTTGATTCAAACAGTCGTGTGATCTACCCTATTTGATATAGTATTTCTTGAAATCAGAAGTGCGTTAACACGTTGCAACTAGCACTTAGGAAGTTGTTAGGGGCCCATAGTCCCCCATGTCCCTCCTAAATATTCATAATTGCAAAATTCACGTTAACATTTCCTGTGTTTTTCACTTAATTTCTTTATTTGTGCTTTGTCGATATTATGAGCTTCTGTCTGGAATATAGCACCCACTGTCCTCCCCCAAACAATACATGCGTATGTAACTGCCTCTTTGTAGCCGTAATGGTCCCATAACCAACACCTAAACCAAAATTATACCATAACCGAACGTACACCTTGTCGAGGGGCTCATGACCACTCTTTCAAAAACCTTAGCAAGTTTACGATAATTCCTAAAATTCTTTTATTTTCCATACTATTTATCTTTTTTGCGTTTTTACTAATTTTACGTTCTCCCTCCAAATGTGGATGCTATCTCCCAAGTATTCATATTTGCGTGTCTAATACCAAAGTTAATAGGGATAAGAAATTAAGAGTTGTTTGTTTCATTGAGGAGGGGGAGGGGGAAGACGAATCACCCATGAATAAATCTCTTGAGCAATTAAACTCACAAAAGGAAAATAAACCACAAAGACAAACAAAACGAATCCCCCATTGGCTTAGAAGAAAAACGTTTTTATCTCTGTCTTTTATTCTGCTTTAACTTCTCCGAAAAATATTTAGCTTATTTTATACTTTTATACGGAAACTAATTAAAGTATATTCATACAGAGGGCAAGACAGAGCTGGTAAATTGTTTGGCCCCTTTAAACTGGGAAGATTGTATAGAAAATACATTACTTGTACAGCACACATTGCAAAGTAGGCGAAGATCAGATATATTTTCTTACAAAAAAAAAAAAAAAAAAAAAAAAAAAAAATCATGGAACAAATATAATGAACTGATTCCTACAGAAACTTTACGGCTTATAAAGGAGAAGGAAAATATAATAGAAAAATAAACATACGTAAAATATATGCATTGCATATAAAACATAGATATGAAAAACATGAATATATATAGAAACATGTATAAGACATGTATAAAGATAAATAAATATACATAAAAATAATGCACAAATAAAAATACACATAGCATTAAATAAAAGTTCAAATAGGTATAAAATCCTTTTAATAGACAGTGATGATGATAACAGTGATAGGAATTCACAAAATACCAGATATTTTGGGCACCTATGCAGTGACCTTCATCAGTAGTAAAACTAATTTAAAACAATTTAAAACAATAGTTTACATACAAAACAAAATAAAACTACATTTTGTTTAGTTCTCTAATTATTTTCAAAACAAAGGCGGAAGCTAGCCTCTTTGACCTTCTTGGATTCGGTTCATTAGCGTTCAATGATATAACATTTGGACAGAGGTCAACTATATTACATACAACTACATAACATAGCATTGCAAAATTAACTTGAAAACAGTAAAAAGAGAGAGGGGGAAGAGAAGGAAAGGTTACAGCAGTCTACAGGAATTCCAGCTGTTCATAAGATTTCTTTTTTCATAGGCTCGATATCAGGCCTGGAATGGTATCCTGTTCGATCCCTCCAAGATGTGAAAAATTACATTAAAATTAAAGCTGGTATGTTCCATTACAGCTACGGTATAGCAAACTTTTCACATGGTTTTCCTTTCTATTAGCTATTAATAATAATATAAATGTTTATAAATATATAAATAATATAAATATAGATTGGCTGTTAATATAAATGTAGCCTTATAGGGGGCAATCTGATAAATACATGATTCACATCAATGTCAAACACCGTGAAAATGCATATCAGTCACTATTAATCACTGCATGTTCAGTACTTTATTAGTCAATTGAACTAATTACCCAATTTAGTTGGGCATAATTACTCTGTTTCAAAGTCACAACCATAAAAATAGGTAAACATGTGCCAGCGACTGCTCAAGCCGCAATGAATAAGGGCTTACCTACATCTACACATATAGGAAGGTGTCTGACTCATCCTTGGCTCTAAGCCCTCCTGTTAGCTTTCCAAATCCTTAATAGTATATTATTGTGTTTATTCAGAATTTTTTTATACTACGAGTAATTACCCTACGGCTCTGACAAACAATAATCAGTTATCTAATTAAGTCAATTACTCAGTCTAATTAGCTGATGCATTTACGCAATAGCACTTTTTATGTTTGGGAATCATTAACATGGTGACGCTGCTGGGGGGGGGGGGTGCTTAATCTCCATTTCCTAGCGCCAATTTTTTCAGGATGCATGGCAAACTTGCACCACGCCTCATCCTTTTGCACCATGCATGGCAGGCTTCCACAACACGCGCCAAACTTCCACCATATTTTGTACGTGCCATCTGATGTGCACATTGTTTGAAAGGGGGCTACAACTCGAACCCAGCCGTAATTTTCAGATGCATTTATCCTCGTAGAAAATGTTGATTCAGTTATATCACAGAACCAAGCTTATATAAAAAAGGAGGGGGTGCTACCGAGTTTGAACCCCTCCCCCCCCCCCAAAAAAAAAAAAAATTGTCCGACTCATAAGAAAGTAACCAAAATGCCTATAAACAATTTTTAGGTGCGTTTTGTAAAGTTATTTTGTACCCCCCCCCCCCTCCCCCAAATAAAAACCCCCTGAAAAAAATCCTGGGTGTGGCCTTGATGAGAACTAATGTATTTTAGTGTTGTTTTTGTATGCTTTTTGCGACATCTAAAATATATAAAATTATCCTTATTTAACGTATACAACCTTAGTAAAATAGATTTCAAAATTTTTAAATGTCTTTAGTCTTTTGTAGAATGCAATATTTGAAACCATTTCCCTTTCAGCCTAGTACCTTAAAAGCAGAAGAAGAATATTTAGATTACCGTCAGCATATTTCATATGTTTCTTTTAATTTTGGTGGTCTATTGGCGGAAAACATTGATAAACACCGATCTTTAAGGTGATTTTAAAACTTGAAAAAAAGTCCAATAAAGATACTTCAATTTCCCATTATTTTCACGAAACTTGCTGAGTGATTCGTTGGGGAAAACCAGAATCATCTAATCTGAATGCCTCACCGTGAATCTTGAATCGGGATAGGTACCATATGCATTTACAATTAACAACTAATCAAAAAGTAAGCTGAGTGAGATGTTCCAAAGAATTTCCCTTTCTATTTGCTGTTAAAAAAAATAATTACATTGGAGAAAATGTTATTGATATGATGATTGTTAAGATTGAATCCATGAGGATATCTGTCTGACCCATCTGGAATTTGAAATTATATTGAAAATGTTTGCTTGTAAAATACGTGTCATACAACAAGCCATGCACATGAATATCCTTTTTATTGGCTTTTAAAACTTAGTGTTACAGCGGACAAAATGATCGATATATGATTCTGTGTGACCCCTCCAAAATGTAAAGAGTTACATTAAAAGTACACTACTTGTACAATTCGTATCGTAAGCAACGCATTATAGTGCTGCCTAAGCATAGAGCGAAGTGACTTGGCCAATTTGTATGGAAGGGTTGGTCGTAGAGCCTTTGAAGGAAGCTCATTCGATTGGAAGTTGAAATTTCTAGTGCCTTTTTAAAGAGTCAAACCTGAATGAGGGACAACCAGCCCTCATCCGTGCCCTTTTTTGTTGCCCCCTCAGACGCCCAGTCAAAAATTTGAGATGGAGTTTTTCTTCAAATAGTCGAAAAGTTAAAAAAACACGCCTCTGGGGAGGATGTCTTCCCAGGCCAGAGCGCGAAAAACGTATGTCAAGACGTAGGTGAAAAAATGTTGTTTGTATATATTTCGTTTAGCATTTTTTTGCTTACTACTAAGTTAGCTTCGTCAAGTGAAAGACAATTGATTGTGATATTCTGCACTTTGAATAGCCCAATTAAATTTTGAAATACAACCCAAGAATTCATATTGGATTTTATTTATTGAAATCGAATGGATACTATTGTTTGATTATTACAACCATTTTTATTTCTTATTAGTTCACTTATTAAATTGCTACAAAGTGTAGTTCTAAGATATTCAAAGTACTGAATATAGGGAGGAAAAGGATGAGGAGAGGACTCAACTTGAAAGTGTTCAAGTCCACCATGATGGTCTGAAGGGGAAATATATTTTTCAAGGGAGACCATCCTTACCAAACCATTGGAATAACGTCGATGAATCACCAAGCCCAAGGAGTGAAAACAAGCTGAAAATGCTGCAGCGACTGAGAGTGATGATATATTTGGGCTGAAAATTATAACATCAGGGATAAACCTTAATTGTAAGGAGCTCCGGCGTTCCTGCTGGCTTGTGGATATTTCATATATCTCCAAGCATTGCGAAACAAAGGTCATTCACCACATATAAGTTTATAGTCTAACTTTCGATCTTCCCAACGGGGAGAACAGGGTTTTGAGTAAGGAATTTTGACGGATTTGCGAAAGAAACTCTTATTTGCATGCCCCCATTATATAAAATAATGACAAAAACACACCGCCTTTCTATCACTCAAAAAAAGTGAGAAGATAATGAGGAAAACAAATTCTTTGACTAAAATTATAAAATAATTTGTTTTAAAAGAGTCCAGGCTTCTTCACCTTACATAGGTTCAGTCAAGACTGTTGGCTGAACCAATATAAGGTGAGAAACCCTGGATTCTTTTAAAGAAATTAATTAAAAAACTTTTTCCACAAAATAAGTTTTTCAAAGAAAATTAAGAACTCCATTATACAAAAAATGAGCAAACATAAAATCAAATAATCTACCAAGCTTGAAACTACCACAAATCAGCATCGATAAATAAATGAAACCCAAAACGAACAGAAATTACAATAATTAACCGAGTCAAACTCAAAACGAGCAGAAATTAACATAAGTTGGGCGCAAAACCCCCTATGCCTTCCTAAGGGCAGAACAAAATTTTCTTTTTACTGAAAAAATATAAATGTTTTTACTTTTATAACTTTAATAAATCAAAATAATATTAACATTTTGATTACTAAATATCAGTATATGTATATTAAACTGACAATGCACATTCATTTGAATTTTTTCAAAAAAGTGCAAATTTTGTTCTGGCCTTGGGAGGGCATAGGGGTTTTGCACCCAACTTCTGTTAATTTCTGCTCGTTTTGAGTTTGACTCGGTTATTTATGGTAATTTCTGTTCGTTTTGGGTTTCGTTTATTTATTGATGCTGATTTGCGGTAGTTAAAGCTTGGTAGATTATTTGATTTTATGTTTGCTCATTTTTTGTTTAATGGAGTCCTTTACTTTTCTTTGAAATAATTATTTTGTGGAAAAAGTTTTTTTTAATTAATTTCTGTTCGTTTTATATTGTCTTAGTCTTTTCAGGGAAAAAGAAAATAATACTTAAAATCTTTTTGTTTTTTTAGGACTTTATAGTTTGGCCTGCTATTTGTATGCTGGAGAATAAAATTCAGCAATATTTAACAACATACACCCTTTTAAAAATCGGGACACAAATAGTACTGTTTAATTTAGTTTCATACCTCCTCTAGTTGACCTGAAATGGAAAACTTGATACCCTTCGCAAAAAAATCGGTTTAGTTTCTTTGATAGGTTGGCTACACTTACGCTATTTTGATTTGGTTAGATTTTAAGAGCAGAAGTAGCCCCAAAAGTTTGAACATAATACCCTCAGTCGTTCTTGGGATACTGCTGAGATGCTTTATTAGGAATTAGCATTAACACAGTGCATTTTGATTTAATCTTAAGACAACATTCAGTTTTTAAACATAATGGGCAAGTGGGAAGGTGGGTGTGGGAGGGTGGGAACGGGAGGGGGATAAATTGCCCCCCAATTACTTTTGACTATTAAAAGGGCACCAGCCCTTTCTATTTTCAATCGAATGAGCCCTTTTCGAAGTTACCACGACAACTCCTTCGATACGAAGTGCCCTGGTCTAAACAACAACAAAAAATAATACATTATGCCCACATCGATCTTTACTATAAAAATGTCAAGCTTTCCAATCACTTCCAACTATTAAAAAGGGCACTATGCCTTTCGATATCCAATCGAATGAATCCTTTTTGAAACGACAATGCTGTCTATAAACACCTTATATGCCCTCAGGGCATAAATTACAACCCTTACCCTAAAGTCTGTTAAGGTGGTTGTCATTCTCTAAGACCGAATTTCCAGAACTTTCAACTACGTTAAACAAAATGGCTATTTCAAAATTTTGATCGGATGCGTTTGGGGAAATGGTGGGCGTGAGAGAGGCGATAGTCACTCTCCGATCACTTTCAACTACTAAAAACGGCCATAGTCCTTTCAATTTCCAATAAAATTAGCCCTTTTGAAGTTTCTACGACAAAACTTTCAATAAAAATCTTATATGCCCCCAGGGCATAACTGACAACCCTTGCCCTGAGTGCTGGGGGGATGTCATTCTCAATGATCTAATTTCCATAGCTTTCTACTACGTTGAACAAAATGGCTATCTGAAAATTTTGATTGGATATGTTTGGAGGAATAGTGGGCGTGAGAGGGGGTTTAGTTACCCTCCAATCACTTTCGACTATTACAAAGGGCACTAGCCTTTTCAATTTCCAATTGAATGAGCCCCATTTGAGGTTTTACGATGACTCTATCTATAAAAACCTTATATGCCCCAGAGCAGAACTTACAACCTCTGCCCTTGGGGCTCTGGGGGCTTTGTCATCCTTAAATACATAATTTCCAAAACTGTCAACTACGTTGGACAAAATGACTATCTCTAAACTTTGATTGAATGTTTTTGGGGAAATGGTGGGCGTAAGAGGGGAGTTAATTACTCTCCACTCACTTTCGACTATTAATAAGGGAAATTTCAATTTCTAATCAAATGAGCCCTTTTTGAAATTTCTATAACAAATTTCTACATAAACTTTATATGCCCCCAGGGCATAACTTACAACACTTGCACTGAGGGCTCTGAGGGGGTAATCATCCTAAAAGACCTAACTTTAAGAACTTTCAACTACGTTAAACAAAATGGATATCTTAAAATTTTGATTGGATGTGTTTGGAAAAATGGTGGGCGTCAGAGGGGCGTTAGTCACTCTCCAATCACTTTCAACTATTAAAAAAGGCACTAGCCCTTTCAATTTCCAATCCAATGAGCCTTTTTTGAAGTTTCTACGACAACGCCTTCTATAAAAAACCTTATATGCCCCCAGGGCATAACTTACAACCCTTGCCCTAAGGTTTGTGGGGGACTGTCCTCCTTAAAATTATAATTTCTATCTAGAAATCAACTACGCTGAACAAAATGGCTGTCTCAAAATTTTGATTGAATGTGTTTGGGGAAATGGTGGACGTGGAAGGGGTGTTAGTCGCCTTCTAATCACTTTCGACTATTAAAAAGGGTACAAGCCACTCCAATTTGCAATTGAATGAGCCCTTTTCGAAGTTTTCTACGGCAACTTCTTCGATACGAAGTGCCCTCCTCTAAAGGAAAAAATTAATAAATAATACATTGTGCCAACATCGCTTTTATATGCCCCCAGGGCACAACTTAAAACCCTTGCCCTGAGGGTTGTGGGGGAGTGTCCTCCTCAAAAACCTATTTTCTATCTGGAAATCAACTACGCTGAACAAAATGGCTGTCTCAAAATTTTGATTGAATGTGTTTGGGGAAATGGTGGGCGTGGAAGGGGTGTTAGTTGCCTTGCAATCACTTTCGACTATTAGAAAGGGCACTAGTCATTTCAATTTCTAATCGAACGATCCTTTTTTGAAGTTTCGACGACAACACGTTCTATAAAAACCTTATATGCCCCCAGAGAATAACTTACAACCCTTGACATGAGGGTCTTGAGGGGGGTGTCATCCTCAAAGACCTAATTTACAGAACTTGAAACTACATTGAATAAAATGGCTATCTCAAAATTTTGATTGAATGTGTTTGGGGAAAAGGTGGGCGTGAGAGGGGGGGTTGGTTGCCCTTCAATCACTTTCGACTATTAAAAATCGCACTAGCCCTTTGAATTTCCCATCGAATGAGCCTTTTTTGAAGTTTCTACGACAACTCCTTCTATAAAAACCTTATATACCCCCAGGGCATAACTTATAACCCTTGCCCTGAAGGCTCTGGGGGAGTGTCGTCCTGAAAAACATAATTTGTGTCTGAAAATCAACTACGCTGAACAAAATGGCTATGTTAAAATATGGATTAGATGTTTTTTGGGAAATTGTAGGCGTGGAAGGGGTGTTAGTTGCCTTCCAATCACTTTCGACTATTAAAAAGGGCACAAGCCACTCCAATTTTCAATTGAAAGAGCCCTTTTCTAAGTTTCTACGACAGCTTTTTCGATACGAAGTGCACTGCTCTAAAGGAATAAAATTAATAAATAATACATTGTGCCTACATCGTTCTTATATGCCCTCAGGGCATAGCTTTTGCCCCGAGTGTTTTGGGGGAGTGTCCTCCTCAAAAAATATTTTCTATCTGGAAATTAACTACGCTGAACAAAATGGCTATCTCAAAATTTTGATTGGTTGTGTTTGGGGGAATGATGGGCGTGGGGGGGCTAGTTGCCTTCCAATCATTTTCGAACATTAAAAAGGGGACTAGCCTTTTGAATTTTCAATCGAATGAGCCTTTTTTGAAGTTTGTACGACAACGCCTTCTATAAAAACCTTTTATGCCCCCAGGGCATAACTTACAACCCTTGCCCTGAAAGCTGTGGGGGAGTGTCCACCTCAAAAACATAATTTCTATTTGGAAATCAACTACGCTGAACAAAATGGCTGTCTCAAAATTTTGATTGGATGTGTCTCGGGAAATGGTGGGTGTGGAAGTGGTTTTAGTTGCCTTCCAATCACTTTCGACTATTAAAAAGGGCACAAGCCACTCCAATTTTCAATTGAAAGAGCCCTTTTCCAAGTTTCTACGACAACTTCTTCGATTCGAAATACCCTGCTCTAAAGGAAAAAATAATAAATAATACGTTGTGCCAACATCGTTCTTATATGCCCTCAGGGCATAACTAAAACCCTTGCCCCGAGGGTTGTGGGGAGTTTCCTCCTCAAAACATATTTTCTATCTGGAAATCAACTACGCTGAACAAAATGGCTTTCTTAAAATTTTGATTGGATGTGTTTGAGGGAATCTTGGGCGGAGGGGGGGGGGCTAGCTGCCCTCCAATCACTTTTGACTATTAAAAAAGGCACTAGCCCTTTGAATCTCCAATCGAATGAGCCTTTTTTGATGTTTCTACGACAACGCCTTCTATAAAAACCTTATATGCTCCCAGGGCATAACTTACAACCCTTGCTCTGAAGACTGTGGGGGAGTATCCTCCTCAAAAACATAATTTCTATCTGGAAATCAACTACGCTGATCAAAATGGCTATCTCAAAATTTTGATTGGATGTGTTTCGGGAAATGGTGGGTGTGGAAGGGGTGTTAGTTGCCTTACAATCACTTTCGACTATTAAAAACGGCACAAGCCACTCCAATTTCCAATTGAAAGAGCCCTTTTCCAAGTTTCTACGACAACTTCTTCGATTCGAAATACCCTGCTCTAAAGGAAAAAATAATAAATAATACGTTGTGCCAACATCGTTCTTATATGCCCTCAGGGCATAACTAAAACCCTTGCCCCGAGGGTTGTGGGGAGTTTCCTCCTCAAAACATATTTTTTTATCTGGAAATCAACTACGCTGAACAAAATGGCTTTCTTAAAATTTTGATTGGATGTGTTTGAGGGAATCATGGGCGGAGGGGGGGGGCTAGCTGCCCTCCAATCACTTTTGACTATTAAAAAAGGCACTAGCCCTTTGAATCTCCAATCGAATGAGCCTTTTTTGATGTTTCTACGACAACGCCTTCTATAAAAACCTTATATGCTCCCAGGGCATAACTTACAACCCTTGTTCTGAAGGCTGTGGGGGAGTATCCTCCTCAAAAACATAATTTCCATCTGGAAATCAACTACGCTGATCAAAATGGCTATCTCAAAATTTTGATTGGATGTGTTTCGGGAAATGGTGGGTGTGGAAGGGGTGTTAGTTGCCTTACAATCACTTTCGACTATTAAAAACGGCACAAGCCATTCCAATTTCCAATTGAATTAGCCCTTTTCGAAGTTTCTACGACAACTTCTTCGATACGAAGTGCCCTGCTCTAAAGGAAAAAATAATAAATGATACTTTGTGCCAACATCGCTCTTATATGCCCTCAGGGCATAACTTAAAACCCTCGCTCCGAGAGTTGTGGGGGAGTGTCCTCCTCAAAAAGATATTTTCTATTGGAAATCAACTACGCTGAACAAAATGGACATCTAAAAATTTTGATTGGATGTGTTTGGAGGAATGATGGGCGTGGGGGGGCTAGTTACCCTCCAATCACTTTCGACTATTAAAAAGGGCACTAGCCCTTTGAATTTTCAATCAAATGAGCCTTTTTCGAAGTTTCTATGGCAACGCCTTCATTAAAAACATTATATGCCCCCAGGACATAACTTAAAACCCTTGCCCCGAGGGTTGTGGGGGAGTGTCCTCCTCAAAAAGATATTTTCTGTCTGTAAATCGACTACGCTGAACAAAATGGCTATCTCAATATTTGGATTGGATGTGTCTGGGGGAATGATGGGCGCGGGAGGGGGCTAGTTGCCCTGCAATCACTTTTGACTATTAGAAAGGGCACAAGCCACTCCAATTTCCAATCGAATGAGCCCTTTCCGAAGTTTCTACGACAACTCCTTCGATACGAAGTGCCCGGGTATGGAGAAGAAGAAATAATACATTGTGCCCACATCGTTCTTTTCTTAGGCAGCGCTATCGCGCTGCCTATGAAAAAACCTTCTATGTCAACAATGGGCAGCTAACATGTTGAAATAACATGTTGAAGATTTACGGCTCTTTACTATAAGCAACCTAGACTAGAATGTTGCTTCTGATAGTTTCAAAACCCCATAGTTTGGCAAATCAGGCCCTATATTTTTAATCAATTGGCGCCAAAATTTTCATAATAAAATAATTATACTTTACTGGGTTTTGAGTCTTTATTAGAGCTCTTAAAACAGTTTTTAAGGCGAATCCAACAAATGAGCTAGAAATTATATCACAAAAGTTAATGCCTGGCCTTAGAAATCTGAATAATTATGCAAAAGATGGAAGACAGTTCTCGACATAGAAAGAAACAATATTTTTGTGGAGTCTTTGCCCTTGTCCAACGAAACATCCCCGAAATTTATCCTAGTTACGCCTTCAAGTTCGAGCAACATAATACTTTATATTTTGGATCTAGCTTTTTACATGAACTCTAAGGAATGACCGTTAGCCCCATGTTGTAATTTTGTCGCTTTATCTTGATTGCGCCATCAGACATTTTTGGGCTAGAATCTTTCAGGAAAATATTTTGAAGAATAGGGATAAGTTTACAGTGTCATGACTGGTAACTTCTCCAGAAAATATACAATCTCAATTTTTCTTTCTTGTAAAATATATATATTATACTTACCTACCTTTCTAAGACAAAGGAATTCTTTTAGAACAAAATGTGACGAATATTTCCTTTCCTATCAAAGTGACATCAATTTAATTGTCTGACTTGTCTCAGTAAACAGGGACGGATTGTCTTATCTTAGTGTTCATTGAAATGAACCCACATATATGTCTAGTCATATTTTTACAAGTGACAAAGCCAATCAAAATCCTAGCTTACTGCCTACTGCTACAGGTAAGGAAGCTTTTTAGAGATATAAGCAGCTGCGGTAATTCAAAAGGCACTGTAGACGGGGGATGTCCGATTAAATTTTAAAAAATCACCTCTTTTGGCATTTTCATTAATGAAGTCGCCCCCCCCTCTGATTTACAAAGCACCTAATTTTGATTCGTAATTTCAAAAAATTAAAAATGATTGATAACATCACATTTTTGTAAATTGGTGTTCCTGATTAAACTTAACTCTTTCAATAATTATTTTTCAAGATTCCTTATGTCTCCTTTTCTCAATTATAAAAATATCTGGAATTTGGTCATTTTGATTTCAAAACTGAATTTCGTTGTCTTAGAGGCAGGACAAAAACAATCAACTCATTGTTGATAACAATCGAATAAAACTTAAATCAATTTTTCACTTTCCCATTTAATTATTTTGCGCTGCGTCTCTCATTTTGAATTTCATATCAAAAGAAATTAATTTGCGCTGCATCCCTCTTTTTGAATTCCATATCAAAAGAAAAATAAGGGATAAATTGGTCTATCATGTACCTAAATATAATAACTGCACTCTTAAAGTTTACGGAAAAATTACAAAATGGTAACTTTTTTCATTTTTGGAAGGGGAGAATAAAATGAAGATTACTAATTTTCGTCAAACAGTTTTCTAATGCTCTTTTTCTTCTAGCCTTTAACATTATATTTTTAAATGAACGTTTATATTTGGTTTTGCAATTCTATTGTGTCCGTCCGTACGACATTTTGGATTTGAAAACTGGTGAAATATATTGGAAAGTAAAGGGATAGAAACATTTCAGATTGAGCTGTTGGATTCAACATGTTGAGATTAGAGGGGGGGGGAGGGTATCTTCAACTCAATAAATTGTGTAAATAGTAGACTCTGGCAGAGGACAGCTGAAATAGTGTCGCCATTTCTGACTTCACTAATAAAAAAAGTCAAACTAATAAAAATTACCAAAATAAATATTTAGCTGCTTTTCAACTAAAGGCAGGAGGGTTGCACTAAAGCAAAAAATAAAAATTACTTCTCTATACTCTTGTTTTAGAAATTGTGTTTTAGTTTCATTGGTTTGTTTTTGTGGCGTCAATTATACGTTTTTTAAAGCCAATTGTTCTTCAAGACATATACCAGAACGGGAAGCCGAATCGCCCAGATTTGTACCATTATTGTGTTTCCCTACAGTTTCTGAGGCAAATTTCATTCGATAAAAATTTCGAGCAACATAAATTTTATGCCACTAAAATTCTATAAAAAATGTTGTCAATAAAAAGAACTCAAAACCTTTCTGATTTCTTAAATAAAATTTTGAGCAAGAAAAAGAACAAAAGTTTTTGAAACGCAACATTCTATACAAGAAAACTCACTCAATGTTCTGTGTCTGCACCTAACTAAAAACGATGCATATTTTAAAGACTGTAATATTTTGAAAAATCAAATTTGAAATAAAATAATTTTAACAAAAAATGCATTTTTTACAATCAACTCAGTTCTATCAAACAGTTTGTGGTAACAGATTGTAAGTAAAGAGCCACTCGGCCCAATATTAACCAAAACTATAAAAACGGAATTTTGAGTTTGATAGCAATAGATACATCAGAATATTTTTTTTTTTTTTTATGCTGATTCCCAGTATATAAATTTCACTAGGTTTAATGTTACTCGTCAAAAGCTACACGCCTGAGAAAATTTACATGATTTTTGAATTAGGAAGGAACCCCCCCCCCAAAAAAAAAACTGTCAAGGAATATTAATGAAAATCACACCATCAGATTCTGCGTATCAGAGAACCCTATTGTAGGGGTTTCAAGCTCCCATCTGCAAAAATGTGGAATTAGGTTGTGTTTTTTTTTGCCAGAAAAAAGGTCTCGCCTTTGTTTGTTTATTTGTTTTTTTGCTTGTTTGTTTGATTTTTTTCCCACGGGTGATCGAATCAAACTATGGTCCTCTAATGTCGGGAGAGGGTTTACTCGAACCGAAATTAAAAGTTCTAGTACCCTTTTTAATTGACCAAAAAGATTGGAGGGCATCTAGAACCCCTCCTTCTTTTGAGATCAGCATAGTCTAAAGCATAGTCATTTTGTGCAGCACAGTCTAAAGATCCAATTAGGATGCCTCTGAGGATGAAATGATCCCCCAAAGCTTCTGAGGAAAAGACTGTAAGTGATGAAACTTGCTCATTGTTTTACATATAGTATTTGTTATTGGGATGTATACAAACCTTTTCCGGGAGAAGGAATTTTCTACAGGCGGGAGGATTTGCCGCCGGAAGAATTTTTCGTGGGAACGAAGGTTTTCGGGATGAACTTTCAAGGGGAAATTACACGGAGAAAAATTTGCCAGAATTTCTATTCGAAAATGTTTTAATTTGCCCTAATGTTTCTTTGTCGAATGAATTTTATATGCAGAGATGTTCCGGAGCAATTTTCCGCGGGAAATTTTCATCTGGATTGGAAATGTCGGAAGGATTTTTCCATGGGGGGAGAGATTTTCCGCGGCAGAAACTCTATATGGGGTATTCTCCATAGGAAAAACTTTCTATTGGGGGTGGAAGGGGTTTCAAAAATTTTTTATTTAAAGGAGGGGGATTTCCGGCATGATTTGAAAAAAGTCGGATTCTAAATAACGAAAAAAAACAAGCCTTTTTTCAAATGAAAGTGGGCTAAGGAGAATTTTCTTTTTCGGGGAATTATCCTAGAGGATGGAATTGTCCGGGGGGTTTTTACGCAGGTGGAAATTTTCACGGAGGAATTTATCGTGGGGGAGGGAATTTCCCATGGAGGGTTTGGAAAAACTGCTCATTTTTAGTTTAAAAAAACTGTTTTTAAAAACTGAAAATAAGGAGCACCATTAAAAATTTAAAACGAACAGCGTATATGAGGGGGGATGCCCCCTCTTCAATACCTTGCTCTTTACGCTAAAGTTTGACTTTTGTCCTAAATCTTTAACAACGGCTCCTGAAACACAAAAACCGCTTAATTAGAATAAGAAGCCATTTTAAAGTTCTAAAAACTTCAGCCTCAAGAGTAAGGGATTGAGGAGGGGATATCCCCCTCATATACACAATAATTTTTTTGTTTTCAGTTTTATTACTGCTCCTTACTTTCAATCACAGTTTATAGAATTATCCAGTAAGTTTATCGCAGATCATTTATGGTCTTCATTCTCGGTACGAACAAAAAGCTCCTCCCACTCCTTTCTGCATTAGCGGGTGTTAGTCTGTTTCCGATGGTTTCCAACAAAGTGCATTATTCGTAATAGCGGGTTTCCACTTGTTTCCGATTGTTTCGCGTCTGACTTGTCTACCCGTGAAAAGATCTGATGCCGCTTATGTTTCTATCTGCAAATTTCTATCTGATAATTATATAAACTGTGCTTTCAATTGAGAATTTGTTTTTTATTTGATTATTTAAAAGAACAATTGCTTTTTCACCATTTTTTCCTTTATTTTTATTTCATTCGAAAGAATATACGATTGACTAAATTCTTAGCTTTCGGATATTTTAACTTTTTGAAGGGTGGGCGGGAGGAGAAATGTTTTAACCGGAACGGGCTGTCATATTTCAATAATGCTCGGTGTAAAATAATAGTAAACTTCTGCGTTTGGCGGAGTTTTGTATCAGCGTCAAGTCTCTTTTGGGCGGTGATTTCAACCGCAATCTGCGGTCATTCTCTTGCCCATCCCATCTTTTATCTTTGTACCTTCTATATACCATCATCTTAATTTTGGGAATGTTTGTTTTATCTTATTCCGTTTTTTTTCTTTTTTTCTGTATTTCCAGCCACAGAATATTGCGGGGGTATATGATGTTATATGCGTTATTTTTGCTTATTATTGATTGTTCATTCTATATTTATATATGAATCCATTTGTATCCGACCTGTTCATTTGAGGGGTATGGGACAAATATTCAGCTTCTGAGGGAAAAAAAGGTTTAATTTACTTCTAGTATTTATGATTTTCAACAAAAAGAACTGTTGGATAATAACAAGTGTAGTCCAATCATAGGCAGCGCGCTAGCACTGCCTAAGTAAAGAACGATGTCGGCACAATCTGTTTTTTTTTCTCCATAACCGGGCACTTCGTATCGAAGGAGTTGTCGTAGAAACTTCGAAAAGGGCTCATTCGATTGGAAATTGGAGTGGCTAGTGCCCTTTTTAATAGTTAAAAGTGATTGGAGGGTAACTAGTTCCCCCGACGCCCATCATTCCCCCAAATACACCCAATCAAAATTTTGAGATAGCCATTTTGTTCAGCGTAGTTGATTTCCAGATAGAAAATGTATTTTTGAGAAGGACACTCCCCCACTGACCTCAGGGCAAGGGTTTCAAGTTATGCCCTGGGGGAATAAAAGGTTTTTATAGAAGGCGTTGTCGTAGAAACTTCAAAAAAGGCTCATTCAATCGGAAATTCAAAGGGCTAGTACCCTTTTTAATAGTCGAAAGTGATTGGAGGGCAACTAGCCCCCCCTCCCCCCACGCCCATCATTCCCCAAACACATCCAATCAAAATTTTGAGATAGCCATTTTGTTCAGCGTAGTTGATTTTCAGATAGAACATATATTTTTGAGGAGGACACTCCCCACAGCCTCAGGGCAAGGTTTTAAGTTATGCCCTGGGGGCATGTAAGGTTTTTTATAGAAGGTGTTGTCGGAGAAACTTCAAAAAATGCTCATTCGATCGGAAATTCAAAGAGCTAGTGCCCTTTTCATAGTCAAACGTGATTGGAGGGCAACTAGCCCTCCCCCACGCCCATCATTTCCCCAAACACATCCAATCAAAATTTTGAGATAGCCATTTTGTTCAGCGTAGTTGATTTTTAGATAGAAAATATGTTTTTGAGGAGAACACTTCCCCACAGCCTTAAGGGCAAAGGTTTTAAGTTATGCCCTGGGGGCATATAAGGTTTTTAAAGAAGGCGTTGTCGTAGAAACTTCAAAAAAAGCTCATTTGATTGGAAATTCAAAGGCCTAGTGCCCTTTTCAGTGGTCGAAAGTGATTGGAGGGCAACTAGCCCCCCCCCTCCACACCCATCATTCCTCCAAACACATCCAATAAAAATTTTGAGATAGCCATTTTGTTTACCGTAGTTGATTTCCTGATAGAAAACATATTTTTGAGGACCCCCCACCCTCAGGACAAGGATTATAAGTTATGCCCTGGGTGCATATAAGGTTTTTATTGAAATCTTTGTCGTAGAAACTTGAAAAAGGCCTCATTCGATTTGAAATTCAAAGGGCTAGTGCCCTTTTTAATAGTCGAAAGTGATTTGAGGGCAACTAACCCCCCTCTCACGCCCACCTTTTCCCCAATCACATCCAATCAAAATTTTTAGATAGCGATTTTATTCAACGTAATTGAAAGTGTTGAAAATTAGGTCTTTAAGGATGACAACCCTTCCCCCCCACAGCCCTCAGAGCAAGGGTTGTAAGTTAAGCCCTGCGGGCATATAAAATTTATATTGAAAGCATTGTCGTAGAAACTTCAAAAAGGCCCAGTCAATTGGAAATTGAAAGGGCTAGTGACTTTTTTAATAGTTGAAAGTGATTGGATAGCGACTACTCTGACGCCTACAATTTTTTCAAACACATCGAATTAAAATTCTGAGATGCCCATTTTGTTCAACGTAGTTGAAAGTTCTGGAGATTAGGTCTTTTAGAATGATAACCCCCTCAGAGCCCTCAGCGCAAGGGTTGTAAGTTAAGCCCTGGGGGCATATAAAATTTATATTGAAAGCATTGTCGTAGAAACTTCAAAAAGGCTCAGTCAATTGGAAATTGAAAGGGCTAGTGACTTTTTTAATAGTTGAAAGTGATTGGATAGCGACTAACCCCTCTGACGCCCACCATTTTTCCAAACACATCGAATTAAAATTCTGAGATATCCATTTTGTTCAACGTAGTTGAAAGTTCTGGAAATTAGGTCTTTTAGGATGATAACCCCCTCAGAGCCCTCAGCGCAAGGGTTGTAAGTTATGCCCTGGGGCATATAAAGTTTTTATTGAAAGTGCTGTCGTAGAAACTTCAAAAGAGCTCATTCAATTGGAAATTGAAAGGGCTAGTGCCTTTTTTAATAGTTTAAAGTGATTGGATAGCGACTAACGCCCCTCTCATGCCCACCATTTTCCAAAACACATCCAATCAAAATTTTGAGATAGCCATTTTGTTCATCGTAAATGAACGTTCTGGAAATTAGGCCTTTTAGGATGATAACCCCTCAGAGCCCTCAGTGCAAGGGTTGTAAGTTATGCCCTGGGGGCATACAAGGTTTATATAGAAAGTTGTTGCATAAATCATAGGCAGCGCGATCCCGCTGCCTACGTAAAGAACCGGGACGCTCGAGAACGAGATAAGAAACGGGGCCTAAGTAAAGAGGATGACACTCCCCCACAGTCCTCAGGGCAAGAGTTTTAAGTTATGTCCTGGGGGCATATAAGAAAGATGTTGGCACAATGTATTATTTATTATTTTTTTCCTTTAGAGCAGGGCACTTCGTATCGAAGGAGTTGTCGTAGACACTTCGAAAAGCGCTCATTCAATTGGAAATTAGAGTGGCTTGTGTCCCACTTAATAGTTGAAAGTGATTGGAAGTTGACTAACACCCCTTCCACGCCCACCATTTCCCGATACACGTCCAATCAAAATTTTGAGGTAGCCATTTTGTTCAGCGTAGTTGATTTCCAGATAGAAATTATGTTTTTGAGGACAGTCTTCCTTAGGGCAAATCCTTAGGGCAAGGGTTGTAAGTTATGCCCTGGGGGCATATAAGTTTTTTTATTGAAAGCGTTGTCGTAGAAACTTTAAAAAAGGCTCATTCGATTGGAAATTCAAAGAGCTAGTGCCCTTTTTTATAGTCGAAAGTGATTGGAGGGCAACTAACCTGTCTCTCACGCCCACCGTTTCCCCAAACACATCTAATCAAAACTTTGAGATAGCCATTTTATTCAACGTAGTTTTAAGTTCTGGAAATTAGGTCTTTGAGGATGATAATCCCCCCCCCCCCCACAGCCCTCAGGGCAAGGGTTGTAAATTATGCCAAGGGGGCATATAAGGTTTTTATATAGCGCGTTGTCGTAGAAACTTCAAAAAGGGCTGATTCGATTGGAAATTGAAATGACTAGTGCCCTTTTTAATAGTCGAAAGTGATTGGAAAGCAACTAACACCCCTTCCACGTCCACCATTTCCCCAAACACATCCAATAAAGATTTTGAGATAGCCATTTTGTTCCACGCAGTCCAAAGTTCAGGATATTATACCTTTGAGCAGGACACTCCCCCCACAGTCTTCAGGGCAAGGGTTATAAGTTACGCCCTGGGGTTATATAAGGTTTTTATTGATATCTTTGTGGTAGAAACTTGAAAAAGAGCTCATTCGATTAGAAATTCCAACAGCTAGTGCCCTTTTGAATAGTCAAAAGTGATTTGAAGGCAACTAACCCCCCTCTCACGCCCATCTTTTCTTCAAACACATCCAATCAATATTTTAGACAGCCATTTTGTTCAGCGTAGTTGATTTCCAGATAGAAAATATATTTTTGAGGAGGACATTCCCCCACAACCCTCAGGCCAAGGGTTTTAAGTTATGCCCTCGGGACATATAAAGTTTTTATAGAAGGTGTTGTCGTAGAAACTTCAAAACAGGCTCATTCGCTTAGAAACTCAAAGGGCTAGTGCCCTTTTTAATATTCGAAAGTGATTTGAAGGCAAATAACCCCCCTCTCACGCCCACCTTTTCTTCAAACACATCCAATCAATATAGCGCTGCCTAAAATATTCCCTGAAAGACTTTTTCCCTGAAAAGACTATGTCAATATAAAACGAACTGAAAATTAATTAAAAAAACTTCTTCCACAAAATAAGTTTTTCAAAGAAAAGTAAAGAACTCCATTAAACAAAAAATGAGCAAAAATAAGATCAAATAATCTACCAAGCGTGAAACTACCACAAATCAGCATCGATAAATGAATGAAACCCAAAACGAACAGGAAAAACAATAAATAACTGAGTCAAACTCAAAACGAGCAGAAATTAACATAATTTGGGCGCAAAACCCCTATGCCTTCTCAAGGCCAGAACAAAATTTGCACTTTACTGAAAAAATACAAATGAATGTGCATTGTCAGTTTAATCTACATATACTGATATTTAGTAATCAAAATGTTAATATTATTTGATTTATTAAAGTTATAAAAGTAAAAACATTTATATTTTTTTCAATAAAGTGCAAGAGATTACTACCCTATACTTCCAAGTTAAAAAGTGTGAGTGTTTTCTATTGGTTTATTTTTGTGACAAAATCTCGTGTGCCAATTACATTATTTTGATATAGGTCATTTAGGCATTAATTTGATAAATGTTATTTTTAAGTGTTGAGTCACCTTTCAAAGTCTGAGCAGAAAAAAAGGTAGCCAACAACAAGTTTTATTAGTATGTGATTTTAAGCTGGTAATAAAAAGTAAATAATCAGCAAAGAGCAATAAATGATTAAGTCACAAAACATTTTACACATTTGCCTCTCTGTTCCTCTGTAGTGACTGATTATAGCAGTATGTCTTGGTATTGGGAACAGAATGCAGCATGCATCCTTCCACTAAACCTCTCCTGTGACTGAATATTGGGGTTATATGCTGAAATATATTCTCCCATACGTTTTAACAATAGACCCCTTTTGGTTTTTAGTTTTCAACTCAGCGCAAAACAAGAAACCATGAGGAATTCTGAAATAAAACTGCTTTGGCTTATAAAAGAAAACTTAATTTGTTGCTTAAATTTTCTTGGACAAGAAAAAAAGTTTTTGCAGTGGACTCTTTGCAGCTTGGACTTCGTTGGTATTGCTCCCTTTCCCCTTTTGAAGTCTATTATATTTAAGTGGAACTCCGCCAACTTTGAAAACTTAATTCATTTATCATTTTTGATTAAATTAATTAAATATAATAAACACTTTTTGATTTTTAGACATTGTTTAAAGACAACAATAATTTGTTTAGTAAGTTATTTTTATTTATAGGAGAAAATTGGCAATGGTTCAAGAAAACCAGAATGAGAAATGACTAACTGAACAGAGATTTGATCATATGAAACATTTTCTAAACATCAGGAACAATTCTCTACATCCTGCCTAAGTCGATGGTACACAAGTAGCATTCTAAACAAAGACTGGATTATGTGAAAGATCTTGAAAGTAAAGGGTCAAACACTGCACGGCTTTCGAAAGGAACAACTGGTCACATTAAAATGGATGGCTGACCAAAGATTAGATCATATGAACCATCTTGCAAGCAACGGGCGAAACTCTCCACGGCTTGCCTAAGAAACGGTCGGTGGGATTCTCGTCCGTTGGATGCATGCTGAATATCTTCGAATGATCAATAACTTACTGAAATGTCTCAATTAGTTTCTCTACGAAGAAGAAAGAGTGCAAAATTCAAAGGTTAGAATTTTCGGGAAAATGTGGAGCTTAGACCAAGACACACGGTCAAGCCTGAGGGCATAGAGCCCTGAAAAAGCATAGATGTATACGCAGAGGTTTTATTGTAGATGTTTAGTCCGTTTGCTTTCCACCACTAAGTTCGTTAACCCCTTAGCTTCAAGTTAAAATACCTAATATTCTTGTCTGAGTGTCGATTAAAAAGAAAAAAAAAGACCGCCAAAAAATTAAATGCTAAATTAAAAACTAAAAAGGAACAGAAATCACTGTATATGAGAGGGGTATCAATCCCACAGGCCTTATCTGCTTATAGTATAGCAAAAGTAATAGCCTAGAAAAAAATAGTATTAGCAGCCATTTTGATACTTGGCGAGACCCTTTGTAACCAAATTTTTTTCATCCATGCCTTTCTTGGACGCAATTTGACTTTGCGAATTTATAGCATAGGAAAATATATACCATTTAACCACGCAAAAAAGAAAAAAACTTCAATCAACATTTTTACCTCAAACTCAAATTTAACCTTAAAAAACTCAAATTTGTAAAAGGACTAAAAATGTGTTATTTTTGGATTTTGCAGCATCTGTTTTTTAAGTCAGGTAGTAAAAGAATCATTTGTATAATAATGCGTTCACTAAAACTTAACTTGCCATTCAAATAATATAAACCCAATTTTGAACTTGGGCTGATTAAAAACAACAGTTTTCAGCATAAATTTTGTAGGACAACCCTTCGCTCGAAAGAGCTTAGGGTATTAGCCTGAAGCTTTCAAAAGATGTTGAAGGAGATGTCAAACAAAAGCAAAACACAACACATGAAGGATGGCCGTCAAAAGGTGTATCAGCAATGTCTCAGGAACGGATGAGGGTATTAAGTTGAAAATTTCATAGCATGTTGAGGGGAATTTTGCAGGGTTATTGGAGGGCAGCCAGTTCCTCCCTTGCCCATTTAGATGCCCCACTCAAAAGTGATAGAAATTCTGAAAAGCCATTCTGTTCAAAATAGTCAAAAGGTCTATCACTTATACTTCCTGGGATGTCATGCCCTACAGAGCAGGAAACGTAAATTATTCAAATCGTCCATTTTTTACATGCAGGATTTATCATTGGGAAAAGGGGGAAGGTTTGATTCTGGGTGTGTCTGAAAAGCCTAAGGTTATTGACGTGAACAATTTGCGGAATGTTGAGGGGAATGTAGAGCTAAATTAAAAGACACTATCTTGCACCCAGGTTATCAACAAGTCGTTTGTGCAATATCTTAGGGACGGGTAAGGGTATTAACTTGAAACTTTTAGGGCTAATACCACCATAGCTACTTCTTTAGCAACAACTGTGACTACTTGTGACTGGTGTTGTGACTACTGGTAAACTGCGATAAGATTCTTTGCAACGGCCAGTACTTACAACTGTGACTACTTTCGACTTTGGCTACGAGTACTTGTGACTTCGTCTACTTGTGACTGCGACTACTCGCGAATTTATCTACAAATACTTGCGACTGCAATTGTTTTTACTTATGACTACTTTGAGGAAATTTTGAGGGGAATTTTGAACAAAACCAAAACAAACTAATTGTATGGTTGTTGAAAAAGAACTTTTTGTTCAAAATAGGCAAAAGGTCTAGTAACTATGCCCCCGGGGATGCTAAGCCTCCTGCAGCCCCCGGGACATGGGTTGTAAATTACGCAAATTGCCAAGGGTGGTATATACAATACTTAAGAATCGGAAAAAGGGAATGATTGATTCTGGGTGCGTCTGAAAAAAGCTAAGGTTGTTAAGGTGAAACCCCAAGAAAGGTCGTGGGGGATGCTGAACTAAATGAAAAACCACTATGCGCACCCAGGCTATCAAAAGGGAGTACCTGCCAGATCTCAGGAACAACAAAGTCTATTAACTTGAAACTTTCAGCGCCACTACTGCTACCACTACTGCTACTGTGTTGGCAACTGTGACTGGTTTCGACTGCGAGTGTGACTACTTATGGCTGAGGCAACTTGCGACCGTGGCTGCGACTACTCGCAACTCTGACTACTTCTACGAGTGACTACTTTTAAGAAATATTAAGAGGGATATTGCACATGATAAAAAAAACACTATGGATATACTGATTGTATCAGCAGTATCTCAGGATCGGTTGAGGGTATTCAGTTGAACATTTCAGGGCATTAGAGATGGTTTAACAGTGCTTGGAGGGCCCTCAAGTTATTTTCTGATGCCCCCCTCAACACTCATCAAAATTGTGAAATAGCCAATTTGTTCAAAATAGTCAAACGTTCTAATAGTTATGCCTCTTGGGATGCCAAGCCACCCCTCCCCCCAGCCCTCTCCCGGAAAAGGGTTCTAAGTTATGTAATGTGCCCATTGTTTAAATACAGTATTTATCATTGGGAAAGGGGAAAAGTGTTTGACCCAGGGTGTATCACAAAAGATTAAGGGGATGAAGGTGAAAACTTAGAGAATAATGAGGATGTTCAACTAATTCAAAAGACGTTATGTGCATCCGGGTTATCATAGGGACGCATCTGCAATATCTTAGGAATGGTACGGGTATCATCTTGAAACCTTCAGGACCACTATTGCTACTGCTACTGTCACTGTAACTCCAAATACTTACGACTGCAACTTTAACTATTTGCAACTTCTTGCAGGTTTGATTACATGTGACTTCGACTACTGTCGAACTGGCTACTACAACTGTGATTGAAAAAACTACCTCAACTTCTACTATTGCTGCTAGAACTATTAAAATAAATCAAAAGAGCATAGCCAGATTCTGCTTGTCAAAATGAAATTGTGAATCCAGGTTGTTAGAAGGGCTTACCTGCAATGTCTCATGAATGGCTAAGATTATTAAGTTGGCAAATTCAGGAAATATTGAGGGGAACTTTGACTTTTTCACAACTCTATTTTTTTTTAAACATAAAAACTTTAGCGTAAAGAGCAAGGCGCTGAGGAGGGGACAACCCCTTTCGTATACGGAATAATTTCTGTTCGTTTTAAGTTTTAACGTCGTTCCTTACTTTCAGTTGAATTTTTTTTTTATTATTATTTAATTTTGATACTCAGAAATGGCTACAGGTACTAAGTTGGAACTTTCAAGAACTGCTGGGGGGGTGTTAAACAGAGGGAAATACAGTGGTCACGCAATAACTTGAGTTTTTTTTTGAGGTCACGATTATTTTTTTCTGATGTCTCTTAGCTCCTTGCTAGTTGGTTTTCTACTTTAGATAAAAAGTTCATGCGAGATCTCAGGGTCAGATTTTTCTGAAAATGGCCCTTTTCCACTAAACATTTCAGACCTGCGCATAGCATAGGAAATATTTTTCTTGCAAGTTTTAAAAATATCACTGGATTAAATTTTTCTAGATCTTTAAATTAACTCACAGCATTCGTGTTCACAGTTTTCTGGAGAGGTTTATTTTTTAAGTATTAATATTAGCTAATCCTATCTATATTTTTACCATCACATTTGGGGGATAGAAAGAGGGGTAGGTGAGATCAAGAAACTCGGGAAAAGACTAGACCAAATTGTAAGTGAGTAAAGGAAGGGGAAAGATGCCAAAGGAACTTGAATGGGTGAAAGTAGGGCTAGCTGAGACCAAGAAGCTTGGAAAGGACCACACCAAGCAATAAGACTGTAAATATAGGGTAAAGATGCCAAAAAAGAGGCATATGAGACCAAGAAGCTTGAAAAAAGACTAGTTCACGTACGGAATTGAAGCTGGGCTTACAATTCCTAATTTTTTAATATTCTGAATTTCAGATTTTTTACAGTAGAGTCTTTATTCTCCAACAAATTTCTGTTTTCTAACTATTTCGACATCTTATTTATTGTAATTTAATAGCAAAAGCCTTCTTATGTCAAGAATCTTTATTTTCTTAAGAATTTTGAAGGTTCAACTCTTTTAAGATATAGTTTCCTCAAGTAAAGCCTTTTTATTAATTTTATAAGAAACTAACTGGTTTTTGATTGCTCAATCGAGTCGTCTCTTTCTCACCTCTCAATATCACCTAATTTACAAGGGATTTTTAATCTTCTGAATTTCAGATTTCTGCAAGTAAAGCCTTTATTATCCAACGAATTTCTATTTTCTAACTACGTAGACTTCTTGTTAATTCAAATTCAATAGCATGCACTTTTTTATATCAATCAGTTTCTTTTTCTTAAGATTTTCGAGGGTTTGACCCTTTAAAATGGTTTTATCGAGTAAAGCCTTTTTAAATTGATTTTCTAATAAACTACCTGATTTCTAATTGCTTAAACAGGTCGTCTCCTTCCCCAGCCCTCAATTGTGCCCAGCTGAAGAGGGCCAGCTACAAGTAAGGTCTTTATTATCTGACAAATTTTCAGTTTCTAACAACTTAGACTTAGTATTTATTGAAATTTAATATCAAAAGTTTTATAAGCCCGTCTTTTTCCAACACATCTGTTCTGCGACTTGTTAGATCAGCTTTCTTGTGTGGGGACTTTCCCTAAAATAAGTGTTTGTGTTTTGGGAGATTTTGATTGTAATATGTTAAATGTTGGATCAAGTGATGAATGTGACCATCTTTTTTATGATATTTCTTCTTCTGGGCTACCGTTTTTAATTTTTTTTTCCTTCTCGTGTTGACCCTACAAGAAATTCTGCCACTTTAGAAAATATTTTTGATTCTCATTCTCCTAATTTGAAGTTAACTTCTGGTCTTGTCTTTACTGATCTTTTTGATCACTTCCCTATTTATCTATCACTATTTGGGTCAAAAACTGAGATTGCTGTAGATGAGCAAGGTGAGTCTTACAGATAAAGAAATTTCTGATTTAGTAATTAGTCTTCAGAGTAATGTTTGGTTTAGTGTTCTTGAAGCTAATGATGTTAAATGAGCAACAAAAATATTTTTGTGTTGTAGGGGAACTATATTGAATAAGCCGTTTCCTCTTAGAAAGAGGCCAAGGAATTCAACACCCAAATTTCCATGGATGTCTAGATGTCTGATCAATGTTACACATATGAAAGCGTCTCTATTCAAGGCTCCATGTAAAAGTAAGACACAAGATGATCTTTTGAAGTAAAAAAAATATAAAAATGCGCTTACTTCTTCAGTATGTGCAGCCAAAAACCAGTATTTTTTGCGTCAATTTGATGAGTAAGGAGAATTTGCGCAAGGTTTGGACTGTAGTTAATGAAGCTCTTTCCCACAAAAAACTCAAACAGTCTTCTTTATGTCTTCTTCAGCAAGTGCCTTTAATTCGTTTTTCACTAAACTTCCTTCGGCTCTCATTCCACCTCAGAGTAAGTAGTTTTCACTTCAGCAGAAAAGTAATTTTTCCTTTCCCCATGCAGCAATACTGAAATTTCTAGTATTATTTCTCTGCGTCCAAGTAGCCGTTCAGTTGATGGTTTGGTTTGAGTAATAATGTCCTTAAAAAGACTGGTCAATTTGTTTCCAACCCCATCTCAATTAGCAAGTAACCTCTCTCTTTCTTCTGTTGTTTTTCCTCATTTATTTAAAGTTTCTAATGTTGTACCTTTTCCTAAAAGAGGTGATTCTTCTCTAATTTGAAAATAGAGACCTATTTCTCTTCTTCCCGTCGTCTCTAATGTGGTGGAAAAAGTAGTGTATCCATCTCAATTCGATAACGAGTTTTTTTTCAAGAAAATACACAACAAAATATATAATGAAAACACTGAAAAAAGCAGTACAACAAAACAATTAACCCTCTGTAAGCTTTCGCTTGCTTGGAGTAACCCCTTAAAAATAGGAATAAAATTTAAAAAACAGAAGAAGAGAAAAGAAAGAGAGAGAGAGAAAAAAAGAAATCTACATTTTCCCTACTCCTAGTCGCAACAAACCCTTACGAACAACAACACATTCCACTTACCAACACTCTCAAAAAACCCCTGCTTCCATCCAAAAAACTATTAAACAATTTATTCGTATTAAATGTTTATTTTGGTGGGAACTTGAGAGCAAAAGAAATTCAATTTAATTATTCTTCAAAAATCCTACAACTGGACACAAACTACTTTAAGATCTCTACGGAAATCACACACATTTGCCGACTTCTTCAAAAATTCGGACAAATTATTCCAAACATTTGGCCCAATACGACGTATTGAAAATAAAGATCTAGTTCTAAAGACTTGAGGTGTCCTCACTTTATTAGAACACCGTGTAGGATAATTGTTTATTTCAACACTAGAAGTAAATAGATTTAGAAAATACTTAGGAACCAATTTGGAATAGTACTTATACCTGAATAATGCATGATAAGATTTTCCTAGACCTGACAGAGGGATAATATTTAACTGTACAAATTGAGACCTAACTGATGTTTCTTTGCTATCTCCGGTCAGCACTCGGAGTGCTATGTTTTGCACCACACGTTACTGCTTCAAGTGGAGTGAAAACGTACTAGACCATATACTCAAAAAATAAACCAATTACGGGTGGACTAAAGAGAAATAAATTAATCTAATCACATAATTCGGAAATGCATTCTTTAACTTTCTCATCATTCCAACATTTCTTGCAATTTTACTACTAATAAAAGACATATGATTTTTGAAACTAAGGCAGTTATCAACAATAACACCAAGATATCTGATATTATTGGTACGCTTGACTACATAATTATCTATTTATATATCAGTGATCCAAGGGTAATAATTAGACGACCTACCATACATAAGAAACCCTGATTTATCATGATTTAACAAAAGTTTATTTACTCTCATCCACTTATCTATGCATAGTATACCCTTTTTCATTATTTCTATTAAATGAGCTGAAATTTTTGCTGCCACACTAAAATGGGTATCATTAGCAAATTCTGAGGATGACCTCAGAATTAGTATATAAACCTTGGGGATTGTTTATCAAACTCATTACAGAAAAGCTCAAGTCATTGATATACAGCCTGCTAGGAATAAAAAGGGACCTAAACTAAAACCGTTTATGTGAGTTAATCTGGCCAAGGGGCTGTGTGTTTTGGGTCTATTTCTTGATTTTTCAAAGGCATTTGATACGGTTGACCACTCTGTTCATCTGTCTAAACTATCTTTATTTGGAGTGTATGGAGCCCCACAAGAATGATTAAGGTCTTACCTCTCAGGGAGATTTCAGTATGTTTCGGTTAATGGTACTATTTCCTCTACTTTGCCTATATTGTAAGGTGTCCCACAAGGCTCTGTACTTGGACCACTTTTGTTTTTAATTTATATTGACGATCTTGTTGATGGTCTTCATCCCACGTACACCCTGTTCTTTTTACTGACGACAGTAACTTTTTCATTGCTGCAGTGGACCTGCCATCTGTCAGTTCTTCTTGATTAAGTAAAAGATTGGTGTTGGTCAAATGGTATGGCTCTTAACAGCTAGAAGAGCACCATTGTACATTTAAGGGCCTTATCGTGTGAGAGACGTACAGGAGACAATCATCCGGACTTATGGGAACAATACTAAACCGCAAGCTACTATAGAGAAATTTTTTGGTCTGTATCTTGACTGTTTTCTTTCTTGTAAACCCCACATAACTCCCACCTGTTCCCTCATTCACCGGGTTGACTCATTTCTTCCCCAAATGTTATGCTTTGTCTTTATTGTTCTTTAATTTTTCCTTACCTTTCTTATTGCTGCTCTGTCTGGGTTAGCACTAATAAGTCTCTTCTCTGCTCACTTCAGAGAGCCCAAAATAGGGCAGTGAAGACTACTTTTCTTCTCCCTTGGTTTTACCCTTCCTCTGATTTTTATAATGATACTGGATTGGCTCCGCTGGATCGTATTGTGGACAAAAGTAATCTTTATTTAGCGCATTCTGCTTTTCTACATACACTTCCACCGTCTCTCCAGCAGTTTTTCTCACGGACAGGCTCAGGTAGATACTCTTCTTCTTTTTTTTTTTTTTTTGCAGATTTACTTTATCTAAACGATCATCAACAGTAGCTCAGAGGTCTCCTGTTTATCAATCCAACTATGGAACTCCATCCCTTTATCTCTTTCTGCAAAGGTAGGGTCTTTCAAGTCCACTAATTTTTCTCCCTCGTTATTTTTTTATTTATTTTAAATTCTATGTCAATTTATATCTATCTCTTCTCTTATTTTAAATGATTTTCAGAAACCTTCCTATCTGTTAAAAGTTCTTGTCTTATTCCAGTGTTTTATTATTGTATGTGTTTTAGTGCTTTATAAAAGTCGTGTTTTATTATTGTATGTGCTTTAGTGCTTTATAAAAGTCGTGTTTTATTATTGTATGTGTTTTGATGCTTAATAAAAGTCGTATTTTATTATTGTATGTGTTTTATTGCTTTATAAAAGTCGTGTTTTATTATTGTATTGTGCGGCCCACCACAAGCCGAGCTTCTTGGGCCGTTTCACGTTTGTAATTGTCTTTTTTTAATGTTAATATATAATTGATTGACTGACTGAAAGCCTCTTTATATCAGGAATCTTAATTTTTTTAGATTTCAAATGTTTAACTCTTTAACATTTACTTATCTCAAATAAAGTCTCTTTCTGGCTGCTTTTGTTTACTGAAAAAAGCTTTTCAGCTCTTATTTCTAAAATATTCAGAACCTAGCATACATTTTTGATGAGCTTCAAATCACTTTTCCATATTAGGCTCCTAAACTTAAGGTTTTTCATGTTTTCTTCCGCTCCTATAGGAATTTCTTACCAGCATACTTTTTAAAAGTCTTTCTTTTATTGGTTTTAAGTCTAAATTTCCAAATTTGCATTCCAAAGCCTGAGTTTGATCCGTTTTCTTGCCCCTTCCAGCGTGTTATTACACCTAGGTTTAAATTTCGGTCAAGACTTTGGATTCTTACACATTTGCTTACGCTCCTTTACCACTATTTCATTTCTGCAAATGAAGTCTTTGTCCTTCTTATTTTTTCATTTTTAAATAGTTTTTAATTTTAACATGATTAGTTTAGAGCCTTTTATTACATAGTTATTTCTCACCAATCTTTTTGTAAAATAGCTAACTTCCAGTCTGCACATTTTCTGTTTGGGTCATATGATTTAATAGTTTCAGAAATTTTGAGTTCAGATAAATTGGAAAAATTTAGATTCTCCTCCTTTTATCACCTTAAGCAATGATTTCTTACGGCAAGCCCCTATTTTTGAATATCATTATATACTGATTATGAATCTACAAAATTACACAAGATAGAAAAGGATTTTTGATCTTGGAATAGGTTCAAACAGCTAGAAGATAGTGTTTATTTAATGAAAATAAACATAGTTTTGCAACAGAAGCTTGCCCGTTTCTTTCTTTCTAATTTCCTAGATATGAATGTTTTGCGTCTGACAGAATTACCAAGTTGTGACAGTGTTAGTGAATTTGAAATCGACACAATTTTCTGTATTCATTTCAGATCAATAACACAGTCTTGAAAGAGAAGCAAACGAAATATTTGTCCTATTATATTAGGCACGCACAATAGAATTAATGTGAAGACATTGAATAATTTCAAAGACAAGTAAAGAACCATATTAAAAAATCATACATGTACAACAGGAGGAACGGGCATATAGGACCCCCTACCCACCAAAAAGTTTGTGAAACCCCTTCTCTTTCTGAGAAAATATTAGATTTTGGAACAACAGCATTTAGTTTTCATGCTACGACTTTTGAATTAAGTATAATTGAATAAAATTATTTAAATTAAATGTAAATGATTTGAAATTAAACAACTGAATTAAATTTAATAATCAATGATTCTTTTGCAATCTAGTCCATTTTCTAATTAATGGGAGATTGTTACTACGTGAAAAAAATTGTTTGATAGGCAGTTTATTTAGAAAAAAGGACACTAACCCATAACAGCTGGGTTTTTTTTAGTACATATTGATTATTAAATGAACCAAGTCAAATCATGTTAAAATACGTACAGCTCCCTTGGGACAGACTCCTCTCACATTTATTTCAAAAGCTTTACAACTTTTTGCATAGTCTCCTTTCCAGTTCCCTTTCATAGTTCAATAGTTTCATTTTTGCTGAGAGGGGGGGGGGGGAGGGTAAAACATTTGCAGACCTATTTTTTTCATTCAGTTAGGGAAAACATTTTTTTATACATTTCCCTCCTGTTTTTGGGCATAGATACGAACTGAAAGCCCCCCTTTCAGTACCATAAACTAAAAAATAATTAGACTAACTTACAAAATAAATTATTGATTTATTAAAAGTAATTTAATATATTCATTAATTAAACTAATGAGGTAGCCAACCCTAGCTATTATACAATATAATTTGTACGTGCACTTCTTATTTTGTCCTTACGCTTTCCAAAACACATCAGAACTTAATAAAGTTTTGCACTGTTTATGGCTTCACAGTTTGTTCTTAGCTATTGCCCTTCTTTTTTGATCTGTTGAGTCCCTTTATCTGACAACATTGAGTGGATGTGTTTTGCGATACACCACAATTCAGTTATTGCACACAAAATCCTTCCAATGAGGAGGAGAACAGTGACTGAAAGAAATGGGATAAATCAGGATTGAATGAATACAAATCTGTGTCTATTTTCTCACCTAATATTACAAGAGGTAAAGGTAACAAATACGGCACTGGGTTTAACAGTCCCTACCGGCAGTCCTAATCTCCAATTCCTGGCCCCTGGGCTAGGGAGTACAATAGGAGGTTGGAGACCAGCCTTACTGTGCTTCCGCAAACAATTCCTGTTTACCTCCCCCAGACTTCTCCAGGTTAGAGCTGGGTCAACTCTGGCTGAGCTTACAGAGCCACACCAATGACTCCCGTTGCAAACCAAATAACCAGCGAAACCAGGACTCGAACCCTGTCCTCACAGACAAAGGATATCACAGACAAAGGATATCACAGACAAAGGATATCAAGTCTAGCGTGTCATAGGTAACCACTCAGTTAGGACGACTGGGACGAAAAGACGTTGAAGGAAACTTTATGTATCTTACTTTGTAGTGTAGTTTTTTTATTGTTTTAAGCTGGTAAATAAAAACAACAGTATTATATTCGTACCATTAATTAGCTTAACTAGCAATGGAACAAATAGTTTCTTTTTGGAACTGGATTCTAAAATAACAAGTTTTTCAATTGAAAGAAAGGAGCAACATTAAACCTTAAAACGAACAGAAATTATTAAATATATGAGGGGGGCTCCCCCTCCTCAACACCTCGCTCTTCAAGCTACAGTTTTTAGGCACTTAAAAAAAGTTACTTATTGTTCTAATTAAACGACCCTTGTGTCTTAGGAATCTTATTGTTACTTATTGTACTAATTAAACGACCTTTGTGTTCGAGGAGGGGTTCCCCCTCCTCAACACTTCGCTCTTCACGCTAAAGTTTCTTGGTACTTTTAAAAAAGGTTCAAATTGTTCTAATTAAATGGCCCTTGTGTTTCAGGAGTCGTTCTTAAAAAATTGGGACAAAATTCAAAATTTAGCGTAGAGAGCAAGGTGTTCTGGAGGGAGCAAAAAAAAAAAAGAAAATGAACAGCCTGGGGCAATTTATTACATGTAATCATTTCAAATCAGGCAAAAAAAATTTACAGACAAGGTTCAAGTGGTAACTAATCACCAGACTAAATTGTTTTAAATTATTTTTTTCAGTTAAACCAATTTTAAAATGTGAATTCATCAAATGTTTGTAAATTTAGAAAGTTAAAAATTCTTAATGTATACATTATTTCCTAGTTTTTTGTTTTTTTAATCCCACCTCTATTTCTCTCAGTAGTACTAACAAATTCAAATTCCCAAACCATTAACTATACTCATATACTACCTACATTTGCCAAGGAATAAAATTAAAATCATAACCATATAAAACATCCTTACATTTGAGTTTCTAAAAATAAACAAATTTGAAAATTAAAAAAAGAAAAAACGCCCCAGATGGGGCATTTTTATTTTCAGCCATACTTGTTATTGTTAAAATAATTCAATAAGAGTTAGCTAATAAACTGATTTTGAAAAATACTTTTTTGAGGCATTTTCATTAAAAATTGAAAAAAATGACTCCAGCTAGATGCTTAATAATAAAAAAAATACCCCTTTGTATCTTCAATTTAAAAATTCCGACCAGAGTCGATCTCCCTCCTACAGCCATATTTCTTGTTTTCTTACGAAAAAATGTCTTCACATGGGCAAATAGTTTGTTGGCTTTTGCTTCGGATTCATTTCTCTCATTTCAGGTTCATTCCTGATTCTAGTTCAAAAATTCATTTCTCAGTTGAATTTCCTCGAAAATTTCAAAAAGTTTTGCTTTCAATCAGAGGGCATCAACTGGGGGAGGGGAGGGGCAGATTTTGAAAATATCATTTTTGGGGTATTTTCATTAAACAAAAACAAAACACAAACTATGGCCAAAATATTATAAACTTTCTTTTCAATTCTTCATTAGATTTTTTTTTAATCTTTCTCCCCCTACATTTTCGTGAATTGACATCCCTGCTTTCGACTAGATATAGATTCACTTAACGACATGGATTCACTATACGACACGGAAACGACATGGATCATTTCCGTTTGACAAGATGGGTCGTCTTCTATCAGAATTCAGCGTAAGTTATATTTGTCCCCTTATCTCTAAACAGAACATAGATGTCTCCTCCCCATCAAAATTCAAAAAACCAACCTGGAAAACATACAAAGAAAGATAATTCCAGTAAATTCCTGTCCTGAATGAACAGCCAAATTGGTAAACACTGCAGGGAGCCAACTGCAAGGACTCCCATTGGAGTCTTAAACCCTAAAATTAGAACAGCGTATGATACTAAGAAACGCAAGATTTGACAAAAGAACTATACAATTCAATTCAATTCAGATTGGTTTTATTCATACTTTACACTTAAATTACAAATACTCACAAATACATTTAACAAACAAATTCTGGGACATAATCCATAATAATACGAACAGTGTTTTCTTGCAGTTTTTCTAGACCGTGCGTCTCCGAGCGATTAGAAAGCTTGGATAAACGTCCATGGGAGTGACTTTTTAGTTATTTGAGAAAAATAATGAAAGCTTTGAAAATATAGAAACTCTCACAAATTGTCCTTAAGCCGAAACTTAGACTCGGAAAGATTGCCTCATGCTTTTGACTCCACTCCTTCCGCAATTTTAAGGGGTAGTAAAATCGGTATATGCATGTCTCAATTTTATTTTTAAGCTCGTATTTCTGGAGGGTTAGGGAAGAATCACAGGCCAGAAACCGCCCGAATTGCCTAGCTGCCAAATGTATGGCCTTGAAAATAAAATAGAATTATAGGTAAGAGTTTTTGAACGCGAATTTGGGTGGTAGATTAGTTACTTGGGATTTCACTCCGTTACAAATGGATAATCAAGGTGTATGACAAGTCAGTGTTCAGGGAATGAAGGAGGTAAGAGAAGAACTTAAAATATCTTTCTCAACCTCAATTGGGGCTGGAGGGCAATCCCTTAAGATATTAATCATCCAGAAAAGTGACTCTCTGAGATAGCGAAAAGCTGAAGTTCTGCTTTAATCATAAAAAAAAAACCAGAAAAAACAGAAATTTCTTGAAAATAGTTAATTATCTAAGATTTAATGTTCATAGAAAGGAGAATTTTTTTTATTGTCTTCAAAGAAGATTTATCTTTTGTGTCACCATTCAGTATTTTACACAAAAAGAAAAATGAAAAAGAAAATGACACTGCGTCTGGTCAGGCCCAGCAATAGTAAAGGCATAAACCAAGGTTGGCATAAAGCCAAGGTATAAACACAGGTTGGATACTGCATGGATCTCGTTTGTTTATAAAAACGAAAGAATTTAGAAGTTATTTATTGTCCAAACGCAACATTTTAGCTGTAAATTTAGGATATTTGAAAATAATAGTTATACTGCATCTATGAAAAATTTTAGAGTACCTACATTTGGTTTTCATTCTACAGTATGATTTCTACAGTATATTAGGTAATAATAATAAGAAACATATTAGTTAGATAAAATTCAGCATATTCTCCAAGAAGAAAAAGAGAGATTATTCTAAAATAATTCAGTGTTTAAAATTGCGTTCCAATTCTGTTCTTTTATTTTCGTGACACGTTTTGCAAGCCCATCACATTATTCCTTTTCTCTCCAGAGAAAAATAGCTTCCTCCCCTTTTTTTAAACTGGGTTAATTGCTTCGAATCAACTAATGGGACGCAACAAATCTAGACATGCGAGAAAACATTATTTCTGAAGAGACAAATAGTTCTGTCTTTTATAATTGACTGTTTTTTTTTATATCAGAAATATTCAGGTAGTAAAAGGAACAAAAATTCTTGAGTTAAAACATAAGTAAACTCTTTTTCTCTTTTAGACTTTAATTCTTCTCGAAATGATGCAATTCATAAAGTTCAAAATAAAGATTTTTGCTGAAGCACTAACAGTGTTGCCTTCAGAAAAGGTGAAAGCATTGATTTTCAAATTATTTTCCGGTCAATGCCATCTACAAGGAGAAGATAAATTGTTCCTTTTATCGATAATGCGTCTTTAAAATTATGACGAAGACTTAAAATCCTAGAATACCATGATGAAAAAGGCCAAGATGCATTAGTGATCTATATTAAAATAGAGATTAATAATATGGAGATAGATAATAGCCAGAAAATAATTTGAAAAGCCTTTATTAACACTAGTTTGTTCCCAAGTATTGTCTTCTAATACTGTATATTCATTCTTCATCAGATTCATCATACTACTACTTCCACCAGGGTGGATACGGAACTTCGTTTTGGAGGGTGAGGGTACCAACCATCTTCTTTATTCATATTTATCGCCTCTCCACCCCTTGTAATTAGTGTAACATTTGGCCTTCTGAGGGGAGGGCACATATCCCTAAGACCACTCCTTGTATCCCTGACTACTCCTAACATACCATTGCAGCATCAAGCTGCCTGAGAAAACTCCTTCTCCACCCCTATCTGTTCAATGCTTTACTATTTACACCCTCCCGTGGATTTCAAATTTCACTTACTCCTAGCTTATGACGCCTTCTCATCCCATTAGGGAACTTTCTGCTTTTCGTTTTGACAAGATGGATGGTATCTATCACCTTTCAGCCATACAAAGTATCTTACTCATCTTAATTTTTCTTTCATTATAGCCCACAAAATTGAGATTGAACCATATTTTTCGGACAGCTTAATGTTTGATGCATGGTCAGTTGGAAAGTGTTTAAGACTATTCAGGAGAGGTTTTGAGGTGTTCAGTTGAGGAAGTTAGTCTTAGCATTCAAAACTTTTAGCTTTTTGTTTTGTCGGTAGATAGAAGTTGTTCTCAAAATAAAATGAAAGTAAAGCATAACAAAAAATGCTTTGAAGTGTAAACTAAAAAAAGAATTCTTATTAAAGATTGAAAAAAAACTAACGAAGATTATTTCTAAACAATGCAAATTACTTCAAGTCGAGATTATTCCCTTTTCTGGAGAAAGGAAAATTAATTTTCCCAGAGTCGAGATCGATTTGTCAGGTCACAAAATGTTAGTTTGCCAATTTTCAGAAAAAATTTTCGATCCGCGTTCGAGAATGTATAGATACACATGAATATATACGTATCTATTGTTATATAGTTTATATTTTATATTAAACGTTTATTACCATGAATTAGGTTCATAACATTAATTGGATTATCTTTCGAGTCTTTTGGTTATTACTTATACTAATTTTTGAGCAGAGTAAAAGAGAAATGACATACCATTTCCCATCACTTTCCTTACAAAATACGGCGCTGTTGACAGATTCTTCCATTCTGATCCCATACTGTGGTTACAAATAAAAGTGATCCATTCCAATGATGATACGAGAAAACCCACCTAAAGAATATAAAATATCTACAGGATTTGGACAAAGTCTCTTTACAAATTTAAGAAACAAACTATCTATTGTAATGTACGGTAATAATAGATTGACTTGTGTCAGTGGTAACTGAAAATCTCAAAACTACATGCCCATCAATTCTGATATCCATCTTCGAAAAATTTTGGCTCTATGTACCTACGTTTACGTCAAAAACGTAGATACACACTTTTTTTTAATAAGTTTAATAGGAAGCCAAAGTCCATTTCCACTTGTTTCCATTATTACCTCTGAAAATATATATACTAGAATTCTGGTATAAATCTTTTCAATTCGATTAAAGAATTGAATTGAAAAAAACATTCTAAAAACAATATAGTTTGCTCCTTAATTCATCTAAAAGCAATTTCTGGACCAACATGACATCATTCTATTGAAATCACCTGATGCACATTCATTTAATTCTTATTTTTTTCTAAATATAAATCTGAAAAGGTACATTTGTATCTATGATGAAAAAGAAGGGAAAGGTACATACAAACTATGATTGACAGGCATAAGCAGATAGCAGGGATGGAGCTAGAGCCAAATCTGGGAGGGGGGGGGGCAATGTGACAAGGGTACCAATAATCAAAATCTTGGGGGGGGGGCAATGTGACAAGAGCGCCAATAATTGACCAGATTGACACATTTATTTCAAAATAGAGTGAAAACAGAAAAAAACAAGGAATGAGGGCACCAGAAAAATCTTGGGGGCCCAGGGTCCCCTTGATGCACCTGTAAACGATTACTTGAGTTCCTAAAGAGTAAGTCTTTGAATTTAGCATCTTCATATATGTGTCTAGGTAGAAGTTTCAGAATATTCCCGCCTCCCCATCCCTTTTGGCCATGCTATTAATGCAGATTTGTTCCTAGAAACTTAACTTACCTACCCCAGCAGTTTTTCAGGATAGAAACAACCTGCAGATCTAGTAATCGCCCTCCCCCCATCCCCATGGGCATGATTTTGGTGTATATCTGTTGCATTACGAAATATATCGTTGCTGTTACTCCTAAAGCTCGTATCTGAAACTTTCAAAATTTTAAAATAATTGACAAAATCCGTTTGCTACGCTGCATTCAAATGGGACAATCATCTACGCAAAGTATTATCAATCAAACTTCGATCCTACTAATCTAGATTATCCTGCTAATTCTGCTTTTGAGAACAGTTGATCAAACGGTTTTCGGAAACTGTCTCGGAGGTTTTATAATGTCTTGCACGACCCTTAGGCCTAACAGCGATATGAAACCAAAGGAGCACAAACATGCATGATTTTTCCGGGGATGTGAAATAATAGGGAAATAAAGTACCAAGAATTAAATAGTAAATTTTCTTTTAAATAAATTTAAATTCACAAAAAAAAAGTTTTTTATTCTTTAAATAAAATCTATAGGTACTTTTCTTTGTCAATAAACAAGGCTTATTGTTTTCAGATGTTCCCACAGTCTATCCCATAGTTTTTCTCCCATAGCTTTTTTTATTTTTAAATCTATTTCACATCTTTTTCGATAAAGCTGATCGACAAAGTTATTTTCAACCGTAAACGTATATTTTCTCAGATTTTTACTGGTTTCTGAGAATTATAATTAAGCGCTTGAACTAAAGTATTAAGGGGAAGGTGAACAAACTACTCTCCTTAAATATGTGGCTTTGATTTCAAAATTTAATTTCTTTTATTTGATTTAATTACTGTTTTTAATATTATATCCAAGTGACTGGGAGGGGGTGAGGGTGAAGGATTGATACCACTCCCAATCAGCCCTCACCACTTACTTTCAACTTTAGTTCTTGAATAGCAATGATTTGAGGCGTTTCTTATACCACACTGCATTTCTACTTATAAATAAAATGAAAAAAAAGAAAAAAAAAATCAACAACTGTTTTGAACTACGAAACAATTTTCAGAACACATTATTCCTTATAAGTTATTACTGCTTTAATCTAATGTTTCTTTTGGTTTTAGTTCGACTTTAATTTGATTTTTTTTTATCGTTATCAGGAGTTCGTGTCGAAGTTTTGCAAAAGAAATACCGTGTATTATATTTTAGGTGTTTTGAGTTTTTTTGTTATTTTTTCTATTTAAAATTTTTTATCCTTCTATGTTATTTTCTAAAAATTTTAAGCTGTTTAGTCTAGTTTTGTTTTCATTTTTTACGCTTGTTGAAGTTTCTGGTAGGGACGGATCTAGACCTGTCACTACCCGGGGAAAGAATAGCATTTGACGATCCGGGTCAACAGACCCATTATATATATCAGTTTATATTTATTTTACCTTCTCTTCAATACATATTTATTTTTTTTTAGTTTTTTAATTATTTTACTATCACTAATGTATTTTTGTATGCAAATCCTAATATGTAAAATAAGGTTAAAAAAAAATTTAAGATTCCACCTAAAAACACATAATTTGTGACACAGTACACATACAATTTGGATTATATACAATCATTCTTATCCTGTACACTAAAACTTAACTTTACGTGCTTTTCTTGAAGCAAATATCTTTACAATGTATTCGTAGGAAAGCTTCCAAGTCATATTATGTTTTATGTGGATTATACTTAAGTTTGTCAAGCGCGGCATAGCCATCCTGTCGGTAAAGCAGTTTAAATTTTTTTTTTAATTTTTTGAAGCTTCTTTCATTAGAAGCAACTGATACAAGGAACATCTTCAAGGCAAACGATGGCCTGTTGCAGAAGTAGAAAATTAGAGTTCAAATTTTATTTGATTAGACCAGAAAGTGACTTAGAAGCCGGCATCCCCTACGAAGCAGCATCCGTAAGAGGCTGCCCCTCCCCCCTAGGATCCGTCTCTGATTTCTGGAGATGAAGCCGTATACTGCAACTTTTTCAAAAAAATTAATTTACTGTCTTGATTTGTATTACTTACATATTTCTATATTTGATTTCATATTTTCACCCTAAGAGTGTATTCCTTAAAACAAAACTAACTTAAAAAGATGATAATTGCTAAAAAAAATAATTAATTGAAAAATTGATAAAATTACAATTAATAAACTAATTTACACAGTAATTAATGAATAATACAGCTTACTCAATGATAAAAAAATGTCAATAGAATAAACGTCAATTGAACTCACTTCTGATATGTTACTCCACAAAAATGCTCTTCCGGCGTTGTCTATAACTACATCCAACTGTAAAAACAATAGCAAACAAATTTGAATATGCTGTATTCAGGAAAACTGCAAGAACGTTTTTACTGATTAGCAATACTGAAGAAAAACTGCTTGTAGGAAATGTTTTTTGCAGAAAAACAGCAAGAACCTTTTAAAGGATTAGCAAGACTGAACAAGTCTTAGTCATCAATTCCGCATATTTAAATCAAAACAAATCATTCAAACAGAGAAGATAGGCTAAAACTTAGGATATTTATTAAATAAGATTGACATAAAAAGAATATATATTAGATATAAGAATAAAAAAATACACAAAAGAATAATTACAGAATAAGGAGACATAATATAGAATAGATACTATATGTACACAGAATTGATGTGAAATAGAATAGGTTATATGTGAAATAGCATATTTATAGAGTAGAATACGACAAAATATTAGTAGAAAAGAATAGATATAAAATAGAAAAGATGTAGGATATAAGAATTTAAGAATAGAATAGGTATAATACATAAATTGATAGGGGTTTACTAAGGCTCCCCGCTATGAACATGCCTACTCAAGACCACATTTTTAAAAACTATTTCAGAATATAAAGAAAAACTAAAATGCTCAATTCATTTTCATGATTAGTTTGTATCCTGCCTTGAAAGCGGGTGAATTACTTATATTTTAGTAGGGATGACCCTAGTACTCCCAGACGACACCACTGCTGCCATCTACAATTTAGTCTAACGCTGACAGTACATAATTTATGCATGTTTTTATGGTTTTTGTCACTGAGAATGAAAGACAGGATTTTTCTAACTTGAAAAAACAAGATTTTTCTCACTTTGGTGGATGTTTCTTGGATGTCAACAACAATTGAAGGATGTTTCATGGTTGTCAACAGCAATTTATGCATGTTTTTATGGTTTTTGTCAATTGATTACATAATATCTCCGACGAGTACATAATTTATGCATGTTTTTATGGTTTTAGTCACTGCTGTGAATGAAAAACAGGATTGTTCCCACTTTGATGTATTTTCAAGGTCGATTTATTTGTTGTTGTTGTTGTTCGTCCAGGTGTACACTAGGGGGAATGTATTGATTCAGGACATCGAGGGGAGAGAATTCCCGAGAAATGGATTTGCATAATCGAGGGGAATTTTTGATTTACGAAAGGGGAATAAAGAAACAAATATGGCTTCTTTGATCTTAGGTCTGAGGGATAAACGCTCTTTAGGTCAGAGAGAAAAACTAATATTCTATTTTTAAATATGGCTTCATTGATCTTTAGTGTCAGGAATTAGAAATGACATCACTTGTTATCTTGGAATTATGCGAGAGTCTAAAGAGATAGAAATTCTATTTTTAAATAGGGCTTCACTGATCTTTAAGTCAGATAGATAAATTGATATCCTAAAGAAACCATAATAGTGTAGCTAAGAACATTTATGAGATGAAAAGATTAACACGGGAAAGGGTTTCTTAGGAATTTCAAATGTGACAGCGCAGGGATGCCAAAACAAAAGGAACACACAGAAATTACGTTTAGGGATTATTTAGGCGAAACCGTTTTAGACATTTTAGGGAATTATTTGGGCGAAACATTTAGAGACATTTTAGAAGATGATTTTAGAAGATGATCTGGGGTGAAACTCTGTGGTCGTTATAATACACAAGTTGTATTTGAACAGTGTTGTGAGGTCCTCTACCCCAACCCAAAGGGCCCTCCTACCCCAACCCCAAAGGGCCCCCCTAACCCCATATGCCCCCCCCCCGGGCCCCCCGAGCCCCCAAATGCCCCCGGGGCCCCTAAGGCCCCCAGGGCCCCCCAACTTTTTACCCCCCATTTTTTAACACTTTTTAATTTACGCATTTTGAGACACAAAAGGGTCCCCATCCCCCACAACTTTTGGCTCCCCCTCCCACCATTAGTGTTTTGGTATAGTTTACCTTGTCACAGTTATATTCTCTTGATTTTTCAAAGTTCATTTTGAATTTCTTTCGTTGAAATGCATGAGTTGGAATATTTCAGTAGTGTTTTGTTGTGGCTTACATTGTCACCACAGTTACATTCTCTTGATTTTTTGAAGTTTATTTTGAATTTGTTTCGTTGAAATGCAAGAGTTGGAATATTTCAGTAGTGTTTTGTTGTAGTTTACCTTGTCACAGTTACATTCTCTTGATTTTTCAAAGTTCATTTTGAATTTCTTTCATTGAAATGCAAGAGTTGGAATATTTCAGTAGTGCTTTGTCGTGGTTTACCTTGTCACAGCTACATTCTCTTGATTTTTCAAAGTTCATTTTGAATTTCTTTCGTTGAAATGCAAGAGTTGGATTATTTCAGTAGGGTTTTGTTTTGGTTTACCATGTCACAGTTACATTCTCTTGATTTTTCAAAGTTCATTTTGAATTTCTTTCGTTGAAATGCAAGAGTTGGAATATTTCAGTAGTGTTTTGTAGTTACATATTTCAGTAGTTACATTCTCTTGATTTTTCGAAGTTCCTTTGAATTTCTTTCGTTGAAATGCAAGAGTTGGAATATTTCAGTAGTGTTTTGTCGTGGTTTACCTTGTCACAGTTACATTCTCTTGATTTTTCAAAGTTCATTTTGAATTTCTTTCGTTGAAATGCAAGAATTGGAATATTTCAATAGTGTTTTGTCGTGGTTTACCTTGTCAAAGTTACATTCTCTTGATTTTTCAAAGTTCATTTTGAATTTCTTTCATTAAAATGCAAGAGTTGGAATATTTCAGTAGTGTTTTGTTGTGGTTTACCCTGTCACAGTTACATTTTGTTGATTTTTCAAAGTTCATTTTGAATTTCTTTCGTTGAAATGCAAGAGTTGGAATATTTCAGTAGTGTTTTGTTGTAGTTTACCTTGTCACAGTTACATTCTCTTGATTTTTCAAAGTTCATTTTGAATTTCTTTCGTTGAAATGCAAGAGTTGGATTATTTCAGTAGTGTTTTGTCGTGGTTTACCTTGTCACAGTTACATTCTCTTGATTTTTCAAAGTTCATTTTGAATTTCTTTCATTGAAATGCAAGAGTTGGATATTTCAGTAGTGTTTTGTTGTGCTTTACATTGTCACAGTTACATTCTCTTGATTTTTCAAAGTTCATTTTGAATTTCTTTCGTTGAAATGCAAGAGTTGGAATATTTCAGTAGTGTTTTGTCGTGGTTTACCCTGTCACAGTTACATTGTCTAAATTTTTCAAAGTTCATTTTGAATTTCTTTCGTTGAAATGCAAGAGTTGGAATATTTCAGTAGTGTTTTGTTGTGCTTTACATTGTCACAGTTACATTCTCTTGATTTTTCAAAGTTCATTTTGAATTTCTTTCGTTGAAATGCAAGAGTTGGAATATTTCAGTAGTGTCTTGTCGTGGTTTACCTTGTCACAGTTACATTCTCTTGATTTTCAACGTTCATTTTGAATTTCTTTCATTGAAATGCAAGAGTTGGAATATTTCAGTAGTGTTTTGTTGTGCTTTACCTTGTCACAGTTACATTCTTTTGATTTTTCAAAGTTCATTTTGAATTTCTTTCGTTGAAATGCATGAGTTGGAATATTTCAGTAGTGTTTTGTCGTGGTTTACCTTTTCACAGTTACATTCTCTTAATTTTTCAAAGTTCATTTTGAATTTCTTTCATTGAAATGCAAGAGTTGGCATATTTCAGTAGTGTTTTGTCGTGGTTTACCTTGTCCACAGTTACATTCTCTTGATTTTTCAAAGTTCATTTTGGATTTCTTTCGTTGAAATGCAAGAGTTGGAATATTTCAGTAGTGTTTTGTTGTGCTTTACCTTGTCAAAGTTACATTCTCTTAATTTTTCAAAGTTCATTTTGAATTTCTTTCGTTGAAATGCAAGAGTTGGAATATTTCAGTAGTGTTTTGTCGTGGTTTACCATGTCACAGTTACATTCTCTTGATTTTTCAAAGTTCATTTTGAATTTCTTTCATTGAAATGCAAGAGTTGGAATATTTCAGTAGTGTCTTGTTGTGGTTTACCTTGTCACAGTTACATTCTCTTGATTTTTCAAAGTTCATTTTGAATTTCTTTCATTGAAATGCAAGAGTTGGACTATTTCAGTAGTGTTTTGTCGGGGTTTACCATGTCAGAGTTACATTCTCTTGATTTTTCAAAGTTCATCTTGGATTTCTTTCGTTGAAATGCAAGAGTTGGAATATTTCAGTAGTGTTCTGTCATGGTTTACCTTGTCACAGTTACATTCTCTTAATTTTTCAAAGTTCATTTTGAATTTCTTTCATTGAAATGCAAGAGTTGGAATATTTCAGTAGTGTTTTGTCGTGGTTTACCTTGTCACAGTTACATTCTCTTGATTTTTCAAAGTTCATTTTGGATTTCTTTCATTGAAATGCAAGAGTTGGAATATTTCAGTAGTGTTTTGTTGTGGTTTACCTTGTCACAGTTACATTCTCTTGATTTTTCAAAGTTCATTTTGAATTTCTTTCATTGAAATGCAAGAGTTGGAATATTTCAGTAGTGTTTTGTTGTGGTTTACCTTGTCACAGTTACATGCTCTTGATTTTTCAAAGTTCATTTTGAATTTCTTTCGTTGAAATGCAAGAGTTGGAATATTTCAGTAGTGTTTTGTCGTGGTTTACCTTGTCACAGTTACATTCTCTTATTTTTCAAAGTTCATTTTGAATTTCTTTCGTTGAAATGCAAGAGTTGGAATATTTCAGTAGTGTTTGTTGTGTTTACTTTACATTCTCTTGATTTTTCAAAGTTCATTTTGGATTTCTTTCGTTGAAATGCAAGAGTTGGAATATTTCAGTAGTGTTTGATTGTGGTTTACCTTGTCACAGTTACATTCTCTTGATTTTTCAAAGTTCATTTTGAATTTCTTTCGTTGAAATGCAAGAGTTGGAATATTTCAGTAGTGTTTTGTTGTGCTTTACCTTGTCACAGTTACATTCTTCTTGATTTTGCAAAGTTCATTTTGAATTTCTTTCGTTGAAATGCAAGAGTTGGAATATTTCAGTAGTGTTTTGTCGTGGTTTACCTTTTCACAGTTACATTCTCTTGATTTTTCAAAGTTCATTTTGAATTTCTTTCGTTGAAATGCAAGAGTTGGCATATTTCAGTAGTGTTTTGTCGTGGTTTACCTTGTCACAGTTACATTCTCTTAATTTTTCAAAGTTCATTTTGGAATTTCTTTCGTTGAAATGCAAGAGTTGGAATATTTCAGTAGTGTTTTGTTGTGCTTTACCTTGTCACAGTTACATTCTCTTGATTTTTCAAAGTTCATTTTGAATTTCTTTCGTTGAAATGCAAGAGTTGGATTATTTCAGTAGTGTTTTGTCGTGGTTTACCTTGTCACAGTTACATTCTCTTGATTTTTCAAAGTTCATTTTGAATTTCTTTCATTGAAATGCAAGAGTTGGAATATTTCAGTAGTGTTTTGTTGTGGTTTACCTTGTCACAGTTACATTCTCTTGATTTTTCAAAGTTCATTTTGAATTTCTTTCGTTGAAATGCAAGAGTTGGAATATTTCAGTAGTGTTTTGTCGTGGTTTACCCTGTCACAGTTACATTCTCTTGATTTTTCAAAGTTCATTTTGAATTTCTTTCGTTGAAATGCAAGAGTTGGAATATTTCAGTAGTGTTTTGTGTGGTTTACCTTGTCACAGTTACATTCTCTTGATTTTTCAAAGTTCATTTTGAATTTCTTTCGTTGAAATGCAAGAGTTGGAATATTTCAGTAGTGTTTTGTCGTGGTTTACCTTGTCACAGTTACATTCTCTTAATTTTCAAAGTTCATTTTGAATTTCTTTCGTTGAAATGCAAGAGTTGGAATATTTCAGTAGTGTTTTGTTGTGCTTTACCTTGTCACAGTTACATTCTCTTGATTTTTCAAAGTTCATTTGAATTTCTTTCGTTGAAATGCAAGAGTTGGAATATTTCAGTAGTGTTTTGTCGTGGTTTACCTTGTCACAGTTACATTCTCTTAATTTTTCAAAGTTCATTTTGAATTTCTTTCATTGAAATGCAAGAGTTGGCATATTTCAGTAGTGTTTTGTCGTGGTTTACCTTGTCACAGTTACATTCTCTTGATTTTTCAAAGTTCATTTTGGATTTCTTTCGTTGAAATGCAAGAGTTGGAATATTTCAGTAGTGTTTTGTTGTGCTTTACCTTGTCACAGTTACATTCTCTTGATTTTTCAAAGTTCATTTTGAATTTCTTTCGTTGAAATGCAAGAGTTGGAATATTTCAGTAGTGTTTTGTCGTGGTTTACCTTGTCACAGTTACATTCTCTTGATTTTTCAAAGTTCATTTTGGATTTCTTTCATTGAAATGCAAGAGTTGGAATATTTCAGTAGTGTCTTGTTGTGGTTTACCTTGTCACAGTTACATTCTCTTGATTTTTCAAAGTTCATTTTGAATTTCTTTCATTGAAATGCAAGAGTTGGAATATTTCAGTAGTGTTTTGTCGTGGTTTACCTTGTCACAGTTACATTCTCTTGATTTTTCAAAGTTCATTTTGGATTTCTTTCATTGAAATGCAAGAGTTGGAATATTTCAGTAGTGTTTTGTTGTGGTTTACCTTGTCACAGTTACATTCTCTTGATTTTTCAAAGTTCATTTTGAATTTCTTTCATTGAAATGCAAGAGTTGGAATATTTCAGTAGTGTTTGTCTTTGGTTTACCTTGTCACAGTTACATGCTCTTGATTTTTCAAAGTTCATTTTGAATTTCTTTCGTTGAAATGCAAGAGTTGGAATATTTCAGTAGTGTTTTGTCGTGGTTTACCTTGTCACAGTTACATTCTCTAGATTTTTCAAAGTTCATTTTGAATTTCTTTCGTTGAAATGCAAGAGTTGGAATATTTCAGTAGTGTTTTGTTGTGTTACTGTTACATTCTCTTGATTTTTCAAAGTTCATTTTGAATTTCTTTCGTTGAAATGCAAGAGTTGGAATATTTCAGTAGTGTTTGTCGTGGTTTACCTTGTCACAGTTACATTCTCTTAATTTTCAAAGTTCATTTTGAATTTCTTTCGTTGAAATGCAAGAGTTGGAATATTTCAGTAGTGTTTTGTTGTGCTTTACCTTGTCACAGTTACATTCTCTTGATTTTTCAAAGTTCATTTTGAATTTCTTTCGTTGAAATGCAAGAGTTGGAATATTTCAGTAGTGTTTTGTCGTGGTTTACCTTTTCACAGTTACATTCTCTTGATTTTTCAAAGTTCATTTTGAATTCTTTCATTGAAATGCAAGAGTTGGAATATTTCAGTAGTGTTTTGTCGTGGTTTACCTTGTCACAGTTACATTCTCTTGATTTTTCAAAGTTCATTTTGGATTTCTTTCGTTGAAATGCAAGAGTTGGAATATTTCAGTAGTGTTTTGTTGTGCTTTACCTTGTCACAGTTACATTCTCTTGATTTTTCAAAGTTCATTTTGAATTTCTTTCGTTGAAATGCAAGAGTTGGAATATTTCAGTAGTGTTTTGTCGTGGTTTACCTTGTCACAGTTACATTCTCTTGATTTTTCAAAGTTCATTTTGAATTTCTTTCACTGAAATGCAAGAGTTGGAATATTTCAGTAGTGTTTTGTTGTGGTTTACCTTGTCACAGTTACATTCTCTTGATTTTTCAAAGTTCATTTTGAATTTCTTTCGTTGAAATGCAAGAGTTGGAATATTTCAGTAGTGTTTTGTCGTGGTTTACCCTGTCACAGTTACATTCTCTAAATTTTTCAAAGTTCATTTTGAATTTCTTTCGTTGAAATGCATGAATTGGAATATTTCAGTAGTGTTTTGTTGTGTTACTTCCGTTACATTCTCTTGATTTTTCAAAGTTCATTTTGAATTTCTTCGTTGAAATGCAAGAGTTGGAATATTTCAGTAGTGTTTTGTCGTGGTTTACCTTGTCACAGTTACATTCTCTTATTTTTCAAAGTTCATTTTGAATTTCTTTCGTTGAAATGCAAGAGTTGGAATATTTCAGTAGTGTTTTGTTGTGCTTTACCTTGTCACAGTTACATTCTTCTTGATTTTTCAAAGTTCATTTTGAATTTCTTTCGTTGAAATGCAAGAGTTGGAATATTTCAGTAGTGTTTTGTCGTGGTTTACCTTTTCACAGTTACATTCTCTTGATTTTTCAAAGTTCATTTTGAATTTCTTTCATTGAAATGCAAGAGTTGGCATATTTCAGTAGTGTTTTGTCGTGGTTTACCTTGTCACAGTTACATTCTCTTGATTTTTCAAAGTTCATTTTGGATTTCTTTCGTTGAAATGCAAGAGTTGGAATATTTCAGTAGTGTTTTGTTGTGCTTTACCTTGTCACAGTTACATTCTCTTAATTTTTCAAAGTTCATTTTGAATTTCTTTCGTTGAAATGCAAGAGTTGGAATATTTCAGTAGTGTTTTGTCGTGGTTTACCTTGTCACAGTTACATTCTCTTGATTTTTCAAAGTTCATTTTGAATTTCTTTCACTGAAATGCAAGAGTTGGAATATTTCAGTAGTGTTTTGTTGTGGTTTACCTTGTCACAGTTACATTCTCTTGATTTTTCAAAGTTCATTTTGAATTTCTTTCGTTGAAATGCAAGAGTTGGAATATTTCAGTAGTGTTTTGTCGTGGTTTACCTTGTCACAGTTACATTCTCTTAATTTTTCAAAGTTCATTTTGAATTTCTTTCGTTGAAATGCAAGAGTTGGAATATTTCAGTAGTGTTTTGCTGTGCTTTACATTGTCACAGTTACATTCTCTTGATTTTTCAAAGTTCATTTTGAATTTCTTTCGTTGAAATGCAAGAGTTGGAATATTTCAGTAGTGTCTTGTCGTGGTTTACCTTGTCACAGTTACATTCTCTTAATTTTCAAAGTTCATTTTGAATTTCTTTCGTTGAAATGCAAGAGTTGGAATATTTCAGTAGTGTTTTGTTGTGCTTTACCTTGTCACAGTTACATTCTCTTGATTTTTCAAAGTTCATTTTGAATTTCTTTCGTTGAAATGCATGAGTTGGAATATTTCAGTAGTGTTTTGTCGTGGTTTACCTTGTCACAGTTACATTCTCTTAATTTTTCAAAGTTCATTTTGAATTTCTTTCATTGAAATGCAAGAGTTGGCATATTTCAGTAGTGTTTTGTCGTGGTTTACCTTGCCACAGTTACATTCTCTTGATTTTTCAAAGTTCATTTTGGATTTCTTTCGTTGAAATGCAAGAGTTGGAATATTTCAGTAGTGTTTTGTTGTGCTTTACCTTGTCACAGTTACATTCTTTTGATTTTTCAAAGTTCATTTTGAATTTCTTTCGTTGAAATGCAAGAGTTGGAATATTTCAGTAGTGTTTTGTCGTGGTTTACCATGTCACAGTTACATTCTCTTGATTTTTCAAAGTTCATTTGAATTTCTTTCATTGAAATGCAAGAGTTGGAATATTTCAGTAGTGTCTTGTTGTGGTTTACCTTGTCACAGTTACATTCTCTGGATTTTTCAAAGTTCATTTTGAATTTCTTTCATTGAAATGCAAGAGTTGGACTATTTCAGTAGTGTTTTGTCGGGGTTTACCATGTCAGAGTTACATTCTCTTGATTTTTCAAAGTTCATCTTGGATTTCTTTCGTGAAATGCAAGAGTTGGAATATTTCAGTAGTGTTCTGTCATGGTTTACCTTGTCACAGTTACATTCTCTTAATTTTTCAAAGTTCATTTTGAATTTCTTTCATTGAAATGCAAGAGTTGGAATATTTCAGTAGTGTTTTGTCGTGGTTTACCTTGTCACAGTTACATTCTCTTGATTTTTCAAAGTTCATTTTGGATTTCTTTCATTGAAATGCAAGAGTTGGAATATTTCAGTAGTGTTTTGTTGTGGTTTACCTTGTCACAGTTACATTCTCTTGATTTTTCAAAGATCATTTTGAATTTCTTTCATTGAAATGCAAGAGTTGGAATATTTCAGTAGTGTTTTGTTATGGTTTACCTTGTCACAGTTACATTCTCTTGATTTTTCAAAGTTCATTTTGAATTTCTTTCGTTGAAATGCAAGAGTTGGAATATTTCAGTAGTGTTTTGTCGTGTTTACCTTGTCACAGTTACATTCTCTTGATTTTTCAAAGTTCATTTTGAATTTCTTTCGTTGAAATGCAAGAGTTGGAATATTTCAGTAGTGTTTTGTTGTGGTTTACCTTGTCACAGTTACATTCTCTTGATTTTTCAAAGTTCATTTTGAATTTCTTTCGTTGAAATGCAAGAGTTGGAATATTTCAGTAGTGTCTTGTCGTGGTTTACCTTGTCACAGTTACATTCTCTTAATTTTCAAAGTTCATTTTGAATTTCTTTCGTTGAAATGCAAGAGTTGGAATATTTCAGTAGTGTTTTGTTGTGCTTTACCTTGTCACAGTTACATTCTCTTGATTTTTCAAAGTTCATTTTGAATTTCTTTCGTTGAAATGCATGAGTTGGAATATTTCAGTAGTGTTTTGTCGTGGTTTACCTTGTCACAGTTACATTCTCTTGATTTTTCAAAGTTCATTTTGAATTTCTTTCATTGAAATGCAAGAGTTGGAATATTTCAGTAGTGTTTTGTCGTGGTTTACCTTGTCACAGTTACATTCTCTTAATTTTTCAAAGTTCATTTTGGATTTCTTTCGTTGAAATGCAAGAGTTGGAATATTTCAGTAGTGTTTTGTTGTGCTTTACCTTGTCACAGTTACATTCTCTTGATTTTTCAAAGTTCATTTTGAATTTCTTTCGTTGAAATGCAAGAGTTGGAATATTTCAGTAGTGTTTTGTCGTGGTTTACCTTGTCACAGTTACATTCTCTTGATTTTTTCAAAGTTCATTTTGAATTTCTTTCACTGAAATGCAAGAGTTGGAATATTTCAGTAGTGTTTTGTCGTGGTTTACCCTGTCACAGTTACATTCTCTTGATTTTTCAAAGTTCATTTTGAATTTCTTTCGTTGAAATGCAAGAGTTGGAATATTTCAGTAGTGTTTTGTTGTGGTTTACCTTGTCACAGTTACATTCTCTTGATTTTTCAAAGTTCATTTTGAATTTCTTTCGTTGAAATGCAAGAGTTGGATTATTTCAGTAGTGTTTTGTCGTGGTTTACCTTGTCACAGTTACATTCTCTTGATTTTTCAAAGTTCATTTTGAATTTCTTTCACTGAAATGCAAGAGTTGGATAATTTCAGTAGTGTTTTGTTGTGGTTTACCTTGTCATAGTTACATTCTCTTGATTTTTCAAAGTTCATTTTGAATTTCTTTGGTTGAAATGCAAGAGTTGGAATATTTCAGTAGTGTTTTGTCGTGGTTTACCCTGTCACAGTTACATTGTCTAAATTTTTCAAAGTTCATTTTGAATTTCTTTCGTTGAAATGCAAGAATTGGAATATTTCAGTAGTGTTTTGTTGTGCTTTACATTGTCACAGTTACATTCTCTTGATTTTTCAAAGTTCATTTTGAATTTCTTTCGTTGAAATGCAAGAGTTGGAATATTTCAGTAGTGTCTTGTCGTGGTTTACCTTGTCACAGTTACATTCTCTTAATTTTCAAAGTTCATTTTGAATTTCTTTCGTTGAAATGCAAGAGTTGGAATATTTCAGTAGTGTTTTGTTGTGCTTTACCTTGTCACAGTTACATTCTTTTGATTTTTCAAAGTTCATTTTGAATTTCTTTCGTTGAAATGCAAGAGTTGGAATATTTCAGTAGTGTTTTATCATGGTTTACCTCTTCACAGTTACATTCTCTTATTTTTCAAAGTTCATTTTGAATTTCTTTCATTGAAATGCAAGAGTTGGCATATTTCAGTAGTGTTTTGTCGTGGTTTACCTTGCCACAGTTACATTCTCTTGATTTTTCAAAGTTCATTTTGGATTTCTTTCGTTGAAATGCAAGAGTTGGAATATTTCAGTAGTGTTTTGTTGTGCTTTACCTTGTCACAGTTACATTCTCTTAATTTTTCAAAGTTCATTTTGAATTTCTTTCGTTGAAATGCAAGAGTTGGAATATTTCAGTAGTGTTTTGTCGTGGTTTACCATGTCACAGTTACATTCTCTTGATTTTTCAAAGTTCATTTTGAATTTCTTTCATTGAAATGCAAGAGTTGGAATATTTCAGTAGTGTTTTGTTGTGGTTTACCTTGTCACAGTTACATTCTCTTGATTTTTCAAAGTTCATTTTGAATTTCTTTCATTGAAATGCAAGAGTTGGACTATTTCAGTAGTGTTTTGTCGGGGTTTACCATGTCAGAGTTACATTCTCTTGATTTTTCAAAGTTCATCTTGGATTTCTTTCGTGAAATGCAAGAGTTGGAATATTTCAGTAGTGTTCTGTCATGGTTTACCTTGTCACAGTTACATTCTCTTAATTTTTCAAAGTTCATTTTGAATTTCTTTCATTGAAATGCAAGAGTTGGAATATTTCAGTAGTGTTTTGTCGTGGTTTACCTTGTCACAGTTACATTCTCTTGATTTTTCAAAGTCCATTTTGGATTTCTTTCATTGAAATGCAAGAGTTGGAATATTTCAGTAGTGTTTTGTTGTGGTTTACCTTGTCACAGTTACATTCTCTTGATTTTTCAAAGATCATTTTGAATTTCTTTCATTGAAATGCAAGAGTTGGAATATTTCAGTAGTGTTTTGTTATGGTTTACCTTGTCACAGTTACATGCTCTTGATTTTTCAAAGTTCATTTTGAATTTCTTTCGTTGAAATGCAAGAGTTGGAATATTTCAGTAGTGTTTTGTCGTGGTTTACCTTGTCACAGTTACATTCTCTAAATTTTTCAAAGTTCACTTTGAATTTCTTTCGTTGAAATGCAAGAATTGGAATATTTCAGTAGTGTTTTGTTGTGCTTTACATTCTCTTGATTTTTCAAAGTTTATTTTGAATTTCTTTCGTTGAAATGCAAGAGTTGGAATATTTCAGTAGTCTTGTCGTGGTTTACCTTGTCACAGTTACATTCTCTTGATTTTCAAAGTTCATTTTGAATTTCTTTCGTTGAAATGCAAGAGTTGGAATATTTCAGTAGTGTTTTGTTGTGCTTTACCTTGTCACAGTTACATTCTTTTGATTTTGCAAAGTTCATTTTGAATTTCTTTCGTTGAAATGCATGAGTTGGAATATTTCAGTAGTGTTTTGTCGTGGTTTACCTTTTCACAGTTACATTCTCTTGATTTTTCAAAGTTCATTTTGAATTTCTTTCATTGAAATGCAAGAGTTGGAATATTTCAGTAGTGTTTTGTCGTGGTTTACCTTGTCACAGTTACATTCTCTTAATTTTTCAAAGTTCATTTTGGATTTCTTTCGTTGAAATGCAAGAGTTGGAATATTTCAGTAGTGTTTTGTTGTGCTTTACCTTGTCACAGTTACATTCTCTTGATTTTTCAAAGTTCATTTTGAATTTCTTTCGTTGAAATGCAAGAGTTGGATTATTTCAGTAGTGTTTTGTCGTGGTTTACCTTGTCACAGTTACATTCTCTTGATTTTTTCAAAGTTCATTTTGAATTTCTTTCACTGAAATGCAGGAGTTGGATAATTTCAGTAGTGTTTTGTTGTGCTTTACATTCTCTTGATTTTTCAAAGTTCATTTTGAATTTCTTTCGTTGAAATGCAAGAGTTGGAATATTTCAGTAGTGTCTTGTCGTGGTTTACCTTGTCACAGTTACATTCTCTTAATTTTCAAAGTTCATTTTGAATTTCTTTCGTTGAAATGCAAGAGTTGGAATATTTCAGTAGTGTTTTGTTGTGCTTTACCTTGTCACAGTTACATTCTTTTGATTTTTCAAAGTTCATTTTGAATTTCGTTCGTTGAAATGCATGAGTTGGAATATTTCAGTAGTGTTTTGTCGTGGTTTACCTTTTCACAGTTACATTCTCTTAATTTTTCAAAGTTCATTTTGAATTTCTTTCATTGAAATGCAAGAGTTGGCATATTTCAGTAGTGTTTTGTCGTGGTTTACCTTGCCAAAGTTACATTCTCTTAATTTTTCAAAGTTCATTTTGGATTTCTTTCGTTGAAATGCAAGAGTTGGAATATTTCAGTAGTGTTTTGTTGTGCTTTACCTTGTCAAAGTTACATTCTCTTAATTTTTCAAAGTTCATTTTGAATTTCTTTCGTTGAAATGCAAGAGTTGGATTATTTCAGTAGTGTTTTGTCGTGGTTTACCTTGTCACAGTTACATTCTCTTGATTTTTTCAAAGTTCATTTTGAATTTCTTTCACTGAAATGCAAGAGTTGGATAATTTCAGTAGTGTTTTGTTGTGGTTTACCTTGTCACAGTTACATTCTCTTGATTTTTCAAAGTTCATTTTGAATTTCTTTGGTTGAAATGCAAGAGTTGGAATATTTCAGTAGTGTTTTGTCGTGGTTTACCCTGTCACAGTTACATTCTCTAAATTTTTCAAAGTTCATTTTGAATTTCTTTCGTTGAAATGCAAGAGTTGGAATATTTCAGTAGTGTTTTGTTGTGCTTTACATTGTCACAGTTACATTCTCTTGATTTTTCAAAGTTCATTTTGAATTTCTTTCGTTGAAATGCAAGAGTTGGAATATTTCAGTAGTGTCTTGTCGTGGTTTACCTTGTCACAGTTACATTCTCTTAATTTTCAAAGTTCATTTTGAATTTCTTTCGTTGAAATGCAAGAGTTGGAATATTTCAGTAGTGTTTTGTTGTGCTTTACCTTGTCACAGTTACATTCTCTTGATTTTTCAAAGTTCATTTTGAATTTCTTTCGTTGAAATGCAAGAGTTGGAATATTTCAGTAGTGTTTTGTCGTGGTTTACCTTTCACAGTTACATTCTCTTAATTTTTCAAAGTTCATTTTGAATTTCTTTCATTGAAATGCAAGAGTTGGCATATTTCAGTAGTGTTTTGTCGTGGTTTACCTTGCCACAGTTACATTCTCTTGATTTTTCAAAGTTCATTTTGGATTTCTTTCGTTGAAATGCAAGAGTTGGAATATTTCAGTAGTGTTTTGTTGTGCTTTACCTTGTCAAAGTTACATTCTCTTAATTTTTCAAAGTTCATTTTGAATTTCTTTCGTTGAAATGCAAGAGTTGGAATATTTCAGTAGTGTTTTGTCGTGCTTTACCATGTCACAGTTACATTCTCTTGATTTTTCAAAGTTCATTTTGAATTTCTTTCATTGAAATGCAAGAGTTGGAATATTTCAGTAGTGTCTTGTTGTGGTTTACATTGTCACAGTTACATTCTCTTGATTTTTCAAAGTTCATTTTGAATTTCTTTCATTGAAATGCAAGAGTTGGAATATTTCAGTAGTGTTTTGTCGGGGTTTACCATGTCAGAGTTACATTCTCTTGATTTTTCAAAGTTCATCTTGGATTTCTTTCGTGAAATGCAAGAGTTGGAATATTTCAGTAGTGTTCTGTCATGGTTTACCTTGTCACAGTTACATTCTCTTAATTTTTCAAAGTTCATTTTGAATTTCTTTCATTGAAATGCAAGAGTTGGAATATTTCAGTAGTGTTTTGTCGTGGTTTACCTTGCCACAGTTACATTCTCTTGATTTTTCAAAGTTCATTTTGGATTTCTTTCATTGAAATGCAAGAGTTGGAATATTTCAGTAGTGTTTTGTTGTGGTTTACCTTGTCACAGTTACATTCTCTTGATTTTTCAAAGATCATTTTGAATTTCTTTCATTGAAATGCAAGAGTTGGAATATTTCAGTAGTGTTTTCTTATGGTTTACCTTGTCACAGTTACATGCTCTTGATTTTTCAAAGTTCATTTTGAATTTCTTTGGTTGAAATGCAAGAGTTGGAATATTTCAGTAGTGTTTTGTCGTGGTTTACCCTGTCACAGTTACATTCTCTAATTTTTCAAAGTTCATTTTGAATTTCTTTCGTTGAAATGCAAGAATTGGAATATTTCAGTAGTGTTTTGTTGTGCTTTACATTCTCTTGATTTTTCAAAGTTCATTTTGAATTTCTTTCGTTGAAATGCAAGAGTTGGAATATTTCAGTAGTGTTCTTGTCGTGGTTTACCTTGTCACAGTTACATTCTCTTAATTTTTCAAAGTTCATTTTGAATTTCTTTCGTTGAAATGCAAGAGTTGGAATATTTCAGTAGTGTTTTGTTGTGCTTTACCTTGTCACAGTTACATTCTCTTAATTTTTCAAAGTTCATTTTGAATTTCTTTCGTTGAAATGCATGAGTTGGAATATTTCAGTAGTGTTTTGTCGTGGTTTACCTTTTCACAGTTACATTCTCTTAATTTTTCAAAGTTCATTTTGAATTTCTTTCATTGAAATGCAAGAGTTGGCATATTTCAGTAGTGTTTTGTCGTGGTTTACCTTGCCACAGTTACATTCTCTTGATTTTTCAAAGTTCATTTTGGATTTCTTTCGTTGAAATGCAAGAGTTGGAATATTTCAGTAGTGTTTTGTTGTGCTTTACCTTGTCAAAGTTACATTCTCTTAATTTTTCAAAGTTCATTTTGAATTTCTTTCGTTGAAATGCAAGAGTTGGAATATTTCAGTAGTGTTTTGTCGTGGTTTACCATGTCACAGTTACATTCTCTTGATTTTTCAAAGTTCATTTTGAATTTCTTTCATTGAAATGCAAGAGTTGGAATATTTCAGTAGTGTTTTGTCGTGGTTTACCTTGTCACAGTTAAATTCTCTTGATTTTTCAAAGTCCATTTTGGATTTCTTTCATTGAAATGCAAGAGTTGGAATATTTCAGTAGTGTTTTGTTGTGGTTTACCTTGTCACAGTTACATTCTCTTGATTTTTCAAAGATCATTTTGAATTTCTTTCATTGAAATGCAAGAGTTGGAATATTTCAGTAGTGTTTTCTTATGGTTTACCTTGTCACAGTTACATGCTCTTGATTTTTCAAAGTTCATTTTGGATTTCTTTCGTTGAAATGCAAGAGTTGGAATATTTCAGTTAGTGTTTTGTTGTGGTTTACCTTGTCACAGTTACATTCTCTTGATTTTTCAAAGTTCATTTTGAATTTCTTTCATTGAAATGCAAGAGTTGGAATATTTCAGTAGTGTTTTGTCGTGGTTTACCTTGTCACAATTACATTCTCTTGATTTTTCAAAGTTCATTTTGGATTTCTTTCATTGAAATGCAAGAGTTGGAATATTTCAGTAGTGCTTTGTTGTGGTTTACCTTGTCACAGTTACATTCTCTTAATTTTTCAAAGTTCATTTTCAATTTCTTTCATTGAAATGCAAGAGTTGGAATATTTCAGTAGTGTTTTGTCATGGTTTACCATGTCACAGTTACATTCTCTTGATTTTTCAAAGTTCATTATGGATTTCTTTCGTTGAAATGTGTTTTGTTATGCTTTACCTTGATATAGTTACATTTTCTTGATTTTTCAAGGTTCATTGGGATTTCTTTCGTTGAAATGCAAGAGTTGGAATATTTCAGTAGTGTTTTGTTGTGGTTTACCTTGTCACAGTTACATTCTCTTGATTTTTCAAAGTTCATTTTGGAATTTCTTTCGTTGAAATGCAAGAGTTGGAATATTTCAGTATTGTTTTGTCGTAGTTTACCTTGTCACACTTACATTTTCTTGATTTTTCAAAGTTCATTTTGGATTTCTTTCATTGAAATGCAAGAGTTGGTATATTTCAGTAGTGTTTTGTCGTGGTTTACCTTGTCACAGTTACATTCTCTTGATTTTTCAAAGTTCATTTTGGATTTCTTTCATTTAAATGCAAGAGTAAGAATATTTCATTAGTGTTTTGTCGTGGTTTACCTCGTCACAGTTACATTCTCTTGATTTTTCAAATTTCATTTTGAATTTCTTTCGTTGAAATGCAAGAGTTGGAATATTTCAGTAGTGTTTTGTTGTGCTTTACATTGTCACAGTTACATTCTCTTGATTTTTCAAAGTTCATTTTGAATTTCTTTCGTTGAAATACAAGAGTTGGAATATTTCAGTAGTGTCTTTTCGTGGTTTACCTTGTCACAGTTACATTCTCTTAATTTTTAAAAGTTCATTTTGAATTTCTTTCGTTGAAATGCAAGAGTTGGAATATTTCAGTAGTGTTTTGTTGTGCTTTACCTTGTCACAGTTACATTCTTTTGATTTTTCAAAGTTTATTTTGAATTTCTTTCGTTGAAATGCATGAGTTGGAGTATTTCAGTAGTGTTTTGTCGTGGTTTACCTTGTCACAGTTACATTCTCTTAATTTTTCAAAGTTCATTTTGAATTTCTTTCATTGAAATGCAAGAGTTGGAATATTTCAGTATTGTTTTGTTGAGGTTTATCTTGTCACAGTTACATTCTCTTGATTTTTCAAAGTTCATTTTGGATTTCTTTCGTTGAAATGCAAGAGTTGGAATATTTCAGTAGTGTTTTGTTGTGCTTTACCTTGTCACAGTTACATTCTCTTAATTTTTCAAAGTTCATTTTGAATTTCTTTCATTGAAATGCAAGAGTTGGAATATTTCAGTATTGTTTTGTTGAGGTTTACCTTGTCACAGTTACATTCTCTTGATTTTTAAAAGTTCATTTTGAATTTCTTTCATTGAAATGCAAGAGTTGGAATATTTCAGTAGTGTCTTGTTGTGGTTTACCTTGTCACAGTTACATTCTCTTGATTTTTCAAAGTTCATTTTGAATTTCTTTCATTGAAATGCAAGAGTTGGATTATTTCAGTAGTGTTTTGTCGGGGTTTACCATGTCACAAATTACATTCTCTTGATTTTTCAAAGTTCATTTTGGATTTCTTTCGTGAAATGCAAGAGTTGGAATACTTCAGTAGTGTTCTGTCATGGTTGACCTTGTCACAGTTACATTCTCTTAATTTTTCAAAGTTCATTTTGAATTTCTTTCATTGAATTGCAAGAGTTGGAATATTTCAGTAGTGTTCTATCGTGGTTTACCTTGTCACAGTTACATTCTCTTGATTTTTCAACGTCCATTTTGGAGTTCTTTCAATGAAATGCAAGAGTTGGAATATTTCAGTAGTGTTTTGTTGTGGTTTACCTTGTCACAGTTACATTATCTTGATTTTTCACAGTTCATTTTGAATTTCTTTCATTGAAATGCAAGAATTGGAATATTTCAGAAGTGTTTTGTTATGGTTTACCTTGTCACAGTTACATTCTCTTGATTTTTCAAAGTTCATTTTGGATTTCTTTCGTTGAAATGCAAGAGTTGGAATATTTCAGTAGTGTTTTGTTTTGGTTTACCTTGTCACAGTTACATTCTCTTGATTTTTCAAAGTTCATTTTGAATTTCTTTCATTGAAATGCAAGAGTTGGAATATTTCAGTAGTGTTTTGTCGTGGTTTACCTTGTCACAGTTACATTCTCTTGATTTTCCAAAGTTCATTTTGGATTTCTTTCATTGAAATGCAAGAGTTGGAATATTTCAGTAGTGTTTTGTTGTGGTTTACCTTGTCACAGTTACATTCTCTTAATTTCTCAAAGTTCATTTTGAATTTCTTTCATTGAAATGCAAGAGTTGGAATATTTCAGAAGTGTTTTGTCATGGTTTACCATGTCACAGTTACATTCTCTTCATTTTTCAAAGTTCATTATAGATTTCTTTCGTTGAAATGTGTTTTGTTATGCTTTATCTTGACACAGTTACATTTTCTTGATTTTTTAAAGTTCATTGGGATTTCTTTCGTTGAAATGCAAGAGTTGGAATATTTCAGTAGTGTTTTGTTGTGGTTTACCTTGTCACAGTTACATTCTCTTGATTTTTCAAAGTTCATTTTGGAATTTCTTTCGTTGAAATGCAAGAGTTGGAATATTTCAGTAGTGTTTTGTCGTAGTTTACCTTGTCACACTTACATTCTCTTGATTTTTCAAAGTTCATTTTGGATTTCTTTCATTGAAATACAAGAGTTTGAATATTTCAGTAGTGTTTTGTCGTGGTTTACCTTGTCACAGTTACATTCTCTTGATTTTTCAAAGTTCATTTTGGATTTCTTTCATTGAAATGTAAGAGTTGAAATATTTCAGTAGTGTTTTGTTGTGCTTTACCTTGTCACAGTTACATTTTCTTGATTTTTCAAAGTTCATTTTGGATTTCTTTCATTGAAATGTAAGAGTTGAAATATTTCAGTAGTGTTTTGTTGTGCTTTACCTTGTCACAGTTACACTCTCTTGATTTTTCAAAGTTCATTTTGGATTTCTTTCATTGAAATGCAAGTTGAAATATTTCAGTAGTGTTTTGTTGTGGTTTACCTTGTCACAGTTACATTCTCTTGATTTTTCAAAGTTCAGTTTGGATTTCTTTCATTGAAATGCAAGAGTTGGAATATTTCAGTAGTGTTTTGTTGTGCTTTACCTTGTCACAGTTACATTCTCTTGATTTTTCAAAGTTCGTTTGGATTTCTTTCGTTGAAATGCAAGAGTTGGAATATTTCAGCAGTGTTTTGTCATGGTTTACCTTGTAACAGTTGAATTCTCTTGATTTTTCAAAGTTCATTTTGGATTTCTTTCATTGAAATGCAAGAGTTGGAATATTTCAGTAGTGTTTTGTTGTGGTTTACCTTGTCACACTTACATTTTGTTGATTTTTCAAAGTTCATTTTGGATTTCTTTCGTTGAAATGCAAGAGTTGGAATATTTCAGTAGTGTTTTGTCGTTGTTTACCTTGTCACAGTTAGATGCTCTTGATTTTTCTAAGTTCATTTTGGAGTTCTTTTTTTATTGAAGTGTAAGAGTCAGGTTAGGTTAGGTTTTTTGAAGAAGCGCAAAATGTTCAAGTTCTCTTCTGAATTTTCTTAAAGAAAAGAAAAAAGCTATAGTCCAATTCTAATTTTTTCCAAAGAAAATAAAAAATCTCCAACCTTTTAATAAACATTCTAAGCGTTTGACATGCTAACATATCCTAAAATAATGGAAATATAACAAAGTAATGTATAACATATTTTTAATGAAATAACAAAATGTAGCATATTAACACAAAAATATGTTTCAGATATTATTATACATTATTAACATCGTTAAACAACGTTGGACATTTTGAATCTGTTCCATAAAATAATTTATCATGTTCTCTTTTGATACTAGAGTTACTCGCTTCTCTTAGTTCATAACCAGTAGAATAATCATTCATCCATTTTGTATCATATACAATTTTTACAGGGGTGTAACCTACTGGCTCAAGCTGTATTTCTTCTTTAGTATTATTTGATTCATTGACTATATGGTCTATAGTAGTAATAATGCTTACTTATGCTTCATTTTCCATCAATTTATCTTTATAATCATTGATGATATTGTATGCCAATGCCCATTTTATTTTTCCAGCGATTTCACTGTTTATTCTCACACTGTGTTTACACAGGTAACAGTTCTGGCAGGTAGACATGATATGATTTATTACACTAGTGCAGCAGTAGGCCTTTCTTTTCCTCTTTGCTTTCATTTGAATAGTAATACCAGAACGATGGGAATAGGATCTATCAATAGGTATCGTGTTACCAGAACCATTAGCAAGTAGATGACCATCTTCATCAACTATTATTTTTAAGTTGGAATTCTCCTTTAGCACTATCATCTCTGGTGCTCTCACTCTCGCATACCCACCTTGAGCAATGTTGAATGATTTCGATAGTCCAAAGAAATTTAGCTTTTCACTATCATGACAACGCACACATACATTTCCAATAAGATCTCCATTAATGCTTGTCTCATAGTTTAAATAACGATCTATGTCGGCATTCAATACGACGATGATTTTATCGTGTGTACACACTTTCGCTGAATAATTCATTTTCACTTTTTTCTAAGTATGATACAAGGTGTTTATCCTACCAAAGTGTGAAAATTACTGATTTAATACCTACATTTAACTAGGTAGTGTCGATAACCCGCCATAAAGCATCACTGAGACAGCCGCATAGTGTGTATGAACAACCATAGAGTATAATTGATACAGCCATATGAATAAATATTAATAAATAAATAGAAACATTTCTGCATGTTTAAGTTAGGTTGGATTAGGTTAGCTTATCATGAGCCCCCCCCCAAAGGCCCCTCGCCCCCTCCCAAGGGCCTCCGGGCCCCAAAGAGCCCCCTCCCTCCCATCCCCCTCCCTTTCCCACTACATAGAAATACAAAAACCATAGGTTAGACTAGGTTAGGTTAGGCCAGATTAGGTTAGGTTAAGTTAGGTTAGCCTATGTACGCGCGCGTACATAGGCTAACCTAACCTAACCTAATTTAACCTAATATAGCCTAACCTAACCTAATCTAACCTATGGTTTTTGTATTTCTATGTAGTGGGAAAGGGAGGGGGATGGGAGGGAGGGGGCTCTTTGAGGCCGGGGGCCGTTGAGGGGGGTCCGGGGGGCCTTTGGGGGGGGGGGGCTCATGATAAGCTAACCTAATCCAACCTAACTTAAACATGGAGAAATGTTTCTATTTATTTATTAATATTTATTCATATGGCTGTATCAATTATACTCTATGGTTGGTCATAGACACTATGCGGCTGTCTCAGTGATGCTCTATGGCGGGTTATCGACACTACCTAGTTAAATGTAGGTATTAAATCAGTAATTTTCACACTTTGGCAGGAATAGAGTAGAATGTAGAATATTTTTATTTATAACACGTACATAAATAAATGTCACAAAACAGCGCACATGCCTGGTGGCATACTTTAGCGCTGAAAATATTGCCAACGAAAATACACAGCCATTTTGTAACTAAATTTTACAACAACGAAAAAGAAAACCCTAATGAACAAAATACTTAGCATGTCATAAGATATTTCTTCACCAGTCTTAGAAAATGTCGCTTGTTGCTGCATTCTCGAACTGATGCAGGAATTGAGTTCCAGATTTTTGAGCCAATGTGACGGATGCTGAATTCCGCTCTCGATGTCGGGCGAATTTCGCACGAAAAGTCTGAACGATGCGTAGTAGGATAATTATGAAATTAAGAATTAGTTGAGAAAATGCCGGAGAAATTTACAGGTAAATTACTATATTGATAATCATGACAAATACTAGAGATAGAAATTAAATGAAGTTGGTCCAAAGAGAAAATTCCTGAAGTCCCATATAGGTGTCTAACTGAAGTTCTGCAATCAACATTAAAAAGAATCCTCATTGCTTTATTCTGAAGTATTTAGAGAGATTTCAAAACAGACGGAAAGATAGATGCCCAAACCGAAATGCAATAGAGAGAATATGGGTGGACGAAAGAATAATAAATAGATTTTAGAATAGCTTTAGGAAAAAAAGTGACAAAGACGAGTTAGCATGCCAATATTTCGGGAAATTTTTAACGACAGTGTTTTTAAATATTTATGAAACGACAAATTTTCATCTAAAATAATCCCAAGATATTTGAACTGATCTACCCGTCTTAATTCAAGACCATTCAAAAAAAGAGAGAAGGTATCTGACACTACTGATCCAGTTCGCGAAAATAACATATACTGGCATTTTTTTTCATTAAGAGCTAGTAAATTCCTTGAATACCAATCAGATACAGTTAGTAACGTACTTCCAAGGTTCTGGAAAAGAGCTGATGGGTCCCGGTGAGAAGCAAAAATTACTACATCATCAGCAAACATTATAATTTTACAAAGAGGCAAAACTTCTGGCAAATCATTTATAAAAAGAAGAAATAGAATAGGCCCAAGGACAGAGCCCTGAGGCACTCCGTAATTAAATGGAAAAGTTTCGGAACGGAGATCACGATATTTATCAACACAATCTAGTCGTCTCCCAGAAAGGTAAGATGAAAAAAATTTATCAGCTTGTGTTGAAAACCCATAAGACTTTAGTTTAAAAAGAAGCAACAAATGATTTACGGTGTCAAACGCCTTTGCGACATCAAGAAAAATCGCCAACGCGTGTTGACCATCATCTAGTGAATCATTAATATTTAGTAAAAGCTCATGAATTGCCATTTCAGTTGACTTTCCTCTTATAAAACCATATTGAGACGTGTGCAAAATCTTACTATCAAATAAATATTTTTCTAATTGACTATTTGCAAGTTTTTCCAAAATTTTGCTGAAAACCGAAAGTAGAGAAATGCCTCTATAATCTGAAGGGTCAGTTGAACTCCCAGCTTTAGGTAATGCTACAACATTTGCTTTTTTTAAAAGCTCAGGAAAAACCCCATGCATAAGTGATAGATTAAAAATATGTGCCAGCAAAGGTGAAATGCTTGACACTATTTGCTTTACGGTTTGAGCCGAAAATCCAAATTCGTCCTTAGAAAAACTCCGTTTAAGCTTCAGAATAACTTTTTCAATCTCATGAGGCTTAATCTCAGAAAAAGAAAACGAATTTTCCGCATGTTGCTCATTAACTGGAACAGAAAGGGAATTCAGTTGCATATTCATAGTCAATGCAAGTCTAGAACCAATATTACTGAAATAATCTCCAAAAGCATTTAAAATTTCATTGGGCTCTGTAACATTTTCTCCATTTAAAACAAGGCAATTAACACTAGTATTCTTACGACTATGAGGACGTATGTTTTCACTTATCAATTGCCATGTTTTTCTCATATCCGATTTATACTCCAAAAATTTCTCTTTATAATATTTTCTCTTCTTATGTCTGATAATTGAATTTAACTTATTCCTATAAACTCAGAATTCTTCAAACGCCTCAGGTGTCTGTAATTTTAAATAATTCTTAAATTTTCAATTTTTATGTTTTAACGATGCCAAAATACCTTCAGTAATCCATGGGTCAAATTTCTGCGCAAACTTTCCATGCGAAACTCTTGTTGAAGAAGCCCGATCCTGCAGTCGCATCATTTGATTAATAAAATCTGAAAACGCAGCATTTGCGTCATCTGAGCCATAAGCCGAACTCCAATCATAGTCACCAATTAACTGACGTAGAACTTTACAATCAATCCATGTATATCGCTTTTTTGAATTATCCATTGTTGAATCTCGATGTTGTTTATTACTATTATTTAAATTTAAAAGAACACTCACCGGAAAATGATCTGACATATCAGACAAAATTACTGACGATTTTTCAGCATCAATAAAACAGGAGAAAAAATATATTATCTAATAATGTAGCTGTGTTAGCTGTAACTCTTGTCGGCAGAGAAATACTTGGAAGAAAATTGGAACACAACATCATAGTTAAAAACTCCTTATTATTTCCAACATCGAGATTCAAAAGATCAAAATTAAAATCACCCGAAATAATAACCGGTTTTTTCAACGCTTCCAGATTTTTCAACAGCGGTTCAAAAACTTCAAAAAATATTTTTGGGTTACCCGACGGAGATCGATAAATAGACCCGAAAATAAATAGATTACAGCCCAAAGGTACAACTTCAACAAAAATAGTCTCACATAACCCTTCATCAAATACAGACAAATCACTGAGAATACTAAAAGACCAGTCATCACGAATATACAGCATCTGACCTCCTCTCGCATTCTGACACCTTGTACGCGAAATACACTTCATCCCGGGCAGATCTAACATTGTAAGGGGTGTATTAGCAGACAGAAAAATTTCGCAAACTCCAACAATGTCTATCGGACTAGATGCAAGCAAAAGCTTCAGTTCATTGAATGCACTTTGTAGCCCCTGGGCATTTACATGTAACGATCTGATCGGAAAATCACAACTTTTTGTTTTATCCAATAGAAACTCGCCTGAAGAATAATCACATTCAGGTAGATTATTTACATAAGGCATATCTTTATCACTTCCGGTAGCTGAATTTAGAATAACATCTAATTTCAAACGAGAATCAAGAAAACGCTGAAAACGATCCATAAAACAAAAAAGAAAAGAAAAAATTCACAGCTTCTTAGTTTAGACGACAGGTTCATATGACACATTGCGAATCTGAACTACGTCGGAAATCGTTTTACACGGAATGATTTGCGAACCGCACTTGACATAAACAACACCTCGTAAAGTCCATACATTTTTCAATTCAAACTTATTGCGCGCAAGCTTGTAGATTTCTTGCCTTTCCCTGGTTAGAGCCTCATTTGCATAGATTCGGGTACCTTTCAAATTCTTGCGATTGCGCAGGATCTCAACTGCAGATGCCTCAGTAAAAAATGTAAGTTCAATCGGAGTTTTTATTTCCGAGGCACCTCCCAAACGCCTTGCACCCTTGACAACGGATTTATCAAGATTGAGTCCCATTTCACTGTTAAGTCGAGCTAATACTTTCTCACCAAGGTGAGGCAAATCACGCGCGGGAGAGTCTATCCCAGATACAATGACCTTAGTCAGAAGAGAAGACTGGTTTATATCATCCAGCTTAGTTTCATGCTTTTGGAGCTTTGCGCAATTTTGGACAATTCTTGCCCGCAAATCGCCAAGTGATTTCTCAAGCAGTTCAAATTTACCCTTGAATTGCAGATCGATCGCCTCATAGACAGCTTGCGTAACAGTATCAAGAAAATCTGACTTAATCTGTGTCACTGGAGAACTCCCTAATCTACTGCACTGCTCTTCCACTCTCCTATGAATTTCATCCTGTATGCCGTCACGAAGGTTAACAATTTCTGACTGCATCAAGTTAACCGACTCAGATAAATCCCCGGCTAAACCTTCCGAATCTTCCGTACACAGCCTTATCGCTCTCTGGACATTTTTTCTGCCATCTCTCAGCGCTTCTTCATATTTCTCCGCGTAAGCCCATATATTCTCGGACGTTACTATTTCAATTTCGTCAGTTCCGTAACAGCAAACTTCATAATTACTTCCATCACCTTTGACAGGTATCACCCGCGTAATTTTGCAAGGCCACAGCTTGTAATATTTAAATTGAGCAAACGCCAGGTTTCCCACTTGCATAGCTTCGGCAAATGACAAAATGAAAAAAAAGCAAAATCTCTCTCTCAATACGTCCGCACACCTTCTGTGTATGAATGCCTAGCAGCGACTGATGACAGTGGGCGGGATCAAAAAAGGTAGAGCTGAAAACAGCCAATGGAAAATTTACCAAGTATCGAAGTTAAAATATCCAAAAAAGTATGATATAATTATCTTGTGTTAACTAGTCAATGACTGAATCTATACACACCTTGTATCATACTTAGAAAAAAAGTGAAAATGAATTATTCAGCGAAAGTGTGTACACACGATAAAATCATCGTCGTGTTGAATGCCGACATAGATCGTTATTTAAACTGAGACAAGCACTAATGGAGATCTTATTGGAAATGTACGTGTGCGTTGTCATGATAGTGAAAAGCTAAATTTCTTTGGACTATCGAAATCATTCAACATTGCTCAAGGTGGATATGCTAGAGTGAGAGCACCAGAGATGATAGTGCTAAAGGAGAATGCCCACTTAAAAATAATAGTTGATGAAGATGGTCATCTTCTTGCTAATGGTTCTGGTAACATGATACCTATTGATAGATCCTATTCCCATCGTTCTGGTATTACTATTTAAATGAAAGCAAAGAGGAAAAGAAAGGTCTAATGCTGCACTAGTGTAATAAATCATATCATGTCTACCTGCCAGAACTGTTACCTGTGTAAACACAGTGTGAGAATAAACAGTGAAATCGCTGGAAAAATAAAATGGGCATTGGCATACAATATCATCAATGATTATAAAGATAAATTGATGGAAAATGAAGCATAAGTGAGCATTATTACTACTAAAGACCATATAGTCAATGAATCAAATAATACTAAAGAAGAAATACAGATTGAGCCAGTAGGTGACACCCCTGTAAAAATTGTACATGACACAAAATGGATGAATGATTATTCTACTGGTTATGAACTAAGAGAAGCGAGTAACTCTAGTATCAAAAGAGAACATGATAAATTATTTTATGGAACAGATTCAAAATGTCCAACGTTGTCAACGATGTTAATAATGTATAATAATATCTGAAACATATTTTTGTGTTAATATGCTACATGTTGTTATTTCATTAAAAATATATTATACATTACTTTGTTATATTTCCATTATTTTAGGATATGTTAGCATGTCAAACGCACAGAATGTTTATTAAAAGGTTGGAGATTTTTTATTTTCTTTGGAAAAAATTAGAATTGGACTATAGCTTTTTTCTTTTCTTTAAGAAAATTAAGAAGAGAACTTGAACATTTTGCGCTTCTTCAAAAAGCCTAACCTAACCTGACTCTTACACTTCAATAAAAAAGAAATCCAAAATGAACTTTGAAAAATCAAGAGAATGTAACTGTGACAAGGTAAACAACGACAAAACACTACTCAAATATTCCAACTCTTGCATTTCAACGAAAGAAATCCAAAATGAACTTTGAAAAATCAAGAGACTGTAACTGTGACCAGGTAAACCGCAAAAAACACTACTGAAATATTCAAACTCTTGCATTTCAATGAAAGAAATCCAAAATGAACTTTGAAAAATCAAGAGAATTTAACTGTGACAAGGTAAACCACGACGAAACACTACTGAAATATTCCAACTCTTGCATTTCAACGAAATAAATTCCAAAATGAACTTTGAAAAATCAAGAGAATGTAACTGTGACAAGGTAAAGCACAACAAAACACTACTGAAATATTCCGACTCATGCATTTCAATGAAAGAAATCCAAAATGAACTTTGAAATATCAAGAGAATGTAACTGTGACAAGGTAAACCACAACAAAACACTACTGAAATATTCCAACTCTTGCATTTCAATGAAAGAAATCCAAAATGAACTTTGAAAAATCAAGAGAATGTAACTGTGACAAGGTAAAGCACAACAAAACGCTACTGAAATATTTCAAGTCTTACATTTCAATGAAAGAAATCCAAAATGAACTTTGAAAAATCAAGAGAATGTAACTGTGACAAGGTAAACCACGACAAAACACTACTGAAATATTCCAACTCTTGCATTTCAATGAAAGAAATCCAAAATGAACTTTGAAAAATCAAGAGAATGTAAGTGTGACAAGGTAAACTACGACAAAACACTACTGAAATATTCCAACTCTTGCATTTCAACGAAAGAAATTCCAAAATGAACTTTGAAAAATCAAGAGAATGTAACTGTGACAAGGTAAACCACAACAAAACAATTCTTGCATTTCCACGAAAGAAATCTCAATGAACTTTGAAAAATCAAGAGAATGTAACTGTGACATGGTAAACCATGACAAAACACTACTGAAATATTCCAACTCTTGCATTTCAATGAAAGAAATTCAAAATGAACTTTGAAAAATTAAGAGAATGTAACTGTGACAAGGTAAACCACAACAAAACACTACTGAAATATTCCAACTCTTGCATTTCAACGAAAGAAATTCAAAATGAACTTTGAAAAAATCAAAAGAATGTAACTGTGACAAGGTAAAGCACAACAAAACACTACTGAAATATTCCAACTCTTGCATTTCAACGAAAGAAATTCTAAACGAACTTTGAAAAATTAAGAGAATGTAACTGTGACAAGGTAAACCACGACAAGACACTACTGAAATATTCCAACTCTTGCATTTTCAACGAAAGAAATTCAAAATGAACTTTGAAAAATCAAGAGAATGTAACTGTGACAATGTAAAGCACAACAAAACACTACTGAAATATTCCAACACTTGCATTTCAACTAAAGAAATTCAAAATGAATTTTGAAAAATTTAGAGAATGTAACTGTGACAAGATAAAGCACAACAAAACACTACTGAAATATTCCAACTCTTGCATTTCAATGAAAGAAATTCAAAATGAACTTTGAAAAATCAAAAGAATGTAACTGTGACAAGGTAAACCACGACAAAACACTACTGAAATAATCCAACTCTTGCATTTCAACGAAAGAAATTCAAAATGAACTTTGAAAAATCAAAAGAATGTAACTGTGACAAGGTAAACTATAACAAAACACTACTGAAATATTCCAACTCTTGCATTTCAACGAAAGAAATTCAAAATGAACTTTGAAAAATCAAGAAAATGTAACTGTGACATGGAAAACCACAACAAAACACTACTGAAATATTCCAACTCTTGCATTTCAATGAAAGAAATTCAAAATGAACTTTGAAAAATCAAGAGAATGTAACTGTGACAAGGTAAACCACGACAAAACACTACTGAAATATTCCAACTCTTGCATTTCAACGAAAGAAATTCAAAATGAACTTTGAAAAATCAAGAGAATGTAACTGTGACATCGTAAACCACAACAAAACACTACTGAAATAATCCAACTCTTGCATTTCAACGAAAGAAATTCAAAATGAACTTTGAAAAATCAAGAGAATGTAACTGTGACAAGGTAAACCACGACAAAACACTACTGAAATATTCCAACTCTTGCATTTCAATAAAAGAAATTAAAAATGAACTTTGAAAAATCAAGAGAATGTAACTGTGACAAGGTAAACCACAACAAAACACTACTGAAATATTCCAACTCTTGCATTTCAACGAAAGAAATTCAAAATGAACTTTGAAAAATCAAGAGAATGTAACTGTGACAAGGTAAACTATAACAAAACACTAATGGTGGGAGGGGGAGCCAAAAGTTGTGGGGGATGGGGATCCTTTTGTGTCTCAAATGCGCAAATTAAAAAGTATTAAAAAATGGGGGGTAAGAAGTTGGGGGGACCTGGGGGCCTTTGGGGGCCCGGGGGCATTTGGGGGCTTGGGGGCCCCGAGGGGGGCATTGGGGTTGGAGGGGGCCCTTTTGGGTTGGGGTAGGAGGGCCCTTTGGGGTAGGGGTAGGAGGGCCCTTTGGGGGCGGGGTAGAGGACCTCACAACACTGTTCAAATAGAACTTGTGTATTATAACGACCACAGAGTTTCACCCCAGATCATCTTCTAAATCATCTTCTAAAATCTCTCTAACTGTTTCGCCCAAATAATTCCCTAAAATGTCTAAAACGGTTTCGCCCAAATAATCCCTAAACGTAATTTCTGTGTGTTCCTTTTGTTTTGGCATCCCTGCGCTGTCACATTTGAAATTCCTAAGAAACCCTTTCCCGCGTTAATCTCTTCATCTCATAAATGTTCCTAGCTACACTATTATGGTTTCGTTAGAATATCAATTTATCTCTCTGACTTAAAGATCAGTGAAGCCGTATTTAAAAATAGAATTTCTATCTCTTTAGACTCCCGCATAATTCCAAGATAACAAGTGATGTCATTTCTAGTTCCTGATACTAAAGATCAATGAAGCCATATTTAAAAATAGAATATTAATTTTTCTCTCTGACCTAAAGAGCGGTTATCCCTCAGACCTAAGATCAAAGAAGCCATATTTGTTTCTTTATTCCCCTTTCGTAAATCAATAATTCCCCTCGATTATGCGAATCAATTTCTCGGAAATTCTCTCCCCTCGATATCCTGAATCAATACATTCCCCCTAGCGTACACCTGGACGAACAACAACAACAACAAATAAATCGATCTTGAAAATACATCAAAGTGGGAAAAATCCTGTTTTTCATTCACAGCAGTGACAAAAACCATAAAATCATGCATAAATTATGTACTCGTCGGAGATATTATGTAATCAATTGACAAAAACCATAAAAACATGCATAAATTGCTGTTGACAACCATGAAACATCCTTCAATTGTTGTTGACATCCAAGAAACATCCATCAAAGTGAGAAAAATCTTGTTTTTTCAAGTGAGAAAAATCCTGTTTTTCATTCTCAGTGACAAAAACCATAAAAACATGCATAAATTATGTGCTGTCAGCGTTAGACTAAATTGTAGATGGCAGTAGTGGTGTCGTCTGGGAGTACTAGGGTCATCCCTACTTATTTTTATTAGGCCTAACTTGTTTAAAGAGTATATAGATGCTCTTTAGATATTGTTTATAATGGGGAATGTTCCCTTAAAAGAAAAGCACTGAAAGAAGTCGATTGTTGTGGAAGTTATAAGAAACCATACGATAAGCCTTAATAGTCTTGATATTCCGTGAGGGGGGACAAGCACCAGAACCTCCACCCCACTCAGGGAACCAGCACATTCACATCAAGCCAAATAATAAAAATATATAGGATACAGTATCTATCGAATACATACAAAACTCATTAGATGTAAAATAGATTACATATAGAATATTGTAACATATTTTTGCTTAATAGGAGGCTGCAACTTACTACTTAGATTCTTTATTATTAATTTATCGAAAAATCATGCAGGTTATCCAAGCGAAGCAGTGTTTAAGTTCTTTTGAAATGTATTAAAAGCTGATCCCCTTGGCAATATCTAGTAAACAATTAAACTTGAGCAGGAAATGTAATGCTTCAAAACAAATATTTAAAATTAAAAATAATTTATTAAAAAAAACATAGGTGAGGTACATATGCGAGAAGTCATTTCGTGGAAGGGGGAGGGCTTAATACGTACACAAATAGGTGAATTGAATGGAAATTATAAGACTTTATAGATTGAGCCTTCAAAATTTTGAGATACCGAGGGGAGGGATGGGGCCATCCCCTTACCCCTCGTTTAAGTGCTTGATTTAGGTATATCAAAGACTGTAGTTAAAATAACATTCAAATTTATCATCGTAAAAAATAGAATTAAATTTTTCGTTTATTTCCACTCCACACTATTTAGGAAAAACAAAATAAAAAAAAGTGTGATTAACCTCAACGACATTAAAAAACAATTGTGACTAATCTCAATCAGATTAAAAAACTATTGTAATTAATCACAACCAGAAACGCAAACAGGAGAGAGAGAACAGGCTTATGTGCTTTGTCCCCTAAAAATAAGTGCTCTTACCCTGTTTTACACTTTTGTGCTTCAGAATAGATATTGAAGTATCACTGCGCACCCGGTAAAAGTAAATATTTATGTACACGCATCAAATTAATATTACACGCGACTTAGATCACGCATACAAACAATCGAGAGCATGCAATTAGACAGGCGCTACGTACAGCAATTGAAGGATATTAAACATTACACATTTGATTATTTTTGTGAATTCTAGGCTATTCGAAGGTCTATTTTTTATAGACACTTTTACCATTTTTTTTGGTATTATTACTGACAAAATTAGCATCTGCTGGTCGGCCAAAGGCCTTAGTTTTTGTTGGGGATGGGGGGGGGGGGGTACAAATTTCAAGAAGGTGAGATTTTCTGAAACAGCTTTGCTAGGGGAATTATATGTAAACTATGGTTGATCATGATGGATGGTGAATTATATTTAAATTATCGGTTTGACAAACCTAATTAACCGCACCCTCTTTAGAGTAATAAAATGATAAATTTCTTTTTGTCCGTAGAAATTTAAACATCAACAATATGTTGATTACCAAAGACAACAATACCTTCAAAGGAAAGCTACACCTCCTTAAGCAGATTGGTGCCATGTGTTTTTAGCTTATTTTTTGTTGAATTTTCCCTTCCCATTTTTTTTTCAAGCTTGGCACCAGCTACTACCAAGAACTGCATAAATGCAAATGGACGTATTTTATATTGTTAATTGAATTCCCGAATTTCCCTATTTTTTTTTAGATGTATATGGTTCGCATGTTTAACTTAACCAATTCAAACAATCAGATTAATTTTCGCTATCCTTGGTATTTTAGGTATCTTTCTTTCTTTTTTTTTAATATTAATACTGCACTTTTGGTGTTAAATTTTATTACTGTGCTTCGACTAAAATATCTACTTGAACCTGCACTAATTGATCAATTGTTTTGGATTTTTAAAAATTTTTATAGATTTAAATGGCAACACTGATCATCATACAGTACAAAACAAATTTATACCCATGCTCCAAACTCAGAAACCTGGTCAAATTTTCTAGCTGCTACTCCATCAAAACCGTCCAACAGAATAGAAATACTGTATAAAGAGAGACAAGTCCAAGGGTGTGATCTGTATACAACTGCAAGCGCCAAGAATATAATTCTTATGTAATCTAAAAAATGAGCAGACACTTAAATTAAAAACATGAAAAGGACAACAAGCCATAACTCTTAGTCAAGAATTATATCTTCTTCGAAATCTGAATTCTAAATTCTGAATTCTGATCCTCTAAATGATAAAAATAAAGTTTCTACTCTTTTTTGTGACATAAAAAAGGCATTTGACACGATAAATCATAAGATCTTACTTGAAAATAATGCAGGAATCCAAGGTAAAGGACTTGAATTATTAAGATCTTACTTGCATAGCCAAAAAATTCATGCGGATGTAAATAGTTACTTATCAGGCACTATCTTTCTAGATAATATTGATGTCCCTCAGAGGTCTGTTCTAGGGCCCTTAATATTCCTGATTACACTAATGAGTTACCAAGATGTTTACCTCCTAATGAGACTTTAGCTGTAGTTTTTGCAGATGATACTGCAGTGACAGGAAAAGCTCCAACTTTTTCCTTGCTTATTAAATATCTAACGACAATGAATTCCCCGAGTGAATACATGATTTTCTTGTAACTATTTGGCTATTGCCGTGGTTCCCGTTTTTTCTGTCCATGTTCGCTCCAGGAAACTTCATCTTTCTCTACTAAAATCAAGAAGGGCAAGATTTTAATTAAGGTACCAGATCCTTTATGTTGTAAATAAATTTAACCTGACTGAAGTTATTCCTAAGAATCGTTCATCAATGAAAAAAATGGTTTTGAGGATTATTGATTGTCAAGATGCGGGGACTTGCGAACTTTAGATTCATTTTTGATCTTGGTTCAGCTTATACTCACAATGAGATGGGGGGAGGGATTCTTAGATAATACTGGTGTCCCTCAGGGGTCTGGTCTAGCGCCACTATCATTCCTGATTTACACCAATGATTTACCAAGATGTTTACCTCCTAATGACACCTTAGATCTGTAGTTAGCTCATCTGCAAAACGGACCGAGTTCGTTGATTTTTGAATTAAAATCAAGTTGCCATCAAGCAATTGGCCAATTGGAGACAAAGCCAAAACAGATAGTCTGAGAGAGAGGGAAAGCTGACATAAGCCTTTTTCAGGATTGTATAAAAATGATGTCATTTTCACTTGTTGATAGATTGTCAATCAGGGCTGCCACCATTAGTAGGGTTTTACTAGATCTAGTAAAAAAAAAAAAAAATCTAGTAAATTTAGAGGATCTAGTAAATTTCCAGAAATCTAGTAAAAAGTCATGATTTGTAGTAAACAAAACTTTTGTTATTTTCTATGAATTTAGGGGAAAAAATTAGAGTCCATTCGTTAAAAAATCTGATTTCGATTACGTTAGATATTATGGCTACTATTGCTCTCATTTTTGCGATTTCGCGTCAAACCTAGCGCTTAAAAATCTCTACTTTTCTCTCGGCTTCTTCTTGATACTCGCTCTGAAAGGCAACCATTTAAAATCAGGACTGGTATGCCGGCTTAATTTGTTTTCAGAAAATTTTCTCAGTCTCTCATAACAGCTGCTGCGTTTGTTAGTTAGCCTTGTCCCTTTTTAAAGACGCTGCTGGAAACAAACTTTTCCCATACTTGCCCAAGTTCTTTCTGCCTCTCTGCAGCTTGCCCCATTCAAGTGCAGGAGCAGAGAGACAGTTCTTGATTTTGTCGGTCATCAAAACTAAAAACCGGAATAGGCTAAACGTCTAGAGTGTTTCGTCACTGATGAAAACGAAGCAGCTTGTTCTCAGGTCGTCAAGTGGAGTACATGACTGGGTGATCCCCATCGATTTGACTCGGGCTATCAAGAAATGGAAACAAGTAGATCCCTTCAGTCAGAATTTGACATTAGTGGATACTTTAAATTCGGATGAGGCCGAGGACGATTAAAGCCTCTTAAGTGCAACTTTTCTTTTAATCGTGACTACATATTTTCTTCTTATTTTTCAATTTGTATGATTTGTCTGACCTGAAGACTATTGACACAATGTTATTTTTTTAAATAATTATTGTATATTATATGTTTTCTTTTTATTGGCAGCCGTAGTCCAATTTGGGATGCACTTTTAAATTTACATATTTTTACAACTAAACCGGTAGCCGATTACGTCATTTCCGCTTTGAAGTGACATAGATTGTATTGGTTTTTGATTCACTTGAATACGGACGAGAGAGAACCCAGAAAAATCAGTTAAAAAAAAAACCTAAATTAATTGCTTTAAAATTTGCCAGAAATCTTTGTAAGCAACATATCCCTTATATAAAGATCAGCCCAATTAGTGTTTTAAAAGTGGCAAATTTCCTCTTAAAAATGCAAAATTGAGGGGTTTAGATTTCAAACCTAAAAACGGATACTGGGGGACAAATTTCAAAAGCCGTCACTTTCAAACACACCGAAGATTCTAAGCACTCCATCGCCAGAATTGCTTCGTGAATATGAGTTGTAGCTGTTTTTCTTCGTTGATTGTTTTTTACTTTTTCAATATATCTGAATTTTATGACCTGAAGACCATTTATAAATTTAAAGCCGGGCTTCACCAGCAGGATTTCCAGAATCTAAGATTCAAGAATATTGTTTGACGTCTTGGATACATCGCATCTGGAATATGAAGCCTATCCAGTAGTACATCCGAATAATAAAAAAAAAAGGATTTTTGAACTTATAGGTTTCCGGAATTTTCAATCATACTATGAAAACGAAAGAAAAGAGGAAAAAAGAAAAAAAGAAGATCAAAGGAAAAAAGATTGTAGAAATCCTATTGATTATCCTCCTATAGTAAAAATCGATACTTGATGGTGCGCGTGATTTAGTAAATTCTTCCAGACCAGGGTGGCAACCTTGTAGTCCATCATCCATCCATCCTAGGGCAGAACTAAGGGATAATCGAGATTTACGGTGTGATTCATGACGAACAATGTCAACTGGACTTGTATGGAAGTACCAAGTATGCAGGTACATCTTTGACGTACCAAGGACATCAAAATAAAATACATTTTGCACCCTTCGACCGGTCTAAGGTCAATTCAGACATGAAAACTACAATTTTCAAGGATTTTTCTTTTGTCTGCTTCAAAATTCTGGGCAGTATCATATTTTTGTCGGTGTTGCTATGTTGAGTAGTTGAGCGCAACGCTTTTTGTCCGTAAAATTTGCTTGGACTCACAGGCAAACAAGTGACCTAAGCCTAATAGGCTTGCCCGTTTAGAGTCTCAGGCGGACTACCGTGTTTTAGGATTGACACATGACAGACAAGTCCCCTGGACTCACAAGCGAACGAGGAGACCTATAGTTTTCCAAGGGCTTTGGTAAACTGCACCGACAAAAGGCGGGAAGTCTAGGAACGAAAAAGGAAAATCTATTCATTTTTCTCCTTTTTTGTCTTCTCCTTTTTTGCCTTTTGCTGCTTGTTTTCTTGATCTGTTGTTATTCTTCTCTGAAGATGTATTACCTTGAAGTTTTAATTTTGTCTTTATGTTCAATGTACTAATTTAACACATGGAGCTCTACTCTCTGCTAGCTAAAGTAGAAATTGTGTTGTAACTATCGCACTAATAAAGATTTACCTTACCTCAACGATGAATTTATCTTTATTTATGAGTACAGGGGTAAAACCAACTGCTTATTCATCTGTACGTGTTATTTTACGTTGATCTGTCGATATTGATGCTGTCAAACCGTTGGCGTTAAAGGAACTGTTAATCAGCACGACTTAGCCAAGCGTTGCGTGCAAAAAGTGGGGTAATCTGGTAACGATGTCACTCGGCAGTTTTCATAGCTTGGTAAAATTTGTCGGTAGATTATGTCAGAAAATGTTAGTGCTTTTACTATCCCTAATCCCCAAAAATTTCCCCGAAAATCTCTGTGTCTCACCGAATAAAATTGGTCTCTCAAACCCCGAAAATAACCTTTCGCCCAGGGTTGCCCCACCTAGTGATTTATCACAAATGACTATCCACCCCTAGTGACTATCATTTTTTTCCTTGACATAGTTTTTCACTACTTTCCATAATTTTGGTTGAATTATTTACTACCCATCAAAAACCAGAGTTTTTTTCCATTTTAGTAAAATCGTCATATTTATAAGATTATACCATTTCATGAAATGTTACAAGATTCTTTCATGAGTCATGGTAAATACCTTATTTGAACGCGTTTTTGTTCAGTCGAATTCTGAACCATAGTTGCCAGGTGGTGCGCATTTGCACCATTTGAGCCTTTTTTGAGTTGATTGCGCATTGAATTTTTCAAATTGGCGCATTGCGTTGATTTTGCGCATTTCCAAAAAAAATCGGCGCAAAGTGGACGGATTTTGCCTTCATAATAACAATGAGAAAATTTTAAAGTCTAGGGTTTACTGACAACTTCTACTGACAGATTCAGGAATCTGTCTATAAAGACAGGTGGAATTTCACAACCCCGGAGGGATTCTCATATCACATTCCAGGCTCCATGACAACCTAAATTTTAAATTATTAAAGCGTGCATTATCCTTAACGTGAAAAACCAAATGGGAAAGTGGTCAAATTTCGATAAAAATAAAATACAAAAAAGAGTGGGAAAAGCTGATCTTTGTTCGATATAGCTAAAGCAGCTCTTTCTGCTTACCCATCAGCAACCCCTTCGTTGAGAGAGTGTTTTCTGTTATGAATCTTGTCAAGTACAAAATTCGAAACAGGATACACCTTAAAATGCTTAACTCTACTGTGACCATCCGACTTAGGCTAAACTGCCAGGGAAAGTACTGCAGGGACTTTGATCTTACACCCGCTATGCTGAATAGATTTACCATTGACATGTATGACATAAAAAAAACTATCCAATGACAATGAAAATGAAACCCTTGAGGAAATTTTGGGCGACATAGAAGGAGGGTTTGCTGCTTAACTTTGAAAATGATCTTAAATACTAGTCGAAGATAAATACAATATATGATGTACAAAATGTACAAAACCAATTCGAAGTTCATTGAAAGGAAAACACAAATAAAATAACAATCAGAACTGTTGAAGGACCTTGCCCAGTACAATTTTGTCTCATATGTATATCTTTGGCTTCTGTTTCATGACAAAATCTAAGAACATTGTCTTTAGCCTGCAATTTTATAGATAGTTGCATTAATGACGGCCGGTCTAATTTCTTATCTTTGACTTGGTTGTTCTTGCCGTTCTAATGTATATTTTAAAAGCTACGAAATATTTTGTTTCATAACTAAGTTTGAGAATTTTTATCTCTTTGCAGGTTAGAATTGCAATATCATAAAAACATAGTATAAAGAAGTAAACTTTGATGTCACTTACCTAAATGACATTTTGGAGAGATGTGACCTTCAAGGATCATGCTTCTCTTTAGTTCTACATTAGAAAATCCTATCCATTAGTTATCTTTATGAAATGCGCCTTGAAATTCCACGTTTTTGTATAACTTATCTATATTGCAAGACCAGTATTCTGAGTACCTCTTTCTGTTTTAAGTTTTTCAAGCACAATTCCTATTGTTGATCGGGAATAATTCAGCATATTAGCCAGAAAGTAATGTAAAATACCACCTTAGATGTTGGCATTTTTTTTTGTTAGATCTTCTTTATTTCCCTTTTTATTTAATTCTCTGACATACCAGAGAACTAAGGAAAATATCTTTCTTGTCAAGCCAGAGACTGAGAACAGAAAAATTCGACCACAAAAGCGCATGCAATCAGTCAAAAATGCTTCACTGTTTCAAATTTCGGAATATGGTGCCTAAATCTGTCACTGAAGACTGAATCCTACCAGTTTTGACTTCTAGTATTCTGAAAAGCAAAATTCACACTATATTGTCTCTGAATTTTATTTTTTCACTCTTCCCTGCAAGATCCAATTTACCCTGAATTTCGAACTTCAGTCCCAAAATATATAGTAAAAACGCGCCGATGGCGCATTTTCGCTTCCCTTGGTGCGCTATCCGAAGTCAAGCACCTGGCATCACTGTTTTGAACATCAATAGAAAGAGGGTTATTTTGACAGCTAGATCATGAGTTTAAATTTTGTTTTCTTTTGCTATTCTGTTTAATTTTAAAAAGCCTGAAAATATAAGCGATTTCAGTTTAAGGAGGAAAATCGTCCTATAATGAAAAAGTTTATTTTACATAACCATTATAAAATCAAAGCATGGTATCAAAACACGTTAGGGAGGGGGGGGGTCTCATGGTAAATCTGGAAATATTTTCATTACTGAACTGTAGATGAACATACCACTTGATGCCTTTAGTAGAGATGCCATAATATCTCGTGACGGGGCTCCTTATATGGGCATAGAGTCATTAGTGAGAATGGGGTCAATGGCCTCTTTCTCTAGGTGTGTTTTTGGCACGCCCTCAGCGAAGGTCAATGTTGCTATTGTTTCCGAGGCAAAATGCCAAGGTCAATGTTGTTTTGAATAGAGTCATTAGGGAGAACACGTGGTTAATGGGGTCAATGTTGTTGTCGTTCGAAGCAAAGTTAATGACACTTCCTTCCTGTTCGAGGCGGATGTTATGATCCAGAAATAGTATTTGTTATTGTTATTCGAACCAGATGTTATGAGGTTCCCGGAAACAGTTAATGACACTTCCTTCCTGTTCGAGGCGGATGTTATGATCCAGAAATAGTATTTGTTATTGTTATTCGAGCCAGATGTTATGAGGTTCCGAGAAACAGTATTTGTTGTTGTTTCCGAACCAGATGCTATGATCTGGAAATAGTATTTGTTATTGTTGTTTCCAAGCCAGATGTTACGAGTTCCCGGAAACAGTTAATTAATGTCTGACAGATGACGTCAAGTTAATTAATGTCCTTGCATTTCCAAAGAGAAATGTTTCTGAGAAACAGTTAGATCACACATGATGTCATGTTTGTTTGAATTGTCTCCGGCGCGAAGTTTATTAATGTCTGGAGTTCTAACAAGAGAATCGTTTCCGAGCAGACGTTTTGATCTTAGCGCGCGAAAAGGTTTCCAAATAATTTGAAATAAGCTGGCGCAGGGATGCCAAACAAATGGAACATGCCGAAATTCCGTTTAGGGATAATTTTGGCGAAACCGTTTTAGCTATTTTATGGAACTATTTCGGCGAAACAGCTAGAGACATTATAAAATATGATTTTAGAAGAGATTTTGGAAGAGAATTTGAGTGTGGTCGTTATAATACACAAGTTTCAATTGAACAGTGTTGTGAGGTCCTCTACCCCAACCCCAAAGGTTCCAATCCCCCTACCACAACCCCGAAGGAAGCCAGCGGTCCTCAAAGGTTCTCTGGGCTTCCAAAGGACCCCCCCCCCCCAGGACCCCCAAAGACCCTCACCCAGTCCCCAAAGGTCCCCAGACACCCAAAGGGCCCCAGACCCTAAAAAGGCCATACCCGAGCCCCAAAGGTCCTCCCCGGTCCCCAAAGGTCCACCAGACCCCCAAAAGCCCTCCTCGGTCCCCAAAGGTCCACCAGAACCCCAAAAGCCCTCCCCCGGTCCCCAAAGGCCCTCCCCCGGTCCCCAAAGGCCCTCCCCGGGCTCCCAGGGCTCCCAAAGGGCCCCGATTACTCTACCCCTACCCCGAAGGAAGCCTCCGGTCCTCAAAGGTCCCCCAGGCTCCCAAAGGCCCTCACCCGGTCCCCAAAGGTCCACCGGGCTCCCAAAGGGACCCCAGACCCCCAACGGACCCACCGGGCCCCAAAGAGCCCAATCCGTGCTCAAGGGCCCCCCCCGGACCCCCAAAGGTCCTCCACCAGTCCCCAAAGGCCCTCTCCCGGTCCCAAAGGTCCACCAGGCACCCAAAGGGCCCCAGACCCTAAAAAGGCCATACCCGAGCCACCAAAGGTCCTCCACCAGTCCCCAAAGGCCCTCTCCCGGTCCCAAAGGTCCACCAGGCACCCAAAGGGCCCCAGACCCTAAAAAGACCATACCGAGCCCCCCAAAGGTCCTCACCGGTCCCCAAAGGTCCACCAGACCCCCAAAAGCCCTCCACCGGTCCCAAAGGCCCTCCCCGGGCTCCCAGGGCTCCCAAAGGGCCCCGATTACTCTACCCCAACCCCGAAGGAAGCCTCCGGTCCTCAAAGGTCCCCCAGGCTCCCAAAGGACCCACTGGACCCCCAAAGGTCCACCGGACTCCCAAAAAGACCACTCAATCCTCAAGGGCCCCCGGATCCCCAAAGGGTCCCCCGGACCCCAAAGGTCCTCCCCAGGTCCTCAAGGGTCGCCCAGACCCCCAACGGACCCACCGGACCCCAAAGGGCCCAATCGGTGCTCAAGGGCTCCCCGGACCCCCAAAGGTCCTCACCCGGTCCTCAAAGGTCCACCGGGCTCCCAAAGGACCAGTCGGTCCTCAAGGACCCTCTCAGACGTGCAAAGACCCTCCCCAGACCCCCAAAGGCTCATCCCGGTCCCCAAAGGTCCCCTCAGGCTCCCATATGACCACTCCACCCCTCAAGGGCCCCTGGATCCCCAAACGCCCTCCCCGGACCCCTCCAAAGAACCCCCTCTCCGTTTTTAACACTTTTTATGGCTTTATTATATCCTTTTAGAACAAGTTCCTTTCATAATGTCCCTCCTAAACCCATTTTCCAACTTGAAGTACTTATCTTTTTCACCCACTTTCTCAATGAAAAAGAAATTAGTTTTTAATCAATTCTAATTTTCCAAATAATATAAAAATTTTCCACTTTAGTTCAGATCTGTCTCGAAGAGATGAAAAATTTAAAATACTGTTCCAAATTTTTCACAGAAGATAAAAAAAGTTCAAGTTTTCTTCTGAATTTTACCAAAGAACGTGCTCCAATTCTAATTTCTCCAGAGAAAACAAAATCTTCCACTTCAGCTCTATATTTCACAAAGATATAAAGAAATTTAAAGTACAATTCTAAATTTTTCGGAGGAAGATAGAAAAAGTAATACCATACTTGTGAATATTTTCACGGAAAATAAAAAGTTCTAGTTCAATTTACAATTTCCTCAACGAAGTGAAGAAAGGTTCAAGTTCTCTTCTGAATTTTACTAAAGAACACGCTTCATTTCTAATTTTTTCAGAGAAAACAAAAATCTTCCACTTCAGTTCTTTATTTCACAAAGACATAAAGAAATTTAAAGTTCAATTCTAAATTTTTCGGTGGAAGATAGAAAAAGCAATACCATACTTGTGAATATTTTCCCGGAAGATAAAAAGTTCTAGTTCAATTTACAGTTTCCTCAATGAAGTCAAGGAAAGTTCAAGTTCTCTTCTGAATTTTACCAAAGAACACGCTTCAATTCTAATTTTTTCAGAGAAAACAAAAATCTTCCACTTCAGTTCTTTATTTCACAAAGACATAAAGAAATTTAAAGTACAATTCTAATTTTTCGGAGGAAGATAGAAAAAGCAATATCATACTTGTGAATATTTTCCCGGAAAATAAAAAGTTCTAGTTCAATTTAAAATTTTCTCAACGAAGTGAAGAAAAATTCAAGTTCTCTTCTGAATTTCACCAAAGAATAAAATTCAATTCTAATTTCACCAGAGAAAATAAAAATCTTCCACTTCAGTTCTCTATTTCACAAAGACATAAAGAAATTTAAGTTCAATTCTAAATTTTTCGGTGGAAGATAGAAAAAGTAATACCATACTTGTGAATATTTTCCCAGAAGATAAAAAGTTCTAGTTCAATTTAAAATTTCCTCAATGAAGTCAAGGAAAGTTCAAGTTCTCTTCTGAATTTTACTAAAGACGTGCTCCAATTCTAATTTCTCCAGAGAAAACAAAATCTTCCACTTCAGTTCTTTATTTCACAAAGAAATAAAGAAATTTAAAGTTCAATTCTAAATTTTTCGGTGGAAGATAGAAAAAGTAATACCATACTTGTGAATATTTTCCCGGAAGATAAAAAGTTCTAGTTCAATTTAAAATTTTCTCAACGAAGTCAAGGAAAGTTCAAGTTCTCTTCTGAATTTTACCAAAGAACAAAATTCAATTCTAATTTTTTCAGAGAAAACAAAAATCTTCCACTTCAGTTCTTTATTTCACAAAGACATAAAGAAATTTAAAGTACAATTCTAATTTTTCGGTGGAAGATAGAAAAAGCAATACCATACTTGTGAATATTTTCCCGGAAATAAAAAGTTCTAGTTCAGTTTACAATTTCCTCAACGAAGTGAAGAAAGGTTCAAGTTCTCTTCTGAATTTTACTAAAGAACAAATTCAATTCTAATTTCACCAGAGAAAATAAAAATCTTCCACTTCAGTTCTCTATTTCACAAAGACATAAAGAAATTTAAAGTTCAATTCTAAATTTTTCGGTGGAAGATAGAAAAAGCAATACCATACTTGTGAATATTTTCCCGGAAGATAAAAAGTTCTAGTTCAATTTACAATTTCCTCAATGAAGTCAAGGAAAGTTCAAGCTCTCTTCTGAATTTTACCAAAGAACAAAATTCAATTCTAATTTCACCAGAGAAAATAAAAATCTTCCACTTCAGTTCTTTATTTCACAAAGACATAAAGAAATTTAAAGTTCAATTCTAAATTTTTCGGTGGAAGATAGAAAAAGCAATACCATACTTGTGAATATTTTCCCGGAAGATAAAAAGTTCTAGTTCAATTTACAATTTCCTCAATGAAGTCAAGGAAAGTTCAAGTTCTCTTCTGAATTTTACCAAAGAACAAAATTCAATTCTAATTTTTTCAGAGAAAACAAAATCTTCCACTTCAGTTCTTTATTTCACAAAGACATAAAGAAATTTAAAGTACAATTCTAAATTTTTCGGAGGAAGATAGAAAAAGTAATACCATACTTGTGAATATTTTCCCGGAAGATAAAAAGTTCTAGTTCAATTTACAATTTCCTCAACGAAGTGAAGGAAAATTCAAGTTCTCTTCTGAATTTTACCAAAGAACAAAATTCAATTCTAATTTCACCAGAGAAAATAAAAATCTTCCACTTCAGTTCTCTATTTCACAAAGACATAAAGAAATTTAAAGTTCAATTCTAAATTTTTCGGTGGAAGATAGAAAAAGTAATACCATACTTGTGAATATTTTCCCGGAAGATAAAAAGTTCTAGTTCAATTTACAGTTTCCTCAATGAAGTCAAGGAAAGTTCAAGTTCTCTTCTGAATTTTACCAAAGAACACGCTTCAATTCTAATTTTTTCAGAGAAAACAAAAATCTTCCACTTCAGTTCTCTATTTCACAAAGACATAAAGAAATTTAAAGTTCAATTCTAAATTTTTCGGTGGAAGATAGAAAAAGCAATACCATACTTGTGAATATTTTCCCGGAAGATAAAAAGTTCTAGTTCAATTTACAGTTTCCTCAATGAAGTCAAGGAAAGTTCAAGTTCTCTTCTGAATTTTACCAAAGAACACGCTTCAATTCTAATTTTTTCAGAGAAAACAAAAATCTTCCACTTCAGTTCTTTATTTCACAAAGACATAAAGAAATTTAAAGTTAAATTCTAAATTTTTCGGTGGAAGATAGAAAAAGCAATACCATACTTGTGAATATTTTCCCGGAAGATAAAAAGTTCTAGTTCAATTTACAATTTCCTCAACGAAGTGAAGAAAAATTCAAGTTCTCTTCTGAATTTTACCAAAGAACAAAATTCAATTCTAATTTCACCAGAGAAAATAAAAATCTTCCACTTCAGTTCTCTATTTCACAAAGACATAAAGAAATTTAAAGTTCAATTCTAAATTTTTCGGTGGAAGATAGAAAAAGTAATACCATACTTGTGAATATTTTCCGGAAGATAAAAAGTTCTAGTTCAATTTACAGTTTCCTCAATGAAGTCAAGGAAAGTTCAAGTTCTCTTCTGAATTTTACCAAAGAACACGCTTCAATTCTAATTTTTTCAGAGAAAACAAAAATCTTCCACTTCAGTTCTCTATTTCACAAAGACATAAAGAAATTTAAAGTTCAATTCTAAATTTTTCGGTGGAAGATAGAAAAAGTAATACCATACTTGTGAATATTTTCCCGGAAGATAAAAAGTTCTAGTTCAATTTACAGTTTCCTCAATGAAGTCAAGGAAAGTTCAAGTTCTCTTCTGAATTTTACCAAAGAACACGCTTCAATTCTAATTTTTTCAGAGAAAACAAAAATCTTCCACTTCAGTTCTTTATTTCACAAAGACATAAAGAAATTTAAAGTACAATTCTAATTTTTCGGTGGAAGATAGAAAAAGCAATATCATACTTGTGAATATTTTCCCGGAAAATAAAAATTTCTAGTTCAATTTACGATTTCCTCAATGAAGTGAAGAAAGGTTCAAGTTCTCTTCTGAATTTTACTAAAGAACAAATTCAATTCTAATTTCACCAGAGAAAATAAAAATCTTCCACTTCAGTTCTCTATTTCACAAAGACATAAAGAAATTTAAAGTTCAATTCTAAATTTTTCGGTGGAAGATAGAAAAAGTAATACCATACCTGTGAATATTTTCACGGAAGATAAAAAGTTCTAGTTCAATTTAAAATTTCCTCAACGAAGTGAAGAAAGGTTCAAGTTCTCTTCTGAATTTTACTAAAGAACAAAATTCAATTCTAATTTCACCAGAGAAAATAAAAATCTTCCACTTCAGTTCTTTATTTCACAAAGAAATAAAGAAATTTAAAGTTCAATTCTAAATTTTTCGATGGAAGATAGAAAAAGTAATACCATACCTGTGAATATTTTCCCGGAAGATAAAAAGTTCTAGTTCAATTTAAAATTTTCTCAACGAAGTCAAGGAAAGTTCAAGTTCTCTTCTGAACTTTACCAAAGAACACGCTTCAATTCTAATTTTTTCAGAGAAAACAAAATCTTCCACTTCAGTTCTTTATTTCACAAAGACATAAAGAAATTTAAAGTTCAATTCTAATTTTTCGGTGGGTGATAGAAAAATTAATGCCGTACTTGTGATTATTTTCACGGAAGATAAAAAGTTCTACTTCAATTTTAATTTCCCCGGAAGATAAAAAGTTCTAGTTCAACTTGCTATTATCTTTGTGAAAACACACAAAATCAGAAAAAATGCTCAATGTTCCTTTAGTACCTATGCAATTAGACTAAAAATGAAGATATTTATGCAGAGTTTCAACTCGCTATGGCTAAGTTTACTAAAAACAAGCTATTTTCTTGCGAAAACACACAAAATCAGAAAAAATGTTCAATGTTCCTTAAGCACCTACGCAATTAGGCTTAAATGAAGATATTTATGCAGAGTTTCAACTCGATATGGCTAAGTTTGCTAAAAACAAGCTATTTTCTTGCGAAAACACACGAAATCAGAAAAAATATTGTTAGGTTAGGTTAAGTTAGATTAGGTTAGGTTAGCCTACGTACGCGCGCATATAGGTTAAGTTAGGTTAGATTAAGTTAGATTAGGTTAAGTTAGGTTAGGTTAGATTAAGTTAGGTTAGGCTAGGTTAGCCTACATACGCGCGCGTACGTAGGCTAACCTAGCCTAACCTAACTTAATCTAACCTAACCTAACTTAACCTAATCTAACTTAATCTAACCTAACTTAACCTATATGCGCGCGTACGTAGGCTAACCTAACCTAATCTAACTTAACCTAACCTAACAATATTTTTTCTGATTTCGTGTGTTTTCGCAAGAAAATAGCTTGTTTTTAGCAAACTTAGCCATATCGAGTTGAAACTCTGCATAAATATCTTCATTTAAGCCTAATTGCGTAGGTGCTTAAGGAACATTGAACATTTTTTCTGATTTTGTGTGTTTTCGCAAGAAAATAGCTTGTTTTTAGTAAACTTAGCCATAGCGAGTTGAAACTCTGCATAAATATCTTCATTTTTAGTCTAATTGCATAGGTACTAAAGGAACATTGAGCATTTTTTCTGATTTTGTGTGTTTTCACAAAGATAATAGCAAGTTGAACTAGAACTTTTTATCTTCCGGGGAAATTTAAAATTGAAGTAGAACTTTTTATCTTCCGTGAAAATAATCACAAGTACGGCATTAATTTTTCTATCACCCACCGAAAAATTAGAATTGAACTTTAAATTTCTTTATGTCTTTGTGAAATAAAGAACTGAAGTGGAAGATTTTTGTTTTCTCTGAAAAAATTAGAATTGAAGCGTGTTCTTTGGTAAAGTTCAGAAGAGAACTTGAACTTTCCTTGACTTCGTTGAGAAAATTTTAAATTGAACTAGAACTTTTTATCTTCCGGGAAAATATTCACAGGTATGGTATTACTTTTTCTATCTTCCATCGAAAAATTTAGAATTGAACTTTAAATTTCTTTATTTCTTTGTGAAATAAAGAACTGAAGTGGAAGATTTTTATTTTCTCTGGTGAAATTAGAATTGAATTTTGTTCTTTAGTAAAATTCAGAAGAGAACTTGAACCTTTCTTCACTTCGTTGAGGAAATTTTAAATTGAACTAGAACTTTTATCTTCCGGGAAAATATTCACAAGTATGGTATTGCTTTTTCTATCTTCCACCGAAAAATTTAGAATTTAACTTAAATTTCTTTATGTCTTTGTGAAATAAAGAACTGAAGTGGAAGATTTTTGTTTTCTCTGAAAAAATTAGAATTGAAGCGTGTTCTTTGGTAAAATTCAGAAGAGAACTTGAACTTTCCTTGACTTCATTGAGGAAACTGTAAATTGAACTAGAACTTTTTATCTTCCGGGAAAATATTCACAAGTATGGTATTACTTTTCTATCTTCCACCGAAAAATTTAGAATTGAACTTTAAATTTCTTTATGTCTTTGTGAAATAGAGAACTGAAGTGGAAGATTTTTGTTTTCTCTGAAAAAATTAGAATTGAAGCGTGTTCTTTGGTAAAATTCAGAAGAGAACTTGAACTTTCCTTGACTTCATTGAGGAAACTGTAAATTGAACTAGAACTTTTTATCTTCCGGGAAAATATTCACAAGTATGGTATTACTTTTTCTATCTTCCACCGAAAAATTTAGAATTGAACTTTAAATTTCTTTATGTCTTTGTGAAATAGAGAACTGAAGTGGAAGATTTTTATTTTCTCTGGTGAAATTAGAATTGAATTTTGTTCTTTGGTAAAATTCAGAAGAGAACTTGAATTTTTCTTCACTTCGTTGAGGAAATTGTAAATTGAACTAGAACTTTTTATCTTCCGGGAAAATATTCACAAGTATGGTATTGCTTTTTCTATCTTCCACCGAAAAATTTAGAATTTAACTTTAAATTTCTTTATGTCTTTGTGAAATAAAGAACTGAAGTGGAAGATTTTTTGTTTTCTCTGAAAAAATTAGAATTGAAGCGTGTTCTTTGGTAAAATTCAGAAGAGAACTTGAACTTTCCTTGACTTCATTGAGGAAACTGTAAATTGAACTAGAACTTTTTATCTTCCGGGAAAATATTCACAAGTATGGTATTGCTTTTTCTATCTTCCACCGAAAAATTTAGAATTGAACTTTAAATTTCTTTATGTCTTTGTGAAATAGAGAACTGAAGTGGAAGATTTTTGTTTTCTCTGAAAAAATTAGAATTGAAGCGTGTTCTTTGGTAAAATTCAGAAGAGAACTTGAACTTTCCTTGACTTCATTGAGGAAACTGTAAATTGAACTAGAACTTTTTATCTTCCGGGAAAATATTCACAAGTATGGTATTACTTTTTCTATCTTCCACCGAAAAATTTAGAATTGAACTTTAAATTTCTTTATGTCTTTGTGAAATAGAGAACTGAAGTGGAAGATTTTTATTTTCTCTGGTGAAATTAGAATTGAATTTTGTTCTTTGGTAAAATTCAGAAGAGAACTTGAACTTTCCTTCACTTCGTTGAGGAAATTGTAAATTGAACTAGAACTTTTTATCTTCCGGGAAAATATTCACAAGTATGGTATTACTTTTTCTATCTTCCTCCGAAAAATTTAGAATTGTACTTTAAATTTCTTTATGTCTTTGTGAAATAAAGAACTGAAGTGGAAGATTTTTGTTTTCTCTGAAAAATTAGAATTGAATTTTGTTCTTTGGTAAAGTTCAGAAGAGAACTTGAACTTTCCTTGACTTCATTGAGGAAATTGTAGATTGAACTAGAACTTTTTATCTTCCGGGAAAATATTCACAAGTATGGTATTGCTTTTTCTATCTTCCACCGAAAAATTTAGAATTGAACTTTAAATTTCTTTATGTCTTTGTGAAATAAAGAACTGAAGTGGAAGATTTTTATTTTCTCTGGTGAAATTAGAATTGAATTTTGTTCTTTGGTAAAATTCAGAAGAGAGCTTGAACTTTCCTTGACTTCATTGAGGAAATTGTAAATTGAACTAGAACTTTTTATCTTCCGGGAAAATATTCACAAGTATGGTATTGCTTTTTCTATCTTCCACCGAAAAATTTAGAATTGAACTTTAAATTTCTTTATGTCTTTGTGAAATAGAGAACTGAAGTGGAAGATTTTTATTTTCTCTGGTGAAATTAGAATTGAATTTGTTCTTTAGTAAAATTCAGAAGAGAACTTGAACCTTTCTTCACTTCATTGAGGAAATTGTAAATTGAACTAGAACTTTTTATTTTCCGGGAAAATATTCACAAGTATGGTATTGCTTTTTCTATCTTCCACCGAAAAATTAGAATTGTACTTTAAATTTCTTTATGTCTTTGTGAAATAAAGAACTGAAGTGGAAGATTTTTGTTTTCTCTGAAAAAATTAGAATTGAATTTTGTTCTTTGGTAAAATTCAGAAGAGAACTTGAACTTTCCTTGACTTCGTTGAGAAAATTTTAAATTGAACTAGAACTTTTTATCTTCCGGGAAAATATTCACAAGTATGGTATTACTTTTTCTATCTTCCACCGAAAAATTTAGAATTGAACTTTAAATTTCTTTATTTCTTTGTGAAATAAAGAACTGAAGTGGAAGATTTTGTTTTCTCTGGAGAAATTAGAATTGGAGCACGTCTTTAGTAAAATTCAGAAGAGAACTTGAACTTTCCTTGACTTCATTGAGGAAATTTTAAATTGAACTAGAACTTTTTATCTTCTGGGAAAATATTCACAAGTATGGTATTACTTTTTCTATCTTCCACCGAAAAATTTAGAATTGAACTTTAAATTTCTTTATGTCTTTGTGAAATAGAGAACTGAAGTGGAAGATTTTTATTTTCTCTGGTGAAATTAGAATTGAATTTTATTCTTTGGTGAAATTCAGAAGAGAACTTGAATTTTTCTTCACTTCGTTGAGAAAATTTTAAATTGAACTAGAACTTTTTATTTTCCGGGAAAATATTCACAAGTATGATATTGCTTTTTCTATCTTCCTCCAAAAAATTAGAATTGTACTTTAAATTTCTTATGTCTTTGTGAAATAAAGAACTGAAGTGGAAGATTTTTGTTTTCTCTGAAAAAATTAGAATTGAAGCGTGTTCTTTGGTAAAATTCAGAAGAGAACTTGAACTTTCCTTGACTTCATTGAGGAAACTGTAAATTGAACTAGAACTTTTTATCTTCCGGGAAAATATTCACAAGTATGGTATTGCTTTTTCTATCTTCCACCGAAAAATTTAGAATTGAACTTTAAATTTCTTTATGTCTTTGTGAAATAAAGAACTGAAGTGGAAGATTTTTGTTTTCTCTGAAAAAATTAGAATTGAAGCGTGTTCTTTAGTAAAATTCAGAAGAGAACTTGAACCTTTCTTCACTTCGTTGAGGAAATTGTAAATTGAACTAGAACTTTTTATTTTCCGTGAAAATATTCACAAGTATGGTATTACTTTTTCTATCTTCCTCCGAAAAATTTAGAATTGTACTTTAAATTTCTTTATATCTTTGTGAAATATAGAGCTGAAGTGGAAGATTTTGTTTTTCTCTGGAGAAATTAGAATTGGAGCACGTTCTTTGGTAAAATTCAGAAGAAAACTTGAACTTTTTTTATCTTCTGCGAAAAATTTGGAACAGTATTTTAAATTTTTCATCTCTTCGAGACAGATCTGAACTAAAGTGGAAAATTTTTATATTATTTGGAAAATTAGAATTGATTAAAAACTAATTTCTTTTTCATTGAGAAAGTGGGTGAAAAAGATAAGTACTTCAAGTTGGAAAATGGGTTTAGGAGGGACATTATGAAAGGAACATGTTCTAAAAGGATATAATAAAGCCATAAAAAGTGTTAAAAATGGAGAGGGGGTTCTTTGGAGGGGTCCGGGGAGGGCGTTTGGGGATCCAGGGGCCCTTGAGGGTGGAGTGGTCATATGGGAGCCTGAGGGGACCTATGGGGACTGGGATGAGCCTTTGGGGGTCTGGGGAGGGTCTTTGCACGTCTGAGAGGGTCCTTGAGGACCGACTGGTCCTTTGGGAGCCCGGTGGACCTTTGAGGACCGGGTGAGGACCTTTGGGGGTCCGGGGAGCCCTTGAGCACCGATTGGGCCCTTTGGGGTCCGGTGGGTCCGTTGGGGGTCTGGGCGACCCTTGAGGACCTGGGGAGGACCTTTGGGGTCCGGGGGACCCTTTGGGGATCCGGGGGCCCTTGAGGATTGAGTGGTCTTTTTGGGAGTCCGGTGGACCTTTGGGGGTCCAGTGGGTCCTTTGGGAGCCTGGGGGACCTTTGAGGACCGGAGGCTTCCTTCGGGGTTGGGGTAGAGTAATCGGGCCCTTTGGGAGCCCTGGGAGCCCGGGGAGGGCCCTTTGGGGACCGGTTGAGGGCTTTTGGGGGTCTGGTGGACCTTTGGGGACCGGTGAGGGCCTTTGGGGGGCTCGGTATGGTCTTTTTAGGGTCTGGGGCCCTTTGGGTGCCTGGTGGACCTTTGGGACCGGGAGAGGGCCTTTGGGGACTGGTGGAGGACCTTTGGTGGCTCGGGTATGGCCTTTTTAGGGTCTGGGGCCCTTTGGGTGCCTGGTGGACCTTTGGACCGGGAGAGGGCCTTTGGGGACTGGTGGAGGACCTTTGGGGGTCCGGGGGGGGGGGCCCTTGAGCACGGATTGGGCTCTTTGGGGCCCAGTGGGTCCGTTGGGGGTCTGGGGTCCCTTTGGGAGCCCGGTGGACCTTTGGGGACCGGGTGAGGGCCTTTGGGAGCCTGGGGACCTTTGAGGACCGGAGGCTTCCTTCGGGGTAGGGGTAGAGTAATCGGGGCCCTTTGGGAGCCCTGGGAGCCCGGGGAGGGCCTTTGGGGACCGGGGGAGGGCCTTTGGGGACCGGGGGAGGGCTTTTGGGGTTCTGGTGGACCTTTGGGGACCGAGGAGGGCTTTTGGGGGTCTGGTGGACCTTTGGGGACCGGGGAGGACCTTTGGGGCTCGGGTATGGCCTTTTTAGGTCTGGGGCCCTTTGGGTGTCTGGGGACCTTTGGGGACTGGGTGAGGGTCTTTGGGGGTCCGGGGGGGGGTCCTTTGGAAGCCCAGAGAACCTTTGAGGACCGCTGGCTTCCTTCGGGGTTGTGGTAGGGGGATTGGAACCTTTGGGGTTGGGGTAGAGGACCTCACAACACTGTTCAATTGAAACTTGTGTATTATAACGACCACACTCAAATTCTCTTCCAAAATCTCTTCTAAAATCATATTTTATAATGTCTCTAGCTGTTTCGCCGAAATAGTTCCATAAATAGCTAAAACGGTTTTCGCCAAAATTATCCCTAAACGGAATTTCGGCATGTTCCTTTTGTTTGGCATCTCTGCACCAATGCATTTCAAATTATTTGGAAACCTTTTCGCGCGCTAAGATCAAAACGTCTGCTCGGAAACGATTCTCTTGTTAGAACTCCAGACATTAATAAACTTCGCGCCGGAGACAATTCAAACAAACATGACATCATGTGTGATCTAACTGTTTCTCAGAAACATTTCTCTTTGGAAATGCAAGGACATTAATTAACTTGACGTCATCTGTCAGACATTAATTAACTGTTTCCGGGAACTCGTAACATCTGGCTTGGAAACAACAATAACAAATACTATTTTCGGATCATAGCATCTGGTTCGGAAACAACAACAAATACTGTTTCTCGGAACCTCATAACATCTGGCTCGAATAACAATAACAAATACTATTTCTGGATCATAACATCCGCCTCGAACAGGAAGGAAGTGTCATTAACTGTTTCCGGGAACCTCATAACATCTGGCTCGAATAACAATAACAAATACTATTTCTGGATCATAACATCCGCCTCGAACAGGAAGGAAGTGTCATTAACTTTGCTTCGAACGACAACAACATTGACCCCATTAACCACGTGTTCTCCCTAATGACTCTATTCAAAACAACATTGACCTTGGCATTTTGCCTCGGAAACAATACAACATTGACCTTCGCTGAGGGCGTGCCAAAAACACACCTAGAGAAAGAGGCCATTGACCCCATTCTCACTAATGACTCTATGCCCATATAAGGAGCCCCGTCACGAGATATTATGGCATCTCTACTGCCTTTCTTGTGCTTTTTTCCGAATATAATAGTCGTTTTACTCTGAAATTAAATAGGCTCTTAAATATAATTAAATAAAAAAACATTTTTTTTTCAACTGAAAGCAAGGAGCAACGTTAAAACTTAAAACGAAAATAAATTATTACGTATATGAGGGGAGTTGCCGCCTTCAAAACACCTCGCTCTTCACGCTAAAGTTTTTTAGAACTTTTAAAAAAGCTTCTTATGTTATAACTGAACGACCCTTGCGTTTCATGGGTGGTTCTTAAAGAATTGGGACACAATTCAAGGTTTAGCGTAAGGAAGGAGATGTTGAGGAGAGGAAAACCCCCTATATACATAATAATTTCGATTCGTTTTAAATTTTAATGCTTCTCCTTACTTTCAGCTGAAAAAAACTTGTTTTTTTATTTATTTTCTGATCGTTTTTTAAATAATGCCGGGAAATCGGGCTCCACCTCCACGCAAATATCCCTCCTCCCCACCGATACATCTTCTAGACAATTCATCCTGGCGAAAATTCACTCTGAACAATTATCCTTAACATCTCCACGCGTAAAATTGAGTCAGCAAAGAGAAAACAAGACATACAAAATAATTTCATATAGGAATTCTGGTGAATTCCCCCAGTGTAAGATTTTCCTTGAAAAAATCAGCCCCTGAAAACTTCTCTTCCGTCGAAAATGCCCCAGTAAAAAAATTGTCATCCAAAAATGTATGCATACTTCCCAATAATAAATATTTTACGCAAACAATGGGCAAATTTTATAATTTTAAATACTTTCCCCAGGGCTAGGGGGACCATGTTGTCTCCAAAGGCATAGTTATTGGGCCTTTCAACTATGCCGAACATAATGAATATCTCATGATTTTGAACGAACGATTTTAGGAAAAAAAGGGGCGTGGGAGGGGGCCAAGTTGCCCACCAATCTCTTAGGACACTTAAAAAGGGCACTGGAACTTTTAATTTCCATTCGAACAAGCCCACTCTGAATATTCTTTGGCCATTGGGTCAATACGATCACCCCTTGGGAAAAAAACAAACAAACAACAAACAATACACATCCATGATCTTTCTTCTGGCCAAAAATACAAAATTCCACTTTTTTCCAGATAGGAGTTTGAAACCTCTACACTAGGATTCCCTGATACACTGAATCTGATGGTGTGATTTTCACAAAGATTCTTTAACTTTTAGGTGGTGTTTCCCCCCTTTTTGGAAAATCAGGCAAATTTTTTCGGGCTCGTAGCCTTTGATGGGTAACACTAAACTCAATGAAACTCATATAGTTGGAATCAGAACAATAAGGCGATTTTTTATATCTATTGGTATCAAATTTTCATTTTTAGAGTTTCGTTGCTATTGAGTCGCGTCGCTCCTTACTTACAGTTCGTTAACACTAACTGTTTGATACCTTTTTCTCTTGTTTTTTGGCTACAGAAAAGGCTTAAAATATTAGTTAAAACATTACTATTTGATTACTATTCCACTTTGTTTAAGTTATATAATTCACAGGCACTGATTCATCATGATCCAATTGAAAAAAAAAAACAATTTATAAATCTTTTTTAAATTGTCATGTTTACTTTAAGCCGTTAGCGTCACTCTTGTTTAAACGCGCTCTTAAGTAATGCCCTGTCTCGCTTTGTGGATGAATGTGCCCGCAAGAAACAAAAAAGTAACTTCATATAGAGCAGATGCTCTCATGCTGCTGCTTTTTAAAACTTGTTCGAACTAAAAGCTCATTTGGTTTTAATTTTGCTATGTTAAAATTTACTTTTAAGCTATCGTCATGCTTCGTTCTTGTGGACAGGATTTTGATTACTTCATTTCTCTTCAAATGAAAGTGAATATTTGTCCAAGTCTCGGACAAATAGCCAAATTCTCTCAAGACTGATATCTGGTCAGATAGAAAGAATCTAAAGAGAGCTGGTAACTATCAAGGCGTGCATACAGTTAAAGCAAGTAACGGGAAAGCTAGAATGTGGATGACTAGTAGCCTAAAACAGCCACGTTACAATGTAGCAGCACTTCTGTGTTTCTTTTGGGGATTAGATTAGGGGAAGACTAATATCACAGATTCAGGATGCATGTGACTGCCATGCAGCCAAAAAAGATTGTTCTCTTAGATTGTGGTGCTTTTTACGCTTATAGTGATCAATGAGTATCAAGCATGCAGTTGGATATGCATTATACATATACGCCATCTCTGTTATTTCCATAGTTAATGTGCCTGAGTTTGCTTGTTTGCTGTTAATGGGATAAAGCTATCGCATTACTTTGAGGTTGTTTTTCCTATTGATTTTTACCCTTTATGGATAGATTTATAGTTAAATTAAATTGAGAGATCTTCTCCAATTCCTAGAACAGGTCTTTAACTCTGGGTATTTTCGCCAACGCCATCTTTTTTCTCAAGTAGACTGGCACGCCATCTATATCGCCAATTTCATAGAGGGCCATATTTGTTCCCATATCATTAAGGTGCTGGTTTTTTTACTGGGAACAAGCTGAATAAGTGAAGTCCTGTGGACTGCTTAGATCGCTTGGGACCAAGCAGAAGAGGGGAGAGAACCTGCCGGAAGCGCCGTATTGGTACCTGCCGGTTAATTAGCCTTAAATTGCAGGGAACAGGTGAGCAGGTCTCGACGCTTCCCTTGCTCCCGGTGATCGACGTACGCTCCGAGCATTCATTCCTGCCCACCGACTGTGATTTTTGGACGCTCTGCTGTTTCATTCTGCGGGTGAAATGGGGACTGATTCGAGAGAGATAAAAATGATCTATAATCCTGTCCTGAACTTTGTTTATCGTGCGAATAAGGCGGGAAACGCAAGTGTAGATATTATCTCGAAAGCGACACAATATTATAAGCCTGATATACTGTTGAAAGCCAAGGAAATTATCTGGCCGATGGCTGGAAGGACTACTCGTGTGTCAGAGCGTGTCAAGGCGCTTGATATTGTGACTGATCTGATCGGAGCTGTTCGGCAGTGTGACGAAAAGAAAATAGCTCTTCCTAAGTTTGTCATATATGAACCGGATGAAGTGCCGATAATTCCTGGTGAGGTTACTGCTACTCTCACCAGGAAACTGAACGAAGTCTGCAGCAGTGTTGAAGACCTTAAACAACATATAACCACTCTAAAGTCTCAGCCTAGCTTTGTGCCTCAGGTCCCCAGTGTCACTTCTCAGCCGAAACCTACGTACTCGGTTATCTTGAAACAACCAGCGAAAGGTCTTGTAAAGCCGGATGACCGCAAAGGCTATATTGAGAGCCTCGCGGATGCCGCTTGTTGTTCTCATATTATGGACCTGAAACCTCTTCAGAAAGAGTGGCGGATTGTCCTTGACGATAAGGACGCCGCGACTACACTTGCTAATGCAGTTAAGGATGCTAAATTGAAGTCGCCTTCATGCTTTGGTATTATACGTCATATCCCAGATGATATCGAGGACATTGATCTATGTGGTTTGATTCAGAACTGTGTTAAAGCAGAAAGGATACGAAAAACTCGATCGTTCAAGCTGCTTTTCGACAGTAAGATGCACTTACTCAAAGCAATGGAAAACCCTGTGACCTTTGGCTATGAGAAACACCGAATTCAGGAGTATAAATTCCTGCCCATGCGTTGCTATAACTGTCAACAGTTTGGACATGCAGCTCAAACGTGCAAAAATGATACCAAGTGCTCTCGCTGTGCCGCTTGTCATAAAAATTCGAAAGAGGACCCTTGCAATAATGATGTGAAATGCGCACTATGCAGTTCTGCGGACCATCCTTGCTTTAGTATCAAATGCCCAGTAGCAATGAAAATCATGGCTAGTAAATGATTGCTCCCCAACTAAAGGTTTGCTCGTGGAACATTAACGGAAATGTTATTGAAAAGCTACCGTTTCTCGAAAGTGCGCTATGTTGCAACGATGTGCTCTGTTTGCAGGAGCACTTCCTGTCGACATCCTCGGTTTCTCTTCTGAAGTTCAGTGACAATATTCAAGTATTTTCGGTGCCTGCTGTGGCTTCGGGTCGAGGAAGACCATCAGGTGGCGTTGCCATACTCGTTAATTCTCACCTGGCTGTCCAGCTGTTTAGTCAAAATGAATGTTTTGTGGCTGTAAAAATCGGTGAAGCTTACGTATTCTCTGTTTATCTCCCAACCGATTACCGCGACATTGCTTCAGAGGAGAGATTCAGTGTTGCATGCTCCCAACTGGTGCGTTCCGTTCAGGACTGTCATGATAAGCATGGGCAGGTGATTGTTGTGGGAGATTTCAACTGTGACTTAAACGATAGTAATAGCGCAAGGTCTCAAATCCTGTTGCCCGCTCTTGCCGACATGCACCCCGTACCAAATGACTGCTGTTTCACATATGTGCACAATTCAGGCTCAACAAGCTCTTTGGATTTCTTCGTCTGCTCGAACAGTGTGAAATCACTTAGTGTTAGCCGTGTCGATACTGGCTTATCGGTATCCGATCATTTCCCTATAACCTGCTCATTTGAAATTGCTGTGCCTGAAATCAGCTACCCAAGGAAAAGGAAGTGGTATTTTAAATCCGAATGGAATAAAGTCAACCCTAGTGCATATTCTAGTGTTCTTGATAGCGTGTTGGCGAAAATCAAGATACCGGTTCAGTTACTACAGCAGAACGCTAAAATATCAGTCAGTGAAAAGCAGATTCTTCTAAACATATACTGCTCTGAGCTTACCCATGCGATGCGGTGTGCCGAAACAGCTGCTGTACCCAAACGCAAAGTGCGCGTGGGGTCTGAAGTTCCTAAGTGGTCTCTTAATCCAGAGCTGGCTCACGCGTGCGAGTCTTCCAAATTTTGGTACCGTTTGTGGAATAGCTGTGGTAGACCCCGTTCTGGCGCTGTGAATGATGTAAGACTCTACACCAAGCGTCAGTTTTCTAAAATTCTTACTAAACACAAAAGAGCTGTGATTGATGGATATAGTGAAAGATTGTCAGGAAATCCCAATGAAATATGGAAGTTCATTTCAAAGAAGAAAGGTGATTGCGAGTCAAGTGATCAAAAGATACCATCAGAGCAAGAATGGGTTAAATATTATACTAGTGAATTTTCACCCCCAGATACCGTTTTGGAAGAAGATTTCTCTACGCAGCTTGTTGCGACTCTGGGTGATTGTGATTCGGGTCCCAGTTTCACGGTTAGTCTGGAAAAAATTAAACAGTGCATTCTAAAACTGAAAAAGAAATTGTCATGTGGAATCGATCAGTTATGCGGTATGCACCTCGTGCACGGAAGTATAAATCTGTTGCACCACTTGGGTCTACTATTCCAAACTATATTCAACTGTGGGTTAGTCCCCGATGTGTTCTGTGCTGGTGTTGTAACCCCGGTGGTTAAGAAAGGAAAGGATAAAAGTAAATGCAGTTCATATCGGCCAATCACGGTTTCCTCGGTAATGTGTAAATTGCTAGAGCTGATAGTTATTGATGAGATAACAGAAGTCTGTTCGACACCAGAAAATCAGTTCGGTTTTAAAAATGGTTACAGTCGTGAACATGTACATAGAGTTATTGCTAATGTTTTAGTTGATGTTGAAGAGAAAGACGATATTCTTCTTATGGCCGGTCACGACGTTTCGCGTGCGTTTGACTCGGGAATTCATCCTCAGCTTTTAATCAGCGCTAAGGATCGTGGTCTTGATCGCTCAATTTTACGTGTTTACAGGAATATGTACAGCAAACTGTATGTTGTTATTAAAGTGCCGACACGAGATGGTTTTGCAATTTCGAAGTGTGTAATACGTGTATGGAAAGGTATTAGGCAGGGGGGTGTATCTTCACCCCCACTATATAATAACAGTGTCCTGGAGGCCCAGAAGAAAGTTCGCACGACATTTATCTACCGAGGCCTTGATATGTCGCTTCTGAACTACGCTGACGATATATTGAATCTCAGCAGGACTGTCTCGGGTATAGAGGAAAATTTTGATATTTTATGTATTGAGTATAGGAAAATCGGATTGAAGTTTAATGCTGAGAAGAGTGAGGTTGTCGCATTTGGTAAATCGCGTAACCGGCCCTCCCCGAATAATGTTTGTCTAGATGGTCATCCGATACCTCTATCGCCAAGTATCAGTTACCTTGGACTTCCGATTGGGAGTGATCTGAGGCATACCCGATCGCTTTTGCTAGAATTTGTTGGTTCGAAGCTTCGTAAGACATATGGTATGCTTGTTCCCTGTAAAGCTCGATACAAAAGAAGTATATTATCAAAAATTTACAATGCATTTGCTATGCCCCTTTTGCTTGCTTTATCACCCTTTTGGAGTATATTAACTATCTCGGATAAGAAGACGCTACGAACGTTGTTTTTTCGGTATGCCAAGTTCCTCCTTGGCATACCTCTTTGGGCCAGAAACCGGTGCCTGGTTTCTGTATATGGGGTCACAGATCCTTTTAAAGCAATCGCGGAACGGAGACTGCGATTTGAGAAGTCGCTGGATCCGACGAATACCTTGTTTAGTGCCTTTATGTAATTTGTTACCGTCTAAAGTTTTACTCCGAGTTTACATCATGTGTGTATTTCGGGAAATAAATTTATTGATTGTTTGATTGATTGATAATTGCCCCTATTTGTATTTTTTTTTTTTTTTTTTTTTTTTTTTTTTTTTTTCTTGTCTGTTCTGCTCTGTTTTGGTTCTGTTTGTATTTGTCAGAATTTATTTGTTTTTTTTTTTTTTTTCCATTTTCTTTCTTTATACTCCATCAGTGTTGTATTTTACATTTATGATGGGAAATAAATTTATGTATGTATGTATTATTTTCTTACTACCAATAACAATGGAGCGTAAAACTCCATCCATAAAGCAACAACAGTAAGCAGTAACTACATAGAGTATACTTCAGACTTTGAATGCTATACCCCGCTGGCAGTATTACAGTAAATATGATAAAGTACTTTTGATAAAATGGTACATATAAAATTATGAGGTATGATATTTAGGGCTAGTATACGACTAACCACTGAATTAATTTACAATACAAATTGTAGTTCAGAAAACTATTAAAACTGCAAGCTATACTAAGTTGCATTTGTTACTGTTCTGCAAAGTTTACATATAAAAATACTTTTTGTTCAAAGCCAAGCTGCCAAAAAACAAGTTATGCTGCCAGAGGGTTGGCAGCTTTTTGAATTTTGTCGAGTTCTGTTACTGGCAGCTTTAGAACTATTTCCACGCCTAGCCTCAGCTTAACAGGAACCGTTCCTCTAAAAAACGAAATTTTGATAACAAATAATGCACAAGAAAAATCGGAAATGGCGATTCCAATACATAAAATTGATCGAGTTTAAAACAACACGTCAAAAGCTAAGATAATCAGAAACATTAATTAGATTTCTGAAAAGGGAGGAAAACACCCCCAAAGGGCAAGTGGTACTAGAAGATTCAAGCTACAATCTAAAAGACTGAGGAATTTTGTATTTTTTCGAAAAGAAAGATCACGGAAGCGTGTCTATTTTGTTTTTGTTTGTTTCTTTAGGGGTTATCTTAGCGAATCGTAGGTACTAAAAACCGGGAAAATGCTCATTTAAACGGAAATCAAAAGTTTTAGTGCTCTCTTTAAGGAGTCGAAAAGATTTTACCAAAGCAAAGTTGCGTCTTTTTTCCCTTTTGTGGCCCAAAATTACAAGTTCCGCCCACAGAGGGCCAAGCTGCTACCGATTGGGAATTCTAAAGATAACAAATAGATTTAAAATTATCAGAAAACTATATAAAATATATATTGAGCTTCCCATTTTCAGAGGCATTAATGCCGCGTTGGAGTGCTACGCGACTCTACGCGACTTCTTCACAAAGAGTCGCGTAGTTCATGGTCAGTACAGAGATTTAATTTACCATGTCATTTAACCAAGTTGTTTTACTTGATATCTGATAAGTTGTGTACAACAATGCATAATCAGAGACAGATAATCATGGATGGGTGTTTATTTATAAGTAGATTTAATTATTTTGCGTTTATTATCTTCTTTGTAAACAGGTTTATAGCATTCTTGACTGGGTCAGATCCAGTCCACTCGAATGATTACAATAGAATTGTTGGATAAAGATTTTACTGAAAAATGATTTGGTACTGGTTGAGAAAGCGGTTAACACGCGATAAGTGAAGTTTCGTTAGTGCTAATAAAATAAAACAAAATAGGATGAAAATATAACAGTTTAGAAACATATTTCGGCTATATATTTGCACATTAGGGGGTGGGGGGCAAAGCATAACATACATTAAATACGTAACCTAACCCAGGTACCTTTTCCCCCCTAAACCCCAAAAACAAAAATTTAAATATTGTAAACGTAGTGACAAACCACGGTTTGCAATCCAATTCTCTATTGAAAGAAACCCGTTTGACTAGTTTCTTAAGCATCTTACCTTAATAATATATCGCGTGTTTACCGCTTTCTCAACCAGTACCAATGATTTAGAACATGATGATCTGATTAATAGAAACATGCTACATATAATAATTACAGAATTTCAATGTTTCATTGTTTTCCTTTAGTTATTTATATATCCTCGGTCTATTTGTTGGACCATCAAGAGGGGGAGGGGGGCATTGTCTGAAAAGTGACCATGGTATTTGGAAAGAGCATAAACTAAGATATTACATTTTTTTTAATTAATTACGGGAACAGTACTAACTATTTATTCACCTGTACATTTAGTTTCCCTATTAAATTTTCTTTTATTTCTCGTTTAAAGTAATCGGTACAATAGCCTATTTTTAAAATAGTCTAAAAAATATTCAGTGATCCTAGACCTGAATCTAGACCCCAGCGCCGCGCCGATGAGGGAAGACCGGCGGCGGCGGGTACAAAAATAGCGCACCGCCGCCGCGCCACCGGTAAGATCACACGATCAATGTTGACCGCAAAATAGCGTGCCGCCGCCGCACCGCCGGTAAGATCGGCAATATCAATGTTGACCGCAAACATTAGCTTAAATTTACAACAGATTCGAGCCTATTCATGAGTTCAAAACTTCACAAGTCGCTGGCTGGAAACTGGTCTTCTTCGTTATTCATCAAGAGAAGTAGAAATCTGGTAGAAACGAAATGGCTGTGGCGTTTCAGAACCCTTGCATAATACGAGTAGTTGAAGTATCTATTACCTATGTATTCTTAACATAAATAATTATCAAAATTAGTAGTTTTTTTTCATCGAACATTATTGCATACAAAACTTCAAATACCGTATCACAAAATTCGTGAGTTTGGATTCCTAAAAAGCCTTCCTTGTATTAAAAACTGGTTTTTAATAACTATTTATAAAAAAAATTATTTTATATTTTTTTTTTGGCATCTTTATAGAACATATGTCGGCTAGGGCTGAACTACTGCTTTTTTTATTGCTTTTGGCTGCTCTTTTGGATATTATTCATTTTTTCTTTTGGGATTCATTCCAAATTATAAACTCATAAATACCTAATATCAGTCAAATTATAAACTGCATCTGAAAGGAGTAAATTTATCAAATTGAAAAATACACGATGAACACTTCACATGAGAACACTTCAATTACAATGAAACAAAAACACTTAATGATTTGGTATGAAGAAAAATGACGTGCCAGCTATTTTCTTGGGTAAAAAATGAAAAGCTCATCCGTTTTAAATGTAATTAAATGAAATAATATGCAGACTGAAGTAGCCCCAGGAAGATGGTGAGATTTTCTTCCTAGTTCGTCACTTTTAATCCAAGCAAAATGTTAGGAGACTTAGTATCAGTTATTGAGTTTAAGCTTTGATTTCCAAATGCTTACAAATATTACCAAATTTAAGAAAGTCGCAACAATAAGTCACCTGTGGTCAAAATACTAAAAGACTGCTCCATGATCCCCACCCAGGCTAAAAGCTTCTGCTATGGTCATATCCATGGAAATCTCCAAAGAGTTTCTTTTTAAAATAGCTTTCAAGCGTAGTTAGGGGTATTTAGCCTTTTTGCCTTACTTCAACGCTTTGAAAAAAGTGTTATAATATTCCAGCTACATTTGTTATATTCGTGCATATTTTTGGTCATCATTTATGGGGTGATCGAATTTTTTAAACCACTGTAGATACGAGTAGAGGTCGAATAATAGATACAGGGCTAAAAACAGGGCGAACAAGATCACGTGCCTCTTTCTAAGCCAATCACATAGCTAGAATACTGGGCTAAGTGACATCAGAGCAGATTTCTGGGAATTTAAGCATTGGATTTTACGTAATTTCATTGCCATAATGAAAGTACTGTATTATCTGTGATGTCACAATTCCACCTTGAGACTTTGTTTATAATGTCTGTGCTTCGAACCTGAGATAACAGTTCGTTTCAAAGGTCTGTTTGTCACAATTTCACCTCGTGAACGTTCAAGATATCTGTTTGACACAATATCTCCATGGAACATGTTTATAAATTTGGAAGGCTTCATGGGAATTTAAAATGTATCTGTGCACAGTTGCTAGAACAAAGGAAACGTCAGAGATTAATTGGCATTTTAGGGGATTATTTGGGGTGAAACAGTTTAAGACAAGCTTTACTTCTCGGCTTTGGTCGCTACAATAGACAAGTATGCAATATGGGATTAGTGAGTTGGTTATGGATTTGAACCAGCAAGGACCGCAACCACCAATGACCCTAGCCACCAAGGACCTCAACCTCCAAGGCCCCCTCTCCCTAATCTCCAAGGAACCCCCTCTCTCCAACTTTTTGGGCCCATCCCCCCATTTTTATACTTTTTGAAGTTTATTTTTTTTAACATGATAATTTTATTTCAATATTTTTTTATATTTCTTAGAATGACATAAAACATACTTAAAGCATAAAAAATTGACATTTTAGAGGATTATTTGGGGCGAAACAGTTTGAGACATTTGACTTGACATAGCTTTACTTCTCGGCTTTGGTCGCTATAATAGACAAGTACACAATATGGGATTAGTGAGATGATTATGTATTTGAACCATCAAGGACCGCAACCACCAATGACCCTAGCCACCAAGAATCTCAACCCCCAAGGTCCCCTCTTCCCAACCTCCAAGGGCCCTCTCCCTCCAACTTTTTGGGCCCATCCCCCCGTTTTTTCATACTTTTTGAAGTTTATTTTTTTTAAATGATAATTTTGTTTCAACTTTTTTTTACATGTCTTAGAATGAACAAGTACACAATACGAGGTTAGTAAGATGGTTATGGATTTGAACCATCAAAGACCGCAACTACCAATGACCCTATCCACCAATGACCTCAACTTCCAAGGTCCCATCCCCCAATCTCCAAGGGTCCGCCTCCCTCCAACTCTTTGGGCCCATCCCCCATATTTTATACTTTTTTTAAATTTATTTTTTAACATGATAGTTTTATTTCAACTTTTTTAAATTTCTTAGAATGACAAAAAGCATACTTAAAGCATAAAAAATTGACATTTCAGGGGATTATTTGGGGTGAAACAGTTTGAGACATGTGACTTGACGCAGTTTTATTTCTTGGCTTTAGTCGCTATAATAAACAAGTACACAATATGGGATTAGTGAGATGCTTATGGATTTGAACCATCAAGGACCACAACCACCAATGACCCTTGCCACCAAGGACCTCAACCTCAAAGGTCTCTTCTCCCTAATCTCCAAGGGGCCCCTTCCCTCCAAATTTTCGGGCACATCCCCCTATTTTTTTATACTTTTTTAAGTTTATTTTTTAACATGATAATTTTTTAAAACTTTTTTTCATGTCTTAGAATGACAAAAAAATACTTAAAGCATAAAGAATCCACGTTTAAGCTAGATTTCTTAACGTTTGTAGATGTGTGTTGTCTAAAATCTATGATTTGGGATGTTTGGTTTACTATTTTAGACTTTTCTTCGCTAGGTTTCTCAACCTTTCGTAGGTGTGTGTTGCATGAAACTTATGATTTGGGATGTCTAGTGTGCTATTTTGGACCTTTCTGAGCTAGACTTCCTAGCCTTTAGTAGGTGTTTGTTGTCTTAAACCTATGATTTGGGATGCTTGGTTTACTATTTCACGCTTTTCTGAGCTAGGTTTCATAGCCTTTCATACGTGTATGTTGTATAAAACCGAATGATTAACTTATAATATTTTTATCAGGAGGTGGGGGATGATCCAAGGCCTCATACGGTACATTTTTGCATATTTTTTTTTTTTAATAAATTTGGGTTTTAGTTTTCAGAAATATGAACATCCCAGTTTAAATAAATCTGATTTTATTAATAACATTTGATTTTTTTAAATAAAGTTGGGTCTTAGTTTCAAGATATACGAAAATCCACGTTTAAAATACATATGGTTTTATTAATAATATTTGATATTTTAATAAAGTTGGGTTTGAGTTTTCGGAAATAAGAACACCCATGTTTAAAATACATGTGATTTTATTAATAATATTTGATTCTTTTTAATAAAGTTGGGTTTTAGTTTTCAGAAATAAGAACAACCATGTTTAAAATACATCTGATTTTATTAATAATATTTGATTTTTTTAATAAAGTTGGGTTTTAATTTTCAGAAATAGGAACATCCCCGTTTAAAATACATCTGATTTTATTAATAATATTTATTTTTTTAAAATAAAGTTGGGTTTTAGTTTTCAGAAATATGAACAACCACGTTTAAAATACATGTGATTTTATTAATAATATTTGATTTTTTAATAAAGTTGGGTTTTTTTTTCGGAAATAAGAACACCCACGTTTAAAATACATATGATTTTATTAATATTATTTGATTTTTGAATAAAGTTGGGTTTTAGTTTTTAATTTTTCCAAAATAAAAGGGTTCTTCTTTTCATTTCTGAATTTTCTCAAAAAAATTTACAGATAAATTCTAATTTTTTCCGATGAAAATAAAAATGTTCCACTTCGGTTCTGATTTTTCTCAAAGAGGTGAAAAAAATCTAAAGTTCTGTTCTAAATTACTCGTAAAAGATAGAAAAAAGTGATACTTTGATTGCGAATATTCGCCATGAAGATAAAGAGCTCCACTTTAATTCTAAGATTTCTCAAAGAAAAGAAAAAAGCTACAGTTCAATTCTAAATTTTTCCAAAGAAAATAAAAAAGGTTCCACTTCAGTTCTTAATTTTCTCAAAGACAAAAAATTTAAATTTCTGTTCTAGATTTTTCCATAGAAGATAGAAAAAGTTATATACTGATTATGAATATTCGCAATGAAGATAAAAAGTTCCACTTTAATTCTAAATTTTCTCAACGAAGCGAAGAAAAGTTCAAGTTTTTTCTGAATTTTCTCAATGAAAAGAAATAAGTTACACATCAATTCTATTTTCTGCAGATAAAATAAAAAGATTCCACTCCAGTTCTGATTTTTTTCTCAAAGAGGTGAAAAAAAATTAAAGTTATGTTATAAATTTCATATTAAAGATAGAAAAAGTTATACTATGATTGTGAATATTCGCCATGAAGATAAAGAGTTCCACTTTAATTCTGAGTTTTCTCAAAGAAGTGAAGAAAGTTCAAGTTCTCTTCTGAAGATAAAAAGTTCCGCTTTAATTCTGAGTTTTCTCAATAAAGTGAAGAAAAATTCAAGTTCTCGTCTGAATTTTCTCAAAGAAAAAAAAGAATAAAGTTATACTATGATTGTGAATATTCGCCATGAAGATAAAGAGTTCCGCTTCAATTCTGAGTTTTCTCAAAGAAGTGAAGAAAAGCTCCAGTACTCTTCTGGAAATAAAAATTTCTCAATTTCTCAATAAAGTGTTTTCTCAATAAAGTGTAGAAAAATTCAAGTTCTCTTCTGAATTTTCTCAAAGAAAAAAAATAAGTTACAGATGAATTCTAATTTTTTTTTACAGGAAATAAAAAGGTTCCACTTCAGTTCTGATTTTTCTCAAAGAGGTGAAAAAAATTAAAGTTCTGTTCTAAATTTCTCGTAAAAGATAGAAAAAAGTTATACTTTAATTAGGAATATTCGCCATGAAGATAAAGAGTTCCACTTTAATACATAGTTTTTTCAAATTAGTGAAGAAAAGTTCAAGTTCTCTTCTGAAAATTTCTCAATGAAAAGAAAAAATATACAGTTCAATTCTAATTTTCTCCAAAAAGAATGAAAAAAAGCTTCCACTTCAGGTCTGGTTTTTTGTCAGAGGTGAAAAAATTTAAAGTTCTGTTCTAAATTTTTCTGTTGAAGATAAAATAGTCATACTTTGATAGTGAATATTCTCCATCAAGATAAAAAGTGCCACTTTAAATCTGAGTTTTCGCAATGAAGGAAAGAAAAGTTCAAGTTCTCTTCTGAAAATTTCTCAATGAAAAAAGTTACGGATCAATTCTCATTTTTTAAAAATAAAAGGGTTCCTCTTTTGATTTCTGAATTTTCTAAAAAAAATTAAAGATCAAATATAGTTTTTTTCCAATGAAAATAAAAATGTTGTACTTCAGTTCTGATTTTTCTCAAAGAGGTGAAAAAATTTAATGTTCTGTTCTAAATTTTCTCGTAGAAGATAGACAAAAGTTATACATTGATTGTGAATATCCGCCATGAAGATAAAGAGTTTGACTTTAGTTCTAAGATATCTCAAAGAAAAGAAAACAGTTACAGTTCAATTCCGATTTTTTCCAAAGAAAATAAAAAAGTTTCCACTTCAGTTCTTAATTTTCTCAAAGACATAAAAAATTTAAAGTTCTGTTCTAAATTTTTCAATAGAAGATAGAAAAAAGTTATACTTTAATTCTGAACATTCTCCTTGTAGATAAAAAGTTCCACTTTAATTCTAAGTTTTCTCAACGAAGTAAAAAAAAGTTCCAAGTTCTCTTCTGAATTTTCTCAATGAAAAGAAATAAGTTACAGATCAATTCTATTTTTTCCAAAGAAAATAAAAATATTCCACTTTAGTTCTGATTTTTCTCAAAGAGTTGAAAAAATTATAAGTTCTGTTCTAAGTTTCTTATTAAAGATAAAAAAAAGTTATACTATGTTTGTGAATATTCGCCATGAAGATAAAGAGTTCCACTTTAATTATAAGTTTTCTCAAAGAAGTGAAGAACAGTTCAAGTTCTCTTCTGAAGATAAAAAGTTCCACTTTAATTCTGAGTTTTCTCAATAAAATGAAGAAAGGTTCAAGTTATCTTCTGAATTTCCTCAAAGAAAAAAAACAAGTTAAAATCAATTCTAATTTTTTCTAGAGAAAATAAGAAGGTTCCACTTCAGTTCTAATTTTTCTCAAAGAGGTGAAGAAAATTTAAAGTTCTGTTCTAAATTTCTCGTAACAGATAGAAAAAAGTTATACTTTGATTGTGAATATTCACCATGAAGATAAAGAGTTCCACTTTAATTCTGATTTTTCTCAAAAAAGTGACAAAATGCTCAAGTTCTCTTCTGAATTTTCTTAAAGAAGAGAAAAAAAGTTAGCTCAATTCTGAATTTTACCAAAGAAGAGCAAGAAGTTCCACTTCAGTTCTGAATTTTCTCAGATATGAAAAAAAAATTAAAATTTCTGTTCTAAATTTATCCGTAGAAGATAAAAAAGAAGCTACAGTTGGATTCTGTATATTCTCCATGAAGATAAGAAAAGTTCCACTTTAATTCTGGGTTTTCTCAGAGAGGTGAAGAAAAGTACAAGTTCTCTCTTTTGAAGATAAATAGTTCCACTTTTAATTCTGAGTTTTCTTGAAGAAGTAAAGAAAAGTTCAAGTTCTCTTCTGAGTTTTCTCAAATAAAAAAAAAGCTACAGTTAAATTCTAAATTTTTCCTTAGAAGTTAGAAAAAAGTTATAATTAGATTCTGCATTTTTCCTCCAAGAAGAGAAAAAGTTCTGCTTTAAATCTGTATTTTCTCAAAGAAGTGAAGAAAAGTTCAAGTTCTCTTCTGAATGTTTTCCTAGAGAAGAGAAAATGTTCCACTTTAATTCTGAGTTTTCACAACGAAGTGAAGAAAAGTTCAGGTTCTCTTCTGAATTTTTTCAAAGAAAAGAAAAAAGGTATAGTCCAATTCAAATTTTTTCCAAAGGAAAAAAAATCTCCGACTTCTTAATAAACATTCGAAATGTTTGACATCCTAGCGTATCCTAAAATAATAGAAATATAACTAAGCAATACATAAAATATTTTCATTGAAATAACAACATGAAGAATATTAACATAAAAATATGTTATACTCATTATTGTACATTATTAATATAATTGAGCAACTTTGGACATTTTGAATCTGTTCCATAAAATAAATCATCATGTTCTCTCTTGATACTAGATTTACTCGCTTCTCTTAGTTCATAACCACTAGAATAATCATTATTCCATTTAGAGTCATATACAATTTTTACTGGGGTGTCACCTACAGGTTCATTACACGTTTCATCCCTGGTATTATTTGATTCATTGACTATATGATCATTGGTAGTAATAATGTTCACTTGTGCTTTATTCTCCATTAATTTATATTTATATTCATTAGTGATATTGTCAGCCAATACCCTTTTTATTTTAACAGCGATTTCATTGTCTATTATCACAATATTTTTACAGAGGTAACAGTTCTTGCACGTAGAAAAGATATGATTTATGATATTAGTGCAGCAGTATGCATGTTTTCTATTTCCCTTTGCTTTCATTCGACTGCTAACACCGGAAAGATGACGATAAGATCTATCAACGGGTAACATGTTACCAGAACCATTAGCTAGAAGTTGCCAATCTTCTTCAACTATTATTTTTATGTTGGCGTCCTCTTTGAGTACTAACTTCTCTGGAAATGATACTTTCACATATCCACCATTTGCATGATGGAAATTCTTGGGTACTCCAAAGGAATTTAACTCCTCACTGTCATGACAATCTAGGCATACATTCCCAATAAGATCTTCACTACTACTTGTTTCATAGTTCAAATATATCTCTTTGTCAGCATTTAAGGCAACGATGACTTTATCATGTGTACACACTTTCCTCCAATAATTCATTTTCACTTTTTGTTTTAAATATGATGTCGGTGTTTATCCCTCCAATGGGTGAAAATTACTGATTTAATACATGCAATAAACTAGGTAGTCCCGATAACCAACCATGGAGTACCACTGGGAAAGCCACTTCCGGACTAAGAGCAAGCATAGAGTACGATTGGTACAGACGCAAGCATTTTTCATGTCATTTTAAGATTCGTAAAAAAAAGTTGAATATGTTTCTAAGTTCAAAAAATTCAGTCCAAAAAAAGGTTAGACTGGTTATAGATAACAACACACCCCGCTCTCACACGCTCATAGTGAGAGAGACATGCAATAAGTAAGGCTAATTTAGGTTCACTTAGAGTGGTGCGCCACTCTAAGTGAACATAAATTAACCTAACTTTTTGCATATAAATTGAATATAAATTAACCTAAATTCAGAATGGAACTTTAAATTTTTCACCTCTGAGAGAAATAAGAACTGAAGTGGAAGCTTTTTTTTTTTATTTTCTTTGGAGAAAATTAGAATAGAACTGTAACTTTTTTCTTTTCACTGAGAAATTTTCAGAACAGACCTTGAACTTTTCTTCACTTCTTTGAGAAAACTCTGTATTAAAGTGGAACTCTTTATCTTCATGGCGAATATTCGCATTCAAAGTATAACTTTTTTCTATCTTTTACGAGAAATTTAGAACAGAACTTTAAATTTTTTTCACCTCTTTGAGAAAAATCAGAACTAAAGTGGAACCTTTTTATTTTCTCTATAAAAAATTAGAATTGATCTGTAGCTTATTTTTTTCTTTGAGAAAATTCAGAAGAGAACTTGAACTTTTCTTCAGTTCTTTGAGAAAACTCAGAATTAAAGTGGAACTCTTTATCTTCATGGCGAATATTCACAATCATAGTATAACTTTTTTCTTTTTTTTCATTGAGAAAATTCAGAAGAGAGCTTGAACTTTTCTTCACTTTATTGAGAAAACTCAGAACTAAAGTAGAACTTTTTATCTTCAGAAGAGAACTTGAACTTTTCTTCACTTCTTTGAGAAAACTCAGAATTAAAGTGGAACTCTTTATCTTCATGGCGAATATTCACAATCATAGTATAACTTTTTTCTATCTTTAATATGAAATTTAGAACCGAACTTTAAATTTTTTTCACCTCTTTGACAAAAAATCAGAACTGAAGTGGAATCTTTTTATTTTCTCTAGAACAATTTACAATTGATCTGTAACTTATTTTTTTCTTTGAGAAAATTCAGAAGAGAACTTCAACTTTTCTTCAGTTATTTGAGAAAACTCAGAATTAAATTGGAACTCTTTATCTTCATGGCGAATATTCACAATCATAGTATAACTTTTTTCTTTTTTTTGTTTGAGAAAATTCAGAAGAGAGCTTGAACTTTTCTTCAATTTATTGAGAAAACTCAGAATTTAAGTGGAACTTTTTATCTTCAGAAGAGAACTTGAACTTTTCTTCACTTCTTTGAGAAAACTCAGAATTAAAGTGGAACTCTTTATCTTCATGGCGAATATTCATAATCATAGTATAACTTTTTTGTATCTTTAATATGAAATTTAGAACCGAACTTAATTTTTTTTTTTACCTCTTTGAGAAAAAATCAGAACTGAAGTGGAATCTTTTTATTTTCTCTAGAAAAAAATAGAATTGATCTGTAACTTGTTTCTTTTCATTGAGACAATTTAGAAGAGAACTTGAAATTTTCTTCAGTTCTTTGAGAAAACTCAGAAATAAAGTGAAACTCTTTATCTTCATGGCAAATATTCACAATCATAGTATAACTTTTTTCTTTTTTTTCTTTGAGAAAATGCAGAAGAGAGCTTGAACTTTTCTTCACTTTATTGAGAAAACTCAGAACTAAATTGGAACTTTTTATCTTCAGAAGAGAACTTGAACTTTTCTTCAGTTCTTTGAGAAAACTCAGAATTAAAGTGAAACTCTTTATCTTCATGGCGAATATTCACAATCATAGTATAACTTTTTTCTATCTTTAATACGAAATTTAGAACCGAACTTTAAATTTTTTTTTCACCTCTTTAAGAAAAAATCAGAACTGAACTGGAATCTTTTTATTTTCTCTGCTTAAAAATAGAATTAATCTGTAACTTGTCTCTTTTCACTGAGAAAATTCAGAAGAAAGCTTGAACTGTTCTTCACATCGTTGAGAAAACTTAGAATTAAAGTGTAACTTTTTATCTTCATGGCGAATATTCACAATCAAAGTGTAACTTTTTTCTATCTTCTATGGAAAAACTTAGAACAGAACTTTAAATTTTTTATGTCTTTGAGAAAATTAAGAACTGATGTGGAACCTTTTTTATTTCCTTTGGAAAAAATTAGAATTGAACTGTAACTTTTTTGTTTTCTTTGAGAAACCTTAGAATTAAAGTGGAACTCTTTACCTTCATGGCGAATATTCGAAATCAAAGTATAACTTTTTTCTATCTTTTACGAGAAATTTAGAACAGAACTTTAAATTTTTTCACCTCTTTGAGACAAATCAGAACTGAAGTGGAACATTTTTATTTTCATCGGAAAAATTACAATTGATCTGTAACTTTTTTTAGAAAATTCAGAAATGAAAAGAGGAACCCTTTTGTTTTGAAAAAACTAGAAACTAAACCCCAACTTTATTAAAAAAAAAATCAAATATTATTAATATAATCACATGTATTTTAGACGTGGGTGTTCTTATTTCTGAAAACTAAAAACCCAACTTTATTAAAAATCACATAATATTAATCACATGTATTTTAAACGTGGGTGTTCTTATTTCCGAAAACTAAAACCCAACTTTATAAAAAAATAAAACATTATTAATAAAATCCCACGTATTTTAAACGGGGGTGTTCATATTTCTGGAAACTAAAATCCCACTTTATTAAAAAAAATCAAGTTTTATTAATAAAATCACATGTATTTTAAACGTGGTTGTCTCTCTCGTCGGCGCCTATCGTCGGCGGCGATCGGTCGGTCTGCCTGCGTGGCGCCGGGGTTTACCTGAATCACCACAATCACTATACCTTTTTGTAATCAATTGCAACTGATTTTCATCACTGATGTCAAATGAAAAGCATTCTCATTGAAAAAAAATGATTCTCCTAGACTGTCAATGGTAAAAACCAATTGTTATCAAACAGTTCGTAGTAACGAACAGTAAGTAAGGAGCGACCCGGCTCAATAATAACTGAAACTCTAAAAAACGGAATTTTGATACCAATAAATACATCAAAACAATCAGATTTTTCTGCTGATTTCATATATGTAAGTTTCATTAACCCGTCAAACGTTACAAGCCTGAGAAAATTTGCCTTATTTTCAAAAAAAGAGGGAAACACTTTCCGAAAGTCATAGAATCTAAATGAAAATCAAACCATCAGATTCAGCGTATCAGAGAAGCCTACTATAGAGATTTCAAGCTCCTATCTGCCAAAATGTGGAATTTTGTATTTTTTTGCAATTGGGGGGATTGAACAGAATTCCTATGCAAAATTCTTTATATATTTCTTGCTTTCTCTTTTATATCTCAATTGTACGCTTGGAGTTGTTAAGGGTAATTGCCTCGGTAAATTTTCACCGGGATTGAATTGTCTAGAGAATATATCCGTGGGAAGGATATTTCTCCGTGAAGGTGGGGCCAGATTTCCTGGGATTGTTTAAAAAACGATCAGAAATTAAATAAAAAAACAAGTTTTTTCAACTGAAAATAAGGAGCAACATTAAAACTTAAAACGAACAGAAATTATTTCGTATATGAAGAGATTTGCACCCTCCTCAACACCTCACTCTTTGCGCTAAAGTTTGAATTTCGCCCCAATTCTTTAAGAACGACTGCTGAAACACTATTTTCGTTTAACTGGAATAATAAGAAGTTTTTTTCAAAAGTACTAAAAAACTTTAGCGTAAAGAGCGAGGTGTTGACAAAAAGGCAACTTCCTTCATATATGTAATATTTTTTTTTCTTTTTAAGTTTTAATGCTGCTCCTTACTTTCAGTTAAAAAAACTTGTTTTTTTTATTTAATCGGTTATAACCCTACTCGTCTGTAGTCAGATACGAAGCAATTCAACAAGAATCTATATTTTGCTGTTTTCAAATGTTATTTTGAAACAATACAGAGAAAAATGTTAAATGATGATATGTAAATGGTTGTTGTTAAATGTCTAAAAACTGTAGAAATACTTGTAATTGACAGTGCCATCTATTTTCTCTTTTATAAGATATATTCAAACGGTGGCAAGCTTCACTCAATTTTATGCCTTCGTTTATTTCAAAGTTAAAATAGTAGGTGGGGGGTTGTAGAAGCTGGACAAAGAAGGGGCAACTACCCTTGTGACTTCACTTTACCCTTTTTAGACCAACTATTTTGTTTAATGGAAAGCTTCCCAAGTACCCCTAGCATATAGACAGAGACAGTATCCTTTATTAGCTGTATTAGCTGTCAAGAAATTACAAATCCTGATAAATCAGTTATTAGCCATACTCAGAACACTTTTTACCAATTGGGATCCGGTGGTCTATCAAAAAGAAAACTATTATATTGCCACGAAATAAGCAATGATTATTTAAAAGTGGACGCTAATGATGGACAACTAAAATCTTAAAAGAAAAAGCCCAAAACTGTGATTTTTTGCCAACTCAGGAAATTTAAGTACCGCAAGAATCAGACTTCCAAGGACAGCTATATTATTAAAATACGGCGTAAGTATGTTTTTTGTCACGCATTTCCACCCTTTACCTCCTCCAGAACCGCTAGTTTTCTTGAACTAGAAAGACTGCTATACTAGGCGAATGGAACTTTAACTAATAGATCAACATTCGAAACCATTGACCACAAAGGGTTTTCAAAGCCTCTACATAACATTCTTCCCAATTTTCGAGGTTTCATAGAATCTACAGAAATAGGTACAAATTTGGGACTATCGCAGAGGCTGGTGTCCTGGAAGTAATCTTGCCAAGGTTTAGGGTCCAAGGACTTTTCAAAGTTAAGAGTTGTATTTACGTTGGTCGTAGCCATTTGATGGTGTATTTGGCAAGTAAAAGTACTCAATTTAGCCTAATTAGGTAACGAATGTTTAAGTGTACAGTTTTCTAGATTTGTTGCTTCATGGGCACAATTCGCCGTATCTTTGTCACATAGCTCTGCTGTTTCCAGGTGAAATGTTCCGTGGGCTCAGGATAAACAATGTACTGACCTTGCAAGACAGAAATCTACAATATTTGGAAAAAAAAATTATTACTGGGAAAATAGGCATTGTGTTAGGCAGACATTCTAAACTTTACACCCCCTCCTCCAAAAAAACACTGCACAGTTCTTCATCGTCAAAAAGGTTCCACGGATAAAGATCCTAAAGTTTGACTAAAGACGCTTAAGTTTTACTTTTCTTTTCACAATTCTCTACGAAAGACCGCTCAAACACAAGGGCCGTTGAATTTGAATGAGATGTATTTTTAAAGAGCTTTAAGACTTTATTGCAAAGGGTAAGAGTTTAGGAAGGGGCAACCCCCTTAACATATTGAATAAATTCAGTTCGTTCTAAGTTTTGATATTACTCCTTACTTTCAGATGAAAACCGTAACCTCTATAGCTCACGCTGTTTTGATGATGCTGGTAAAGAATATCACGGGTTTCTTTGTTACAATAAATAGAGGATGTTGCAAGGAAAGGTTTAAGTGAAATAGGATATTCTCGGGAGGGTGTAAAGAGGGAGGCTTTGAACATATTGGGACGAAGGAGGATCGTGAGTAGCTGTGCTGGCCTCTGACGGCTTCGTGCTGCAGTTAGTTGTTAGTAGTAGTATTAGTAGTAAGTGCTTATTCCACAAGAGTATGACAAGCGTGGTGCCAATTTGCGAAAATTTAGAGAGAAGGGGCAAGGATATTTCTTCGTTATTTTTTAGAATTAAATTACCAAGATAGAGGTTTTATTTAATCTAGGGAGGGACAATTCTTAAGGGCATTTCAACGAAAATACAAAAAAGTTTTTTTTTAATCCACAGATTAGGCCTCATTGGCTTTACAAAACAATTCATATACGTGGAGGGGGAGGGGTCATATTCATATACGGGCAGGGGGAGGGGTCCAATCATAGGTTCTACTGGTTGGAAATTTCATATCAATTTATTATACTTTAGTTTTTACACATTTTTGAATAATTACTTGTTTTCTTACGATGCTAGGACATAATACTATTAATATTATTATCTTTTGAAAAACCCGTCCTCAAAGAAAGGAAAAGATGGAGCAATAAACGAAAAAGAAGAAGAAAAACACACCAAGTGTGAAAGCAAATACATAAAAAAACACAACGAATACATTTTAACTACTAGGCCAGTACCGAAGACCATGGATGGTTCAACTTCGTCAAACGGGAATTATAATCACGAATTTGCTTTTTCACAGCTATAATGGAGTCAAAAATGCTGAATTTTCTAACTAGATAAGAGTTGAGGGTCCAACGGAGAAAACGTAAAAGATATATTGCGAACCGGAAGAAAACTGAACAAATTTTTGACTTGACAGATTTTGTGAGAATTTTCCAAAACGCCGATAAGTACAGATAATGTGGTAGAGCAACAGAGCTGAAAAATTTCGAAGGAAGACAGCGGTTGAAGTGTAACTTATTCGTTACAAAAGAAGCATATGGTAACCCAACTCTACGTTCAATGCGAGCAATTAATAGTTGTCGCGTGTGCATTATTGACCAACCAATGGGAAGGTAAGTGATATGATCTACTGGCATAATCCTACTATTTCCGAGAGAAATATCCCCAGGCGACGCTTGCTTCCAGTTGAAGAATGTGACTTCGGACTTTTCAGCGTTGAACTGAAAACCTAGTTTTGCATAATCAGATTGTAGCGTTGCGAAAATCTCGCTATTGCGCTGGATAGTACGACTCAAACTCAGAATGTCGTCTGCATAACATATGAAAGATAAATCAAGACCGACAAAGATGAAAGATACGGGAACAGCTGACTGTGCATCAAGAAATCCAATATTGAAGAGTGAAGGGGAAGAAATAGCACCTTGACGGGTACCTTTTTCGACGTTGACAAAAATATCAGGGGTTGGTGCGTGGACTTGAGAGCCGTCAGTTTTAGATAATGTCCGAAGTATTAGGTCAACTTTAAGACGACAATACATGTCTCGAAGTGCTCTGATACATGAAGGGCTCACTCCACGTTTTGCTGCATATCAGGGGTTGGTGCGTGGACTTGAGAGCCGTCAGTTTTAGATAATGTCCGAAGTATTAGGTCAACTTTAAGACGACAATACATGTCTCGAAGTGCTCTGACATATGAAGGGCTCACTCCACGTTTTGCTGCATCGAGTAGCATAGCGGCACGAATGAGAGAATCGGAACGCTTTAAGAACACCGTGCCTGTCTAGCACGAGAGTTTCACCTGATGCATCAGCATCGATCAATACGTTCGCGACAACCGACAAAGCGTGAGCACAACCGAGAAGGGGCTGGAATCCAAATTGGTAAGGTGGAACATAGCATTTCGCGTTCATATGATCAATGAACATAAGATTGAAAAGCTTACAGGAGGTAGTAGCCACCGTTATAGGGTGGAAAGAAGGGCACTGGATGGGAGGTTTAACTTTCTTTGGAATTGGAGTGAGATCTCCAATCGAGAAAGAAGAAGGTACAACTCCTTTGGTAACAATCATCTGCGTCAAAAGAGCAATATGGTTTACCAGCAGCTCACTTCTACGCAGAATGTGAAGAGCACTCACTTTATCGATGCCAGAAGATTTCTTACGTTTTAGGCGTTGGATTTCTTGCAGTATAGAATCAACCGAAACAACAAAATTATTGGTAAAACAACTAGACAGAAATTTATCAAGCTTATCTTCATATTCGGACTGTAGGGCGGCATCTGGCGAGGAGAATTCAGCAGAGAAGTACGAATTCCACTCGGAATCAGGAATATCTTGAGCAGATAGGCAGGCGTTAGGAGGATCTCTTTATACATTTCTCCAGAAGGAAGGTTGGGACAGAGAAGCTTGCTGGGACGTCTCTTCAACTAGCTGGTTCATGTGGATAGATAGTTATCGTGCAAACTTTCTTTTGGTAGAAAGACGGACGGTCGGTCACACTGGAGCCACAATTGGTACCAAAATTTGGATTTTCTCCAAGCTACAACTAGGCTCGGATTACTGAACCAATACTTCGTGACACTCCGACGTATACGTTTAAAGATATAGCGGCTTTTTCTGCGCATCGCAGGGCATGACAAATTTGTGCAAGATAGATATCTAGTAACGCCTTTATTTTATTTGCATCAGCTTGCGGATTTCTCATGAGCAGCTGGAACGGAACATGAATTTTGTGTAGGACAGAAAAGATCACCTTATTGAGAAAGGTGAAAAAAAAATGAAAAACACTTTTTTAAATGTTTTCATTTTTATAACTTTAAGAAATCAAAAATTAATTAAGATTTTAAGGAATAAATATCAGCATATGTATGTTAAACTGACAATGCACATTTTTTCAGTAAATTCATTTGAATTTTGTTCAGTAAAGTACAAATTGTATTCTGGCTTTTAGAAAGCATAGGGGTTTAGAACCCTACTCATATTAATTTTGGGCTTGACTTTGTGATTTATTTTAGTTTCTGTTCGTTTTTAGGTTTCATTTATTTACTGACACTGAATTGTGGTAGTTGTACACTTGGTAGATTATTTGACTCTATTCTTGTTTATTTTTGGTTTAATTGAGTTATTTACTTTTTTTTTATAAAACTTATTTTGTGGATTTTTTTTTAAATTAATTTCAATAAAAGACCATAGGGAATCAAAATTGTCTTACTGTATTAACAGTCTTACTGTATGAACGAGATTCCATCCAAAAAGAGGTGTTTGCAGTATGAACTCTCAATCAAGACAATTAAAAGTAGTTCTGTAGCTAGAAATAATTATAATAAGAATGTAAAACATTCAACACTCGGAAGGCGTTTATAGTTGAAGTTTTTGTGAAATAGTTTAGATGAATAGTCTCTGGTGTCAATTGAGAACTGTGACATGGACTTTATCTTCTTTTATTAGGCTATCTTGGTATATTTTGTCGACCCCCCCCCCCTTGGACCAATTTTTAGTTCTTTGGGCGGCTGTTAAACAAGGGTTGTTAATTCGTCTGGTATAATAAATAAACTAAGTATTCAATAAATCAAAAACTACAGTGTGGTAGCATTATTTTGGAAGTAGGCCAACTTATATCCTAGAGACAGGGACATGCACAAGAGGAGGGAGCTGCGGTGCCCGGGCCCTGAAACCCTAAATTTTTCGCAATTTTTAGAGACTGCTTATTCAAAGTGTCAACTTTTCTTTATACCCCCCCCCCCCCTCCGCAAACAAATTCTGCACTTAGACCGTCATAGGAGGTAAAATAAATTATTAGGTTTAGTTATAAAAAAAAAACAGGTACTAGCCTACGATTAGAGCTATTGAGAAGGAAACATGTTAAGAAAACAATTCTTACTTCATAATACGCATCGAAATTATCATTAACATATTTTGAAGGTTTTTCCACTATATTTTACCCTCCCCCCCCCAAAGCCCCCCTAATCTGCAAATATATAGCCCAATTATGTATTTTGCCGCTTAATATGCAAATATATAGCCCAAATTATTATCATTTATAAAATTGTTTGAGTACTTTTCAATTAGCTGGTACCACGCGAGTCAAGTTGGGTTAATGCTAATGAAATAAAACAAAAATGATGAAAATATAATAAATTAAAAACAAATTTGGGCTTTATATTTGCACATTAAGGGGGGTGGGGTAAAGCATAGCATGTAATAAACACACAACCTAACCTAGGTACCTTTTTCCCCCTAAGCCCCAAAAAACAATAGTCTAAATGTTTTAAACGCAATGACAAACCACGGTTTGCGATCCAATTCTCTATTGAAAGATGTCCGTTTGACTAGTTTCCTTTAGCATCTTCCCGATACAATATATCGCGTGGGTACCAGCTAATTGAAAAGTACCATTATTTGCGCAATAGAATAATAATTAATATCAATGTATTATAATATCCATATCTATGATTCATATTATATTAAATTTTTTACTATTATACATCTTCATAGAGCCTAATTACTTTTTTCCTTATAATGCTAGAATATAATATATTTAGAACTTGGATAATGTTATAATAATGGCTTCACTTAAATAATTTAGATCCATGGTCCCTGCGGTCCGTGCTGCTAACTGGGAAGTTAGATTTTACCTTCTTTTATTATTTTAGTACATTTTTGTTGCCACTCCTAGAAGGAAAGTTATAGTCGGGATGGCTATTAAACTGGGGTTGTTATTTCGTTAATAAGTCAGTTATTTGCTCATACTAGGCTATTCTGATATTTAGATACGCCGCAACACGTATATTCTTTGATGTTGCAACCTTGGTCGTGTAATAACATACGTTATTTCGGTTGGTTCAAGTTCGTAAGAATAACAGTGAGGGAGGAAAACGCTAGGGTAGAAGGGGATTAATAGATAAATGAATAAACCTTCCTGACGGTTATCCGTCAGGATAACGATCTAAAGATTATGGGACAATAAGAAAGATTGCAAAAGATACAAAACTGGGAATGACACATAGAGCGAGATTTTTATAAGGGGGGGGGGGATTAGTGCTAAAAGTAATGTTAAATATGAATAAGCCGCTTTTTGTTATTTTTTGTAGCCATGGCCCATGCGGCTTTAGAGCATTAAATATCTAATATCATTTATGTGTACTGTTGTTTGTCTTGCTTTTACGATTATTATGGTATTTAATTGTCACTGCTATGTACTATGTGTTTTTATCGTTATGTATTATTATCATGTGTTATAATTTTGTGTGCAGGATCTTGTTTTTCTTTTTTGTCATGACCCAAAAAGACTCTCGTTTTGCAATAATATATATATCTACCTATCTATTGTATTTATCAGGCTACATCATTAAAGCATAATTAGGCTACATTGGTCAAAACTTTAAACATTTTTTTTTTTAGAAAATTCCTCGGGTTTTGTATCCCAATCAGGCTTCGATTGTGTCTTCGATTTTGGGAATCCATGGGTGGGATTCTGTTTTAAGACCAGACCTGATGATTTCTGAGGATGTTCGTTTGCACTATAAAAAACGTCTTATGCTTGGTTCTCCCCAAATCCGATACAAATGTGGTTGCAAACCATGCACTATTCGCGTATACGATTTTCGCATTCATTGTGAAATGTTTTTCAAACTAGGCCGCAGTTTACCCATGCTCTACCGAGTGGCGGATTCAAGGGTGATTTCAGGGGCACGTTCATCCCTCAAAAGACAAAAAGTTTCCCTAATCAGAGGTATGGAAAAGTGAAAATGTAGATAGGGGGAGGGGGGGCATTATATATTTCTCACCTGGGGGACCAACAGTACGTACGTTTAAATAATACCATCAAAACTAACCTAGAAGTTTTGTTTTTTGTTTACATTACAGAGGAGGAGGAGGGCTAAACCCCCACCTAAACTATGCAACTAGTGGATGAGTTGTCTCCAATTACGACCACAATAAGACGAGAAATTAATTATGAATCACGGCTCATGTATTCTATCCATATAGAATCTAGATTAAAGCAAAAATCAGAAAGAGTCGGCAATGAGTATTACCCCCCCCCTAATGTGCAAATATCGGTAAATTTTCGGCAGTTCATATTATTGACTTAAGAATAAAGTGAACATACTACTCGATGTCTTTTTTATGCTCTTTACGAATATAATAATCATTTTTGTCGGAAATGAATTCTACCCCAACCCCTATATATACCAATTCAGGGTATATATTTGCACATTAGGGGGAGTGGGGGAGTTTAAACTTACCTATCATTTGTATCAGACATAAACTTTACCCCCCCCCCCCCAATGTGAAAATAGAGACCCTGAATTGGTATACATAGGGGTGGGGGTTAAATTCATTTCCGACAAAAATGATTGTTATATTTGTAAAGAACATAACAAAGGCATCGAGAAGTATGTTTACTTTATTCGTAATTCGGTACAATACCATTATATGGGCCTCTCGGGTTAATCACTATAGACTAGGCAATGATAAAACCCGTTTTTGACGTCTTAACTGTTATAGAGGGAATGATAGCAGGCAATGATAGCAAGTTTTTAATTGCGCATACGATATTAAACTCTGTTTTTTTTTCGGGTTTAGGGGGAAATAGGTACCTAGGTTAGGTTACGTATTTAATATATGCAATGCTTTACCCCCACCTCCACCCCTAATGCGCAAATATATAGCCCAAATTTGTTTCTAAACGATTATATATTCATCCTATTTTATTTTATTTCATTAGCATTAACCAAACTTGACTTTTTAGAGAGGCCCATATAATGGAATAGTACCCGTAAGTCTACACTATGAACTGCCGAAAGTTTACCCAAATATGTACCATAAACTGTATGGATTTTCAATTATTTTGACAAACTGTTCCATTAATTTGAAGAAAAGAGTAACTTACGGCCAGAGTATATACTGTCTCATTAGGGGGTGGGGGGGGCGGGGTTAGTTGAAAAATTCAGTTCCGATGCAAATGAGGGTTTATTTGGATACAGGATGAAATTCTAATTCTAATGGTATTTCTTAGCTATATCATTAGTCAGTTAATCGGTAAAATTTACCTATTATTCCCAAGGCTTGTCTATTGTCTCCTAAGTAAGACTCAATCAATGAAAATCACTAATTAACAAAACAAACTCACCGATTATATTTGGTACATAAAACAGAATGTCCGTCCTCATATTCTATTACCTTACTAACCAACAAACGTAATCCTCATAAACATGCTTGAAGACAGACATCTTGGCTACGGATCAATACAATCATTTTCCTTTCATTAAAAAAGTTGAAATACAAATTGCAACAACTGCCGTTCGGTTACAGCTTTACCTGGCAATTCAATTTGATAAGAAAAATCGATTTTATAATCGACCTCCATATTACGGCTGCGAAATTTCAAAACACGATATGTGATTCTTTTTATCAATTTGTTATTTGTAACACAGGGGATTGCTCACTTATAAAAATCGTTTAGCCTACACGATGTGATGACTACTACTCATACTGGAACTGTGCCAAATGTGACGGAGCAGGTGGCACTCCGAGGATGCAAACACATTTATTTGCAAAAGAGCGAGAAAACTTGTAAGAGAGGTAACTGGCGCTGGTTTCCAAAAAACATCATAAGCGCTATCTATCGTTAGGCGACTATGTTTGACCACAGGTTTCTGTCCCAGTGGTAGCATTTTAACGTCAACTAATCTACTAGAATACCAAGACATTCCCTGGCCAAACTAAGCCTACTTTGTGCCAACTTAAAACAATCCTTACTTAAAACAATCCTTTTGACTTAAAACAATCCTTCAAAGTAAAAAATGTTGATTAATTATCACATAAACAGGTCAGCTTTAATCCTATTAAATACAGAAAACAAGTTTTTTTTTAACTGAAAGTAAGGAGCGACATTAAAACTTAAAACGAACAGAAATTATTCCGTATATGAAAGAGGCTGTCCCCTCCTCTTCGCCTCGCTCTTTACGCTATAGTGTTTTATTGTTTTAACAAATAAAGTTGTGAGACAGAGTCAAACTTTAGCATAAAGAGCGAAGCCTTGAGGAGGGGACAGCCCCTTTCCGATACGGAACAATTTCTGTTCGTTTTAAGTTTTAATGTCGCTCCTTTCTTTCAGTTAAAAAAACTTGTTTGTTTTACTTAGTTTCTAACATTTTTGAATTAATGCAGGTTTTGATTTTGTTTCACCGTACATGAACAATTAATACGAAATTTGCATATTAATTTCATTTTTTTGGCTAAATGGCTTTCTCGAAAGTTGTTAAGTTTTATTTAAGAACGTTTTTATTAGTAATGAACATACGTGAGTAGTGGGGGCATTTCAGGTCCCGTGACATGCCCTGCCCAGATTCCGACAACAGCCTTCTGACGTCACAGCAGCCCTGGCAAGAATTCCATGGGAGCCCTGTTTCTAGGCAAGATTTCCGACCCTGACGTCACAACACACCCTCGCCTTTAAATAGATCCATAGGAAATTAACATGGGATTCCCGTGACATGCCCTCTAATGTCACGACACGCCCTCTCCTTGAAACAGTCAGATAGGGAAATTAACATGGGATTTGGCTTCCCCTTAGCAAGCGCCATTTTATCGATTCTTCTTCAGTATGGACAGGATATTTAACAAGTAGTAATAATAGGAAATTAACATAGGATTTCTGCAACATTCACAGATAAATTAACATGGGATTTTAAATGGAGCCCTCTGACGTCACACGGCACACCCTCGCCTTGAAACAGCCAGATAGGGAAATTAACATGGGATTTGGCTTCCCCCTAGAAAGTGCCATTTTTACCGATTCTTCTTGAGTTTGGTCAGGATATTTTACAAGCAGTAATAATAATTGGAGATTAACATGGGAATTTAAAGGGCTAGATAGGAGAGCTCCTAATCCCTCGAACCTGAGCAAAGCGCTCACTGGTCCTATTAAAAGGATCACTGTTGGCAAGACCCCCACGACACACCCCTCTGGACTCCAATAACATCACATGACTTACCCCCTCTTAAACGGTCAGGTGTAATATGCTTGACATAATTTCATGTAACCTTGCGTTAGGGACCCATGGGGAATCCCTGCTTGTAACTTAACGACAGCACAAACCATATGTGAAATCACGTAATGACAGCGCAACCATCACTGTCACGTAATGCAGTTTTGGCGTTTTATTTTTCGCGCGAAATGTTCAAAGAATTTTTTCTTTCTTTTAACTTAATGACGGCTGTAATGACGGCGCGTATTACTGTAACGTAATACTTTTTGTCATTTTTTTCGCCCGAAACGTTTAAAACATTTCTATTTTTATTCTTTAGTCTTTTCTAGTCTTGTCCTCGCTAGGGCTTGAATGTCATGTTTCTTCGAGTGGGAAAGCGCTCCAAGCAACACAACTCAACTCCCATTCCTAATATTCTGTCCTAGTCATTATATTCTAGAAAATACACATTCCCGTGACGTCATAAGGCACGTCTCTGTCTATTCAATAGCACATCGGGCGGGATTCCAAGCTCATGTCGATCTTCTCCTTGGAAGGTGTAAAATCAATTAATAAAAATGAGTTTTCACCTGGTTGTTTAGTAATAAAGGTGAGAGGTGACTACAAGATGCTTAAGTTGTTTAAACGATTAAGTATTGAAGATTCATCCTAAAAAATAAATCATAAAAACACAGACTTTGTAAATAAAAGTTTTATTATTTCAAACAAATTTACAAACAATATTAAAAACAAAGAAAAAACAGTTAAAAAAACGACAAACAAAAAATAAAACGCGATAAAACGCTTATCGTAATATATGCAAAAAGAACCGTGTATTATAGAATGTCAGGGCTCCTAACAGCTAATTCCAAAGGGAGCGAGCTTGTTGTTAAGTCTTTTCTTAGGAAAATTGTCCATTATTGCAAAACTTAATCTTAACTAGCTGAAACAGTTCATAACTTCTTCATTTTAGTCACATCACGCGGGTAATCAAGGAAACTTTAATACATTTTTTCTATTTTTCTGTCTTTTCTTACAGAAACGGACCTTTATTACTTAGTATTAACTAGCTGAAATAGTTCATAAATTCTTCAATTTTAGTCGTTTCTATTTTTGTATGTTTTCTTGGAGAAATGGCCCCGCTACGCAAATTACGCCACAGTACCACGTTATTACTGCTCTGTGACACCTTGCGACACCTGTCATCAACATTTTAAGCGTCTCTTAATGTTTGAACGGTCTCAATGGAAATATTTTTAATTGCATATTTAAAATCGCTATTTACCAGCGATTCCCGGCACTGTACAACACTATTACTACTCTGCGACACCCCGTGTGTTAAAAATTATGCTTCGATCTGGTGATTCTCGTTTTTCGCAACCCAGACCACTCCTGATAACCTTCAAAATGCTCCACACCTCCATGGCATTACGCGTCTGCCCCTCCAAATTCCACGTCGAGTTGCCCAGTCACCCCCTCCCCCCTCTAGGATATTTTCAACTTTTCTCAGCGAAAATATGCTCAGGAGTCTAAATTAATCAGTATATTTTTGATCAGTAGGAACTCGACGTTTCATTGCTAGAGCGTGCTACTCCAAGCAATACACGCCACAGTATCGCACTATTACCACTCTGTGACACCCTCTGACTGCCCCTTCATAATTACTTAGGACATTTTTCAGATATTTCCTGTTAAAAATTACACTTCAGCTATTCATTCAAGTTTTTGCAAGTTTTTGCAATGATGTTCCCTAAGGCATCCCCACACCATCTCAGCTCTACCCACTTGCCCCTCTCTAATCCATGTGGCATCCTCCCATTCATCAGCCCTAGGATATTTTCAACCCTTTCACTCTGAAAATTAGCTTCTGATTATAAATCAAAACTGTTTTTTATTTTAACAGCAGAAACTTGGTATTTCACTACTAGAATGTGAAGCTCCAAGGCGATTCTTACCACAGAGTATTTATACATTTCATGAACGAGCCTACTCATTATTTCTACTGGTTTTATAAAAATTGGCAGCATGATGACACCCTGTGAAACCCGTCATTATCATTTATTGCATTTTTCTAACGCTTGAATACCCCCAATGGACATGTTTTCTATTGCTATTATTTTCCGACAATTCCCAACCTGTTCCACGCTATTACTAGTCCTCTGGCACTCTCTGACAGCCCCATCTTAATTCCTATGACATTCTCCACATATTTTCCTACTACAAATCCTACAATAAATCCATTGGTTCATATTATCGCAACCCAAGGCTCCGTAAAACACCATCTAAATTCCCTTGCTGTGCCACACATTTACTGGCCCCCTAGCCCTCTCTGACACCCCATCCTCATTATGAAGGTATTTTCAGACATTTCTTGTTAAAAATCACACATTCAATCTATTGATTCATGTTTTCGCGACCCAACCCTACGTGATAAACCATCTAAATTCCCATCCTGTGCCACACTATTACCGGCTCCCTGGCACTCTCTGACAGACCATCCTCATACCTAATATATTTTCAGACATTTCATGTTGAAAATTATACATTTAATCCATTGATTCATGTTTTCACAACCCAATCCTACGTGATACACCATGTCAATTCATACCACCACGCCACAGCTCTCTGGCAACCCTCTGACTTTCTCTAATCATTTTTAAGAGATTTCAAAATTTTTTTTTCAATAGGGTGATAACCCCACTTCTGAACCCCGGCTAAAACGCTTCCACATCCAATTCTTCTGCCCCCCTGGTACATCTGACTCCAGCTCCATCTACCCCTTCTCCGATTCCAACTCCGAATCCGGCTCTGGATGCATGAGTTCCAGATTCACCACTTTAAACCCCGATTCCAAAATTCCAATTCCATCAATTCCATACCAAGTTCTGACATTTCCAAGATTTTGTATGCGGCTACCTCCATGATAATCTATGGCTGCTCATCGACAATAGCTAGTTTTTTATTCGTTTTTGAGCAGTTTCATTTGTACATAGGAATGATCAACACTCAAACCTTATTTTAAGAGGTGAAAATGAAAATTTTCAAGAAAGTGTACGCTCATGATGAAGTTATCGCAGCATTGAATGCCAAGAAAGATAAATATTTGAATTATTAAGGAAGTGTTAATGGGGATCTTATTGAAAATAAGTGTGTTTGTTGCCATGACAGTGGGGATTTAAACTCCATTGGATTACCGAAAAAATTCAACATTACTAGTGGTGGATATACCAGAGTTAAATTTCCAGAGTTGATAGTGCTCAAAAAGAATGTGAGCATTAAACTTCTAGTTGATGATGATGGCAAACTTCTTGCTTATGCTATTGGTAACACATTACCTGTTAGTCGATCTTATCGCCATCTTTCTGGGATTAGCATTCAAAAGAAGACAAGAAGAAGACGACAGGCTTACCCTTTTATCAGTACCATAAGCCATATCCTATCCAGGTGCCAAAATTGCAAACTATGTAAAAATAACATCGCAATAGATAGGGAAATCGCAAGTAAAGTAAAAAGAGCACTAGCAGATATTATCAGCAAGGACATTAAAAATGAATTGACGAAAAACAACGCATCAGCAAACATTACTGCTACCGTCATGGGCTACCAACAAATGCAGTCCATGAAGTCGGTATTATTGAAGATAAATTGTATGACAAGGCTTTTAAAGTTGTGTATACCCCCAAAATGGTAATATATGACATGTGAAGAGAAAACATGACGACGTATTTTATGAATAGATTTAAGGTATTCATTTCTTATGATAATATTCGACACACAATTGTTTAAATAAAAATATTGTATTGCATTACCTTGTCTTGTTTCCACTATTTCTAGGGTACGCTATCAACTGCGAGAAAATTCAGAAGAGAACTTGAACTTTTCTTCACTTCTTTGGAAAAATATTCATAATTAAAATGGAACTTTTTCTATTCTCTGGAACAATAAAAATAAACTTTAACTTTCAAGATGTTCTACAGAAAAATTCAGAACTGAACTTGCTTTTTTTGAAAAGTTCAGGACTGAAGTGGAACTTTTTTCTCTTCTTTGAGGAAATTCAGAATCGATCTGGAATTTTTTTTCTCTTCTTCGTCAAAAAGTTCAGAATTGGAGCATAACTATTTTATCTTATACCGAAAACTTAGAAATAAAGTGAGGCTTTTTTGTCTTCATTGAGAATATTCAGAACAGAACTTGATCTTTTTCCTCTTCATTGAGAGAAAATTCCAAACTAAAGCATAACTCTTTCTTCTTTAGAAAAACTCAGAACTGAAGTGTAACTTTTTGGTCCCTTCTTCGGAAAAAATTCAGAGTCGAAGTTCAAAATTTTTTCTCTTCTTTGAAAAAATTCAAAATTAATATTTTTCTCTTCTATGGAAAAATAAAAAAAAAGTTTAACACTTTTCTTCCATGGAAAAATTCAGAAGAGAACTTCAACTTTCCTTCTCTTCTTTGAGAGAGTTCAGAATTTAAGTAGAACTATTCTTCTTTGGGGGAACTCAGAACTGAGGTGTAACTTTTTCTATTCTTCGGAAAAAATCCAGAATCGGAGTTTAATACTTTTTTCTCTAGTTTGGAAAAATTCAGAATTTGAACCTTAACATTTTTTTTCTCTTTTTTGGAAAAATTAAGAAGAGAACTTGAACTTTTTTTTCTTTGAAAAAATTTAGAACTTAGGTAGAACTTTGTAACTTCTTTGATGAATCACAGAACAGAAGTATATATTTGACAAAAAAAAATCACAATCGAGGTTTAAGCTTTTTATATCCTTTCTGTGGAAAAATTCATTAGAGAACTTGAACTTTTCTTCAATATTTTGAGAAAACTCAGAATCAAAGTGGAAATTTCTCTCTTCTTTGGAAAAAATTCAGAATCGAAGTATAACCTTTTCTATCTTCTACGGAAAATTAGGAATCAAAGTGAAACTTTTTCGCTTCCTTGAGAAAATTCAGGACTGAAGTAGGACTTTTTTCTTCTTTGTGAAAATTCAGAATTGAACTTGAAATTTATTTTATTCATTGGATATATTCGGAATCGAAGTGTAACTTTTTTTCTCTTAGTTGAGAAAATTCAGAAGAGAAATTTAACTTATCTTCTTATCTTTGAGAAAATCCAGAAATAATTCTGAGTTTTCTCAAAGGATTGAAGAAAAATTCAATTTCTCATATGAATTTTTCCACAAAAGGGAGAAAAAACTTACACTTCGATTCTGAATTTTTTCAAAGACATACTTCTGTTCTGTGATTCATTAAAGAAGTTACAAAGTTCTAGTTAAGTTCCGAATTTTTGCAAAGAAGAAAAAAAGCTCAAGTCCTCTCCTGAGTTTTTCCATAGAAAAAAAAATGTTTAAGTTCGATTCTGAGTTTTTTCCAAAGAAGAGAAAAAAGCGTTTAACTCCGATTCTGATTTTTTCCCGAAGAATAGAAAAAAAAGTTACACCTCAGTTGTGAGTTCCCCCAAAAAAGAAAAAGTTCTACTTAAGTTCTGAATTTTCTCAAAAAAGAGAAGGAAAGTTCAAGCCCTCTTCTGAATTTTTACATGGAAGAGAAGTGTTAATCTTCGTTTATTAGTTTTTTCCATAGAAGAGAAAAACATTAATGTTCAATTGTGAATTTTTCCAAGGAAGAGAAAAAATTTTGAACTTCGACTGTGAATTTTTTTCCGAAGAAGGGACAAAAAGTTACACTTCAGTTCTGACTTTTTCTAAAGAAGAAAGAGTTATACTTTATTTCAGAATTTTCGCAATGAAGAAAAAAGATCAAATTCTCTTCTGAATGTTCTTGCAGTTGATAGCGTATCCTAAAAATAGTGGAACCAAGACAAAGTAATGCAATAAAATATTTTTATTGAAACAATTGCCTTTCTATTATCATCATAAGAAATTTACGCCTTAAATCTACTCATAAGACACCGTCATGTTTTCTCTTTAGATGTCACATATTACCATTTTGGGGGTATGCGCAATTTCTAACAACCTCGTCATACATTTCAATGTCGACAATACCGGTTTCATGGGCTGCATCTGTTGGTAAACCCATGATGTTAGCAATAAAGTTTTCTGATCCGTCGTTTTTAGTCAATTCATCTTTAATCTCCTTGCTGATAATGTCTTCTAGTTCTCTTTTTATTTTATTTAAAGTTTAAATATCTATTGTGACGTTATTTTTTTTACATAGTTTGCAATTTTTGCACCTGGATAGGATATGGTTTACGATATTGATAGAAGGGTAAGCCTGTCGTCTTCTTCTTGTCATCTTTTGAATTATAATCCCAGAAGATTGCGATAATATCGATCGACAGGTAATATGTTACCAGTGGCATAAACAAGAAGTTGGCCTTCGTCATCAACCAAAAGTCTTTGAGCACTATCAACTCTGGAAATTTAGCTCTGGCATATCCACCACTAGTAATTTTGAATTTTTTGGTAATCCAATGGAATTTATCTCCCTATTGGCATTGCAAGACACATATACATTTCCAATAAGATCCCCATTAACACTTGTTTCATAAATCAAATATTTATCTTTCTTGGCATTTAATACTACAATAACTTTATCATGAGCGCACGATTTCTTGAAATATTTCATTTCTACCTTTTAAAATAAGGTGTGAGTGTTTATCCTTCCAATGTACGATTGATACTGCTCGAAAACAAACAATAAAGTCAAAATGAATTGTAATATGTCTTTAAATAAGGATTTGGGGGAATATTCGCTTAACTCCTTATATACATATTTAATTAGAAATGATTTTACTAATTATATTAAAAAACAGTAAATAACTCCCCTACACCTGGTACGGATAGACCTTCGAGGCTGGCTGCCAAAAAGTCGAGATTAGCTTTAGGAGCTTGTCTGTAAGTGTTTTTTATTCCATTTGAATGAACTGTCTTTTTTCACTTCGTTTGGTGTACCAGTCCTGGTTGAACTTTCTTGAAGTAATGATGTTAAGGCTGTTTTGAAAATTTTAAACAACTTTTTTGAGTTTTATTGATTGAATCTGAATGTGAGTTCCTTTTCTATGTGAGTATTTTTTTCGTTGGTTTTGTTGAGGACGGCCCTTAGGGTTGAAATATTTATCTAAAGTTGCGTTCCACTGTCTTATATAAATATTTTCCTATTGTTCTACTTATTGTTTATGATGGAGAGGCAGTGTGATCATCGTTGCTATTTATTAACGAAAAATAAACTAGCTATTGTTGATTAGCATGCATAGATTATCACGGAGGCCGAAGGCCTCGACCGAGTCCGTTGATTTTGAATTGAAGTGATCATGTATTTTACAATAGGTTGTATAGGTTGCATCAAGACGCTGGGTAACTGTAGGACAGAGAAAAGTCAAGACAGATAGTCCAAGTAATTGAGAGGCAAATGTTTAAATGGCCGGGGCACGGGTAAATGGCAGGAGTATGCATGACTCTCTTATTGGACACATACTTGTCAGGTTATTTTTTGGAAAGGCATGCCTGCCTAGAGTCTTAGGCATGATGATCAAGAATTCAAAAAGAGACAAACAAGGCACACCCGCCTATGGTCTTAAGAAGAATTTAAAATTGACATAGGTGGAAGCATTGTAACCGCATACAAAATCTTGGAAATATCGGAACTTGGTGTAGAACTGGTGGAATTGGGATTATGGAATCGGGGTTAAAAGTTGAGAATGCGGAACTGACGCATCTGGAGCCATATTTGAAGTTGGAAGCGGAGGGAGGCATAGATGGGGCTGGAGTCGGTTGTACTGAGGTGGAAGTCAGCAGAATTGGAGGTGGAAGCATTGTAACCGGGGGTCAGAAGTGGGGTTATCACTATGTTGAAAAAATGTATTGAAATTATTTAGGAATGATAAGAGGATTCAGAGGGATACCAGAGAGCTGTGGCAGAGTGGTGTGAATTGACATGGTGTATCACGGAGGGCTGGGTTGCGAAAACATAAATCAATGGATTGAATGTATGATTTTTAACCATAAATGTCTGAAAATAACCTAGGTATGAGGAATGGGTGTCAGAGAGTGCCAGGAGGCCAGTAATAGTGTGGCTCACATGGAAATTTAGAAGGTGTACGATGGAGGGCTGGGTTGCGAAAACATGAACCAATGGATATAATGCGTGATTTTAAAAAGGAAAATATCTAGAATTTGTCTTAGAAATTAGGATGGGCGTGTCAGAGAGTGCCAGGGTGGCCAGTAATGGTATGACACAGGATGGGAATTGAAATGGTGTATAACGCAGGGGTGGGTGGTAAAAACATGAACCAATAAATTCATTATGTGATTTTTAGCAGGCAAATATCTGGAGCATATCATAGCGATGAAGATTGGGGTGTCAGAGAGTGCCAGAGGACCAGTAATAATGTGGCACAGGTTGGGAATAGTCGTAAAATAATAGCAATGGAAAATATGTCCATTGGGGGTATTCAAGCATCAGAAAAATGCATAAATAGTGATGACGGATGTCAGAAGGTGTCAGCATACTGCCAATTTTTATAAAACCAGTCAAAATACGGAGTAGGCTCGTTCAAGAAATGTTTTAAACACTCTGTGGCATGATTTGCCTTGGAGCATCACATTCTAGCAGCGAAATGCTAAGTTTCTTCTGTTCTAATAAAAAACAGTGCTTAATTTAGATTCAGAGGCTAATTTTCAGAGGGAAAACGTTGAAAATGTCCTAGGACTGATGAATGGTGGGATGCAACTTGGAGGAAAGAGGGACAGGTTTGTAAAGCTGCGATGGTGTGGAGATGCTTTGTGGAGCATCATGATAAGTTTGGCTTGCGAAAACTTGAATGAATGGGCTGAAGCGTAATTTTTAATAAGGAATATTTGAAAAATGTCTTAAGGAATAATGAAGGGGTTATCAGAGGGTGCCATAGAGTAGTAATAGTGTGGTACTGTGGCGTGAATTTCTTGGAATAGCACATTCTAGCAATGAAATGTCAAGTTCCCGCTGTTCAAAATATACTGTTTAATTTAGATTCATGAGCTTATTTTCGGTGGCAAAAATTGAAAATGTCCTAGAGGGGGGTGGGCGATTCAACGTGGATGCTGGAGGGGCAGGCGCGTAATGCCATGGAGATGTGGAGTGTTTTGAAGATTATCATGAATGGCTTGGGTTGTGAAAAACAAGAATAACCGGATTGAACGCATAATTTTTAACGAGAAATGTCTGAAAAATATTTTAGGAATGAAGATATCGAAATAGTGTGGTATAGTGCTGGGAATCATTGCTAAATAATAGCAATAAAAAATATATCCATTTGAAATATTTAAGACACTTAAAATGTTGATGATAGGCGTCGCAAGGTGTCAAAGAGCAGTAATAATGTCTTATTGTGGTGTAGTTTGCATAGCGGGGCCGTTTATCTAGGACAACAAACAAAAATAGATATGACTAAAAATGAAGAATTTATGAACTATCTCAGCTAGTTAATACTAAGTAATAATGGTCTTTTACTCTAAGAAAAGACACAAAAATAGAAACAATGTATTAAATTTTCCTTGATTACCCGCATGCTATGGTTAAAACGAAGAATTTATGAGCTATTTCAGTTAGTTAATACTAAGTTTTGTAATAATGGTCTGTTTCTCTTAGAAAAGACACTAAAATAGAAAAAATGCATTAAATTTTCATTGATTACCCGCGATATGACTAAAATGAAGAATGTATGAACTGTTGCAGTTATTCAAGATTAAGTTTTGCAATAATGGACCATTTTCCTAATAAAAGACATAACAACAAGCTCGCTCCCCCTGGAATTAGCTGTTAGGACCCCCGACTTTGTATAATACACGATTCTTTTTGCATATATTATGATAAGCCTTTTTTCGCGTTTTATTTTTGTTTGTCGTGTATTTTAACTGTTTATTCTGTGTTTTTAATATTATTTGTAAATTTGTTTGAAATAATAAAACTTTTATTTACAAAGTCTGTGTTTTTAATATTTGTTGTTTAGGACGAATCTTCAATACCTAATCGTTTGCGCAATTTAAGCATCTTGTAGTCTCCTCTCGCCTCTATTACTAAATGACCAAGTGATAACTCATTTTAAGTAATCGATTTTACACCTGGCTAGGAGAAGATCAACATGAGCTTGGAATCCTGCCTGGCGTGTCATTGAATAGACAGAGGCGTTTCTTGTGACGTCACGGTAATTGGTTATTTCTAGAATATAATGACTAGGACAGAATATTAGGAATGGGTGTTTAGTTGTTTTGCTTGGAAGTAAGGTCAATTTTCTTCCCACTGGAAGAAAATTGCCCTTACAAGTATACCAGAAAAAAATAACTATACCAAAAAAAGAAAGAAGTAAAAAATAAAAAAGAAATGCTTTGAACATTTCGGGTGAAAAATAAAATGTCAAAAAAGTATGACGTGACAGTGATGTGCACGGTCATTACATAAAAGTGTGCTGACCTTGTATAAAGTGTCTGTCGTCATTATGTTTAAAGAAAAAAAAAATGCTGTGAATATTTCGTGCGAACGATGCTATTGGAGTCCAGAGGGTTGTGTCGTGGGGATCTTTCTAACTGTGTTCCCTTTAATAGGACTGGTGAGTGCGTTTCATAAGTGACAGGGATTAGGAGCTCCTCTGTCTGACCCTTTAAATTCTCATGTTCATCTCCTATTGTTACTAATTGTTAGACATCCTGACCATACTCAAGAAGAATCGATAAAAAATGGCGATTGCTAAAGGGATGAAACTTAGATATTTGAAATCAGCATAAAAATTTGATTCTTTTGTTGTATCCATTGGTATCAGAATTCCTTTTTTTAGAGTTTCGTTTACTATTGAGCCGGGTCGCTCCTTGCTTACAGTTCGTTATCACGAACTGTTTGATTACATTGTCGGGTAATCATAGCAAATATTGAATTTTCTCTTATATTTTCAACTTCTTTATTGAGGTCTTCAGAGGATACACTATAAGAGGTGGTAGTATCTTTTAATCCGTATCTTTTCATATTAAACCGCTGAAGACCCAACCAGGGGGCGCCAATCCATAATAATGGAGAGGGTGCATTTTTCAAAACATAGAGGGGCAATTTTGTTGCTCTTTGTTTTTTTCAATGAATATACGATAAAAGATATTTTTAAATGAAAATGCCAAAAGAGGTATTTTCTTGATATAAGGGGGGCGGGGGGGAGCAAAATATCTAGGAGGCTATTTTGACCCCCACCCCCCCTCTGTACCCTCTAGGCTCCACTAGGGTGCTAGTCATAAGATAAGTTTTGGTTTTGAAAATAAATTTCACAATTAGTTAAGTTGTATGTTCCCCCTGAAACAAGCGATTTCAAAACGGAAAAGATACTTGCACCAGAAGGATAAGATACTCATATCAATGGATTCATTACTTTCAGAGCTAACTATTCTCCAAGGCAGAATCATAATATTACTATGTTTTTTCTTGGGGAAGAATCTAAGTTGCGCTTCAAAAAATAGGAAAATTGTCCTTTTTTCAGGGATCTTCGGCCAATTTTCAAAGTATTTTTAACTTAAAAAAAAACAAAAAAACATGTACACCATATTTCAAAAATGCAACTAAGCAAATAGAATGAGTTGAAGGTATTTTTGTAATAGGTTTATCGGTATTAGCTTTTGGTCGTTTAATATAAGTTTATAAGGCATTTTAATTGAATTTGTAAATATAGCATTGAATGAATACTCCCCCAAATTCCTATCTAAATAAATGTTATTATTTAGCTAAAATTTAATTTCGATTACCTTACATACAACCTGTTTAATTCCCAAATAATTGCTAATGATTGATTGGCTTTCCTAAAGTATTTCATGGCTGGGAGTTTCAAAGTATGGCTGCTAGCCATATTTTTGGTTAGGTAGCTAACCTTTTAGGTTTTGCTGCTGAAAGGCAAGAATAGCATGGAAAACATGTCGTTAATTTGAACCTGAATAAATTACCTCTTTTTGTATGGTTTCATCTTCAGTCTTGGTTGAATTTCGTTGAAATAACGATTCTGGGAGTGTTTTAACTTTTGAATTTTAGTTTTAAAGATTGTATTTTATTGTAAATTTTATTTCATTTATATATGTAGCTTGATGAGGACGGCTCTGGGATATAGAGTCGAAATATTCTTAAGGTTTAAACAGATTTCACTATCTTCGGTAAATTACCTGTTGTTTTACATGGTGTTATTTTTTTAAACATAAAGACAGGGGATTGGCAGTTACAGTGAGAGGCTGACCTTAAACACCAATCAAATATGGAAGTTAATTGGAAAGAGGAAAGATGTTTGTAAGTCAAATGATCAAAAGATACCCTCAGAAAAAGAATTGGTTAATTATTATGCCATTGAATTTTTACAACCGCGATATTGGTGTGGAAGGCGACTTCTCTTCAAAGCTTTATGCGACTTTAGGTGATTCTGACTCGGATTCTTCACGGTTACTTTGGAAAAAATCAAACAGTGCGTTTTAAAAAAAAACACTAAAAAATAAATTTAAAACTAAAAAAGATATTGCTTCAAATAGACAGATTTAAACTCGTGAATTTCATAATATGAATGCAAATAGTATCATTTACTATACAAAGAGATATGACAAGAGTGAAGTTACATTGTACTGTAGAAAATGTGACCCTGACTTTGCAGTCAATCAAGATCAATATACAGTGAATCCAAATGATTTACCGGCATTAGTGGTTCACGACAGTTGCCTATACACCGATGAAGAAATCTAAAGTGAAGATTTAAAGACATTGTTGTATATATATATATATATGCATTTTATTAATAAACAAATTCACAAACATTTTTTAAGCACTTTACTCTTAGGGCACTGAAATCAATACTGTATAGGTCAGAGAGGATATTTTCCACTAGAAAGTCGTTCAGACGTGGATTGTCAACATAAATGTGGAGAAACTGCTTGTAAGTATAGCCGCGACATCGGAACACAAAATATAGTAGTGCATGGAAGCCACAGCTTTTAGTCGTTAGATCCTGCACCCTCTTCCGGTTTTGAATAATAGTTTTCCCACTGCTCTCAATATAGTTGCTGATGTGAGGTGTGTAGAATGTATAGGGTAGACCAGAGGATCAAAAAATTCAATCGTTTTCATTGTTTGAAAGATGCACAGCCAATGACCCGTCAGCACACAGTCGACGGACTGGTATTAACAATAATCAAGGTATTGTTGACACTTTGAATTTTTCCAAGAAAGTCCGAGGGTAGACAATAGGATTTGTACTGGGACATGTAGGGGTCCATATTAAATACATTGATTATTTGACTGGTGTTCATGGCACCAAGTCTAGTAGAACACTGCCTTCGGGAGTGATTTCCCAATAGGTTTCATATTGATTTAGTGAGATTAGTGCAATACTCTCAGCCAATGGGTCGGCAAGTGTACACTCTAAACGCACACTCCCCGTACGTACTATACTCATATCCTGTGTGCCAGACAAATCCAGTACAATGATACCATGTGTTTTAGCAAACATATCTTCGGTTATACCATTTTCAAATAGTTTCGAATCATGATCTAGGGTTTGCGTGGTCAACTCAAACAATGTTCTTACAGGATTTATCAAAAGATAGATTGTAGAGTGGGATACCGTTTACTTTGCACACAAGAGATGAAAGTCCAAACATCTCGAATTTATGTGGGCATTCAGTCCACGATCCTATTGCACTGGTGCTTTTCACAAATGCCAATGCGAGTTTTGACGGAATTTCGCCATTGATAAAGGATGAATCGGTGAGGGTGCGTGAGCCCATGGCAATATGGCGTTGATTGGTGATTGTATGAGGAACAAGTAGTTTAATATTATTTCCATTGACTCTCAGTTTTTCCACTGCCAAAGCAACAGAACTCATGACCTGTTGTTTGCGTACATGAAGTATTGCCGAGGTGAGGGAGAGACTTACATCAGGATTGGCAGTAAATTCTTTTCCCAATATGAAATTGGAGGGTGCAAGCGTCAGTTTTATATCCACTTTAACATTGGGCGGCAGCCATTGGGGTATATTAAATATTTCATGATATATTTTTCCAACTAGATGTAATTCACTAGTTGTAACATTTTTAAGTGCATCTGTACTATCAGTATTAGTAATATATTCATATCCGTTGGAGGTGCCTCTCAATTCTTGTATGACTTGGGTGTCATCAACATGAATTGTATATAGCTTGTATAATTTGAGAGATTGTTGCTTGTGCTCACCAGTGTACCATTGATGTAGACACTAATTTGACGAAATAAATTATGTAATATACAATTTTCATAGGATATTCCATCGGCCCGAATTGGCAGTGTATTATCGGATTTTCGGACTTTCATTTGCAAATCTATAAATGTTGAAGACATGTCCATAAAGTAGTCTTAATTGGAATAAATTTGAAACTGGATATTATCGGAGAGGGGTTGTTGTGGATAAAATTGTTCATAGTATCCATGCTTGACACTCACATCAACATTTTCTGCATTGAATAGATTCAATGAGGCGGTGATTGAAGGTTGAGAATCCTTATGCGGTAGGTAGGACATTTTAGGAGAAGAAATCTAGTTTCGATCTAACAATTTTCTTCCTGAGGCTTCTTCTTCTGTTTACAGTACGTGTCGGCTTTTTCCTTCTTTTCTTTGACAAGAGGGATGATGTCTTTCGTTTCCGACCTGAGTGGAGACTGATGAGTGATGCATTGTTTCTCGACCTTTTTAAGCCTTTTCATTTTGTTTTAATCTCTCGCCAAGGGTTCGCGCACTGGACCTGAGATTTTCCGTAGCACTTTTTTTAAAATCCTTGCCAGAGCCCCAATCGTATAGTGTAGAGGATGCAAAATCTGTCGCAGCCGGTACAAGATATTTTCTAGCCAGTGGTAGTGAAGAGTGAAACAGCTTAGCAAACCAAACTGCCAAGACCATAGCCAGACATTGACGAGCGACCTTTGTAATAGTCCATTCCATTGCCCTGTTGTCTTGGGCCAAGAGTATTAACATAGCAGTCAATATCAGGACAAGTGAATACCACTTTTCTATTAGACATCTTGCTATTGAACGATGGGACGAAAATGGCATGTAATCACAGCCAAACCTTTTGAAATTGCTATGGGATCACCCAATTCGGTTCTTAGTGTTAACTGACAGAGTTCCAAATAGGAAGTGTTTACGGGAATATACTGAAGATGCTTTACATTGTAGTGGTGAATATGTTCTTGATTGGTTTTTCGTTCAAGAACTCGTAGAAGGGGAACATTTGAATTACCAACCCGAGATGTTTCCACAAATGAAGCGTAGAGAAATATACAAGTGTCTGTGGAGAAGGCAGGCGGGTAGTCAGCAAAAATGAAATTAGTGTTTCCGGCACTTTTACCATTGATTGTATTGAGCTTAAAGCCAAGAACATCCTTTAGGTTATCATTGAGAATAACCTTTTCGTTGGCAATAGGTGAACTAATGTAGATCTTACCCTCCTCCTTTGAATAGTTGAAATGAAAAGCTCCTTTTTTTACGAGCGGAAATTCTTTTATTAATAGAACGACATAAATCATTCATACAGGTGAGTTCCTCGTAGGGTAATTCAATATATGGATAATTCATCCAATTGATTTTTTGAATTTGTTCTTGATCACTTGAGGATGGCGGCCAATCATATTGTCTAATTTTTATATCATATTTACGATCTTTTCTCAGGATGTCGTAGGTATTTTTGAGAATACAGTCGACAAGAGCCACTTCATACTTTCTATTGTCGTCAAGTTTGATGGTGGGGGAGAGTTTCGTCCAAAAATCACTTGTTCTATTCAAGTCATTGTAGAGAGGATCGGAAACATTGGACATGAAAGTCACATAGAAATCATTGGGCATTGTTAATATCTTCAGCACTGACCCAAGAATCAAAATCTGAGTTGTATCCTAACCAGCGAACAAGCAACTGTCTCTTGCCATGGCGTGTACGACTCTTTAATATCTTTTCAATTTGATAAATTTCACTAGTGTTTTCTAACTTTTTGCAGTTCATATTCATAAAAACCGCCGAGAATCTCATCATCTTTGGTGTCTCGCAGACGATATGTCGTGGGCTCGGTGTCCAGGATTTTGGACACTTTAAAAAATTCTGTGCTCCATAAATAATTCCCCTTTTCAAAAATATTGGTGGTTCTATTAATTCGAACAGTATCACCAATATTGAATTTCTTCTTCACATTTTTTTCTTTTTCACCATTGGAGTATTGCCTTAGAAAAGCATCAAATGTATTTTCACTGTAATGAACTTCCCGAGGGCTTGAGTTGGACAGAGATCGATGAGGTCGATGGTTGTATATCTGCATGATTTTATCTAAATCATGAATAAAAGCCGATGTATTTTTCAGTATACAATATCTTGAAATTAATAGACGAATCGTTCTTATTAATCGTTCAGCCAATGCAGCCTTTATCGGGCTGTGACTATGATAAAGTGATGTATTATATTTCAATAGAACCTTTTGCACATGGGGATTAACAAATTCACTGCCACGATCCGATTGAATTTTTCTATATGAATCCTGTTCAAGAATACTTTCAATGGCCTGAGCAACTTCAACACCTCTCTTTGATCGCAGTGGAATGGCATAGACATAGCGACTAAAGACACTGATTGCCACCAGAATATATTTGTAGGGTGCATTGTGACGCCGTTGAAGTGCGTCTAAAGTTAAAAGATCCGTTTGCATTATATGCAGAGGGAAAAAGGCTTTAGTTTGTCGATATTGTCTGCTGCGAAGCCTGTGATTCCGATGCAGTGTGTAACTCGGTTCATTCTCTAGATACTCTTTAGCTTTTTTTCAATGTGGTGGTGCCGGAGACAGCTTTAGAAAGCGTTTTGGGAGAACTTAAACTTCCCGCTTCACCAATATTTTCATAGACACCTTTCAGAACTTCATCCATTTTGAACGCAAGCACGTAGTGTAATGTCCACTCCCTTTTGCACACTGGAGGGTCAATCAATTCGTCTTCGCTTTTGACTAGCAGCCACAGGTGTTGTAAAATCATTGCTGCTGCTACTGATAGTATTTTCAAATATTGAATCTTCTTCTTCTTTTTTAAATGTTGGTGTTTGTGTTGTTGGAGGACTATATTCTCTTAGTTTCTTTAGAATTTGCTTATTGCCAATAAGACTTTTGGGAAAGTTTGATACACTTAGAAAGGTGTATAGATTATTGTCAAAGGATAAAAGTCCTTTACGATTCGTCACCATATCACAAATTAAATCAACTAGATTATAACTTTTTCCCCTGAATTATTATTCGTTTCCCTGTGCTATCGACTTGAAATTGTTCATCAGCAGTTTCCAACATGAGATATGATAATACTCTTTTACTCTGTTCTCAATAGGTCACTGGCAATAGGTTTCCAATTTTCGATACCATTGAATTCAATTCCTTCTCCTTTGATTGCACTGCTGAATCTTGAGGAGATGTTTTCTGTTTAGAGAGGATCAGTGGCGGCGGCGGCGACGGTGGGTCTCTCACGATAAGGTTTATGTTTGTCCACACGTCGCAATGCATCTTGAAGTAAAAGCAGTTTTTTGTCATGGGCAATATTCTCATCATTAATGAATTTGCTTAGATTGTCTTCAAAATGTTCGACGGGCGAGAGGACAAGTTCAAATGGTGTCAATTTATATAGTTTAGCCATTCTCTAGAGAAAAACTTTTTACAAGTCCTGCAATTATTGGCAGTAAAAGTGTGAAAAGGCTACCGCCCGCTTGAAGGAGCCGTTTTTCTTTAAAAATTTTTTCCCTTGTTTTTACAAGCTAGGGCGCGTACAGTGGAACGATGTGGCTTTGTCTGTTGTCTAACACCTTCTGGCAGTTGAACATTGCCCTCAGTTAAATTTAAACAAAGTTCAGATATTAGATTAATGAAATCATTGTCAACACCATGTTTGAGTATGGCCTTCCTAAGCAAGGGTTTTGAAGTGCTTAAAACGGAAAATAAATGCCGTTGTTCGTGTAGTTTCTTCAGTGTCATAATGGCAACTAATAGCCTTTTCTACTGTTCACCGGAAGATATACTGTAATTTCATTGTTGAAAATGTCGGTGACTACGCGTAGATCCTCGGGCGTGCTCTGATTAAGATCCAGCAATATGTAACCGTAGGGCTTGCTAGTTGCCTGAGTGTACGCAGACAACAGAAATTTAGGGGCGCGGGGTATATCTGTTTATTGAGAGTTATGAGCGAGCTAGAATCACGAACAACTCGATAGATAATATAGATAGTGCAATTCAAAGCAAGGGTTCGCATACATTTGCTCTGATGAAACAGATTGTGTAGAACTAGGGTTATGGAAATGTGTTCATGGTGGGAGCAAACGGTGAACAGTTGTAGCATTTCCTGTGAGAACTGTTCAATGGATTCAGCCAAATCGTCAATAATCAACCACGAGTTCGATTCAATACTATTGAAAACATCAAGTCCCCGTATGAATTGTATTGGTATGATTGTGGCAATAGCTTTCATTTTACATAGGACTCCTGCCAAATACTATAGCAATAGTAGATTTTTTTCGGCTTTTCCAAAACGTTTTATCGCAATTTTGAATTATTTTAGTTAAAAGTGTTGTTTTCCCCCCGACATTGAGGGACCACACAGAAACGACCTGAAGGGTGTTTTTAAATTGATACATGCTGCTGCTGCTGACAACAGTTGGACTACAACTAACTGTAAATCATACGTGTCCAATGAATAAGTAGTAGTAATAATTTTCCCATCGATCTATCTAGTACTGGCTAACAACAAAAAACAATATTTCATGGCAGCATTTATTTCGACAACATGAAAACAAATGTTTGTTCAACATGAACTGCAATGATAAAAATAACACTTTATCTACAACAAAAAATAAAAACACTTTTTGTCCATGAAGAGCAGCACTTTTTGTCTTTAAAAAAAACACTTTTTGTCCATCAACAAGAACAACACTTATTGTTTTTAAAAACACTTTTTGTCTTTAAAAACACTTTTCTGTACAACAGCACTTATTGTCTTTAAACACTTTTCTGTACAAAAACATGAGCACTTGAAAAAACAACACTTGAAAAAAGCACTTGGAACATGAACTAGCACAGTTGAACATTACAGTGAATTTAAAGGTGGGGTCTCCCCCACCCCCCAGGGCCGTAGGGCCGAGGGCCAGCCGCGGGCGGGACCCCCCACCCCCCTGGGCGGCCTCGGGAAGGCCCCCCCACCCCCCCGGGGCCGCGGTGGAAAAAACAGTACAATAGTTGTCATCACTGCTACTGGTTAGTAGTTGGGTCAGTGGTGGGGTTAGATTGGGTTAGTTGAGGTTGGGTTAAGGTGAGGTTGGAGCATTTAATTTATGAATGGGTTGGTGGTGGTGGTTAGTGATTAGTCAGATTAGGTTAATTTATCCAGACCAAGTTGATTGCGATAGTCTATGCATTCAACTCGGTCTGAAATACGGTAGTGGCCATGAGGCAGGACACTCACACCATTCTCGAGCACATAGACTTTGTCGGATATACACGACATTGCATTCTTTTCCACTCTCACAGTACAATTTCTATACTGTAGAGAGCGAATTGCAAGCACTTGTGCTCTCGGCACTAGGCTACTTTCTACACAGTCTCTGTACACGCTCATGTTGAAATTGCTCTTTACAAAGTGTGTAGGCACCCCTTTACACGCCTTCTTTTCATCCCCACTTTTTAACGCAATAAACTTTAGGGCCAGGAACACCCCCCTGGATATCAAATCACTCCCCGTCTCTGATTTTAACATTAATAGTTGGTTGGGGCTTGACGTTTCACCAACTGGGGATAGAGGGATGGATTCCAGTTGGTGAAATCCATCCGCGAGTTGATGTGTTCCACCTTTTCTAAATCACCCAATAAATCTTCGGTCCCATTTACCTTTAATAGCAGAGAAATCTGTATCCCCATATTAAACTTGAACCTCCCGTGGCCATTGCACGTTGCACACATTGTAAAAGAACGACAACATGAGCTTTTTGGAAATTTCCAGTACTGAACTACCGCCCGCTATATTCTAGTTCAGTACCACATTTCGCTTTCGCCTGTGTAGAAGAACCATGCCAGTCTCTATGCTCGTGAACGATGTAAAATTGGGATCGGCAATAATTCGTGCACACTCTAGAGGGTCAGTCACACACGTCCAGCGAGATCTATTACGTACGCTTTCACACATTTTGCCAAACGCTGAATTTAGGATGAGTTTGTACATTTCTTCTCCACCTTTGAGTTTGCCCTAGAGCGTTTATCGACAAAAGTATCGATAAACGTTTTCAAGTATGGTCGCTGATTGAACTGCAGGACCCTATGTATTTTGGTGATTTTGAAACCATTGTTCACCATCCAGTGCAAAAGCACATGGTGAACAACGATATTCTTCTTAGGGTCCAAATCAGCAATCAGTTTTTGTTTGGTGGGAGTCCAGTGCATCTCCATATCCTCAACCAATGATCGATTGTGGGGGCTCAGCGAGTCCCTGCTCACGGGTCGATTGATACAGGGAAAAACAAAATCTTTGACTGAGTCGTGAAGCGCTAGCGGAATGTGACCGTCAATTTCAAAGAACCATCCTTGTGGCCCATTGTCCTCGACGGTGGTAATGTCAGGGAACTCACAAGGATTCTCAAGCCATTGATAGTTCCCACACGGCAAAGAGTAGTGAGACATTGCCGAGGGGTACAATGAGTTCATGTCCAAGAACACTGCATTTGACTTTGCACGGGTGCTTTGTCCGCTCGGATCGGTTGACAAGACGCGGTCCCCATGAAAAACATACCCTCCCCCTCATTGAACGCTCTAAAAAAAGGTGCTGATCTACGTCGGTGATTAGGCCTATTTCCTCCCTACTAATTTTTAAAATCAAATCCATCACTAAATGGGGTGTGGAAAAATAATAGCCTATATCTAACCCGAACTCTGAATAGATTTCGTCTGTGTTCTTACAGACTATATCCAACAGAGTTAGAACGTCACTGGTCAAGTACAGTCTACAATAATCCCACCCATTTTTACAATCCCCCTTAGACCACACCTTCTTGGCAAACTCATACTCCTCGGCTGTGCATTCACTGCTGGTCAGTGAATTGTAAAAAGCTTCAACTGGAGGTAGTTTCACCTCGCTTAAGCGAGCACCAGAACAGTAATAATCGTATGCGTATACACCTTTGCAGGTCAACAGATCATACATTTCACTGTCTGGAAAGTGCTGTTTAAGCAAGGGAAAGCTATCAAAATTGTCGCTTTTCTGCACTTGAATCAATTGACTCAATGCCTTGGGAAAAAACTAATGGAATCTAAAAACCTGATTATATTCCAACACGTGTGCCCATTATCCACTGCCTGCCATTTCAGCTCGAGAAGCAACAACTTCTCGGCCGATTTGGGAATAATGTTATAGATAAATGAATTGTTTACCCATGGACTATCTACTCCCCCTCCCTCCCTATGCATACGTGCCAGTGCCGGTAAAATAAATTTTAAATCATAATTAGAGTTGTGAATAAAAACAGGGATAAAAAACTGCTGGCTAACATTTAAGTTACACGATTGATGCGCAACCCCTCTAAAATTACTACCCCCCCCCCCCGAGGATATTTCCTGCCACAAGTGATTATGATCTCTGACTTTCCCCCTCCCCCTCTTTTCCCTTTAGTCCCCTTATCCCCCTCTACAAACTCCCCCTTACAAACCCAACATATATTTTTTGATTTTTAATCGCGAGACGATCCTCTGCAGACAGCACCATTGGGTAATGGGTATTTCTCAAACGAGAAATAGCACCATTAGCCGTGCCAATTAGTTTAGTCAGTGCCTTGACCATTCACTCGTCCTCATCCAATGTTTCTACTATTTCTAACAACCGCATGGTGTTAGAACTGTCTCTTTGCGCATGAGCATAGGACACTGCAATAGCCTGGTGTTCTTTGACTCGGTTTGGAAATTGGGGATCATTTACCTCCACCAGCTTAGCTTCACAGTCTAAAGATATTTTGTTGCACTGGAGAAGGGTGTCCTGGAAATTTTTAAAGCGTAAAATAGCCCTATCCCCTGAAACTGTTTCCACTGTCTGGTAGCCATGCCGGCTACAATACTTCATATGATCCCGTAGTTTCATATCACTACGGAATCGAGAGAGGCATGTTGTGGACAGTAGAAACATACCCCCTTATTCTTACCCTCCCCCAGAACTCTACTAATGTCTGTAATCGGATTAAAATGGCCGATTGCATTCGGTTCACTAGATGGGGTGTATACAACAACCAAACCCAGTGTCTGACCAAATCAATTGACGGGCCCCTTACAGGGAAGACCACCCCCTTCTTTTTTAAACGAACCCATCTTCAAATTCAGTTTCATACTGAATCACAGTAACGCCGATATTTAAATTGGCATTAGCCCTTTCAAAAATATCAATAGATCGTAGCGCTACTGGGTATTTTCCTTCTAAACAAGAGAAATCTACAATGGGGAAATTGGACCCTTCCTTCCCATGTACATTCCAATTGTCTAATTCGTCTTGGTAGCGTCACGTGCTAGAGGCTCGAATGCTGATATGAGGAAAGCATACCTGAAACATTTTTGACCTGTTTCAAAACAGATCCGCTGGACACCTTTACAACCTTCTAGATCTGGATTATATTTTAAAACTATATCCCTTTCCCCACCCCCTCTTAAAATAAAATCTTTCTTAAATTTACAAATATTAACGCTAAATTTTCAATAAATAATGCTACAGGCCCACTACCGTTTTCGTTAAAGTTCTCAAGATGCGTTATAATTTGACCTACCCACTCGCTAAAAACACCCTCCAAATTTTCTAAATTCGAATAAACCAAACGCATCTCGGAGTGTACATAATGATAATAAACTTCACTTTCCCCTCATTTAAATAGAATACCTTTAAAACAATAGAAACCTTAATTGAATCCCTCCCCCACAATTGAATTTGGTTCTCCAGTAGTGCACGAATTTTATCTACATAGGCATGCACAATTTCTACAGGATCAAACACAAATTTTCCCCCCATTAGTGAATTAAAAGGATCCCCAAACGTCGCAGTGTAATTAACTATTGCATTTAAAGTTGTGTTGGACAATTGAAAATCGGGAAAAGTTGTACCCCCCTCCCCCTCTTGTATATTACCCCCTCCCCCGAGTTTTTCAACAATATTTGGGGTATGTTCCATTTCAGTTGTTTGAAGTGGACTCGTTAGGGTATCGGAGGCTGGAGGAGGAGGAGAAGGGTTCCCGGTTAATTCATTTGTAAAATCGTCTAAAATTTGCAAGGTATTTGGGCTCAAGTCTCCCTGCCCAACTGCGCTATAATCTACATTAAAAAGAAAATCGTTTATATAACTCATCAATATTTAACGGTATTTCCAGTAGAGAGTCTCTCCATGGTGAATTGCAATGTAAGTCCACCGATGCGTCCTCTCCTTCACCAGCTGATGAGGACGATGGTGACAATGAATAAGGGACCCATGCTCCAACCTATAAATGAAAAAAATAGCTTATTTTCAAAGTGTTCAAATCATCCCTACTGTTTTTAAAATTTGGATTATTATTTAAAGTCAGCGCTTAGTAGTAGTAGTAGTAGCATGCACATAGTAGCATTTGGTTAATTCAACTGAAAGTTCCAAAATATCAAACTTAATATAAGATATTTACAATCTAAAACACCGCTTTACATAGAAGGTGGCAATTTGATTTTGTTCAAAAAAAATAGCTTATTTTCAAAGTGTTCAAATCAGCCGTACTATTTTTTTTTTCGCGGCGCTTTTCGGGCCCGCAGCGCTTCCCGCGGCGCTTCTCGGGCCCGCAGGACTTCCCGTGACGCTTCCCCCGGCGCTTCTCGGGCCCGCAGCGCTTCCCGGGAGACGTGGTGGCTCCCAACCGTTTACATAATGTCCTAAAAAACCGTATTGTTAGGCGGCATAAGTCGTTTCGCCTACTTCCCGTACAGGTTGTCTAGGACTCCAAATGAGCCTAGATTATTTGTAATCTCATGTCTGTTCTGTTTCCAAGACTGAACTTCAACAGCTAGGAAAATATACAATTAAATGCCGGGAACTGTTAACTCAGACATTGTCAGAATGTTTCCCCTCGCTAAAATCATGGCGGCAAGTTGTAAGATTGAAAGCTATTTTAAAAATATCCTTGCACAAATTACGGGATTCATATGTGACAGATAGATAAATGGGAATAATCTCTCTCAGTTCCTTCTTCTTCTCTTAAAACTATGGAATATTCAATGTGAACGGAATAGCATTCACAGAGTTTCAAATGGTGAGCATTAGCAGTAATTGACTGCACTTTTTAAGTGACCAAAAAAAATGGAGGGCAACTATGCCCCTCCCCCCCCCTTTTCAGCAATGACATAAATAGCAATTATTATTTTTGGGAATATAACTTGTTTCGCTCTTACATAGAATTCCAATTTCCTAAATATCTAACGCTAATTTTGCAAACAATTCCGCTATTTTCAGAAATAAACACAGAATTATGTACAAGCATTGAAATCCTAGACTTGGCGGCCTAACCGCTAATGATACAACAAGACAGAAAAAGTGGTGAAACAGATCTATTTATATGCTTGTGCGGAGCTTTAAGCCAAAGATTAAAACTAGTGATATTCTATTGTGAAAAAAATAGCATTTTGAGTTTCATAGTGGTGAGAGATAGCAGTAAAAACGAGAAAATTATCTAAAAATATTCGCTTATGAGATATCGAAGCAATAGCAACAGAGAGAAAATAGCAAAGATTAGAAAAAAGAGGAGCGGTTTCTTTCCAAAAAAAATTACATTAGATATCTCCAAGGGAGGGGGGAGAAAACAATGGTTGGGGGACGAGGGGTTAATATTTTAATATCTCACTGAGATAAGTTTATATTGGGTTGAAAAATAGTGAAAAGAAAAGACTAAAAACTTTGGAAGAAATAGATATATATATTTATATAATATAGGTAGGAAAAAAATGCTCACATTTGCAAATCCTGGCTGCACTTGGGTGCCGGATGGTCCAGGTAGTGCGTGTTGGAGGGCGGACGGGGCGGCAGCGCTATGTTCTTGCGCAGCTGGGCCAGCAATGTCATGGGATTGCATAGATGAGCAAGCGGGGTTCACCATCCTTTGGCCCATTCTCTTTTTGGTTTATGCCCAGACTGTATGGGGGCTGGCACTGATGGGGCTGCCTCACCCTCTCTTGCTCTCTTAGTGGGAGGGGGCACACATTCTTCATAATTGGCCTTAAAAAAGAGAAAAAATTTTAGTATCGAAATAATTTCTCCCTTTTTACAGAAAGAAAGTTAGTATCCTCATCCATATAATTTTTTCTTGAAAAGCATTTATCACTAAGAAAGCACAACGTAAAAAAAATTGCGTGAAATATACTAATTGCATCCTTTTTTGAATCTGAGAAAAGATGAATTATGGCTCACTGAGCCATTAAAATTCAGCCTATAAAAGTCAGCCTAGTTTGTTTCTAAGCTGTTTGAAGAATTTGTTATTTTTAGGCGTTTCTGTTCTTTTCTGGTTTTAATCTGCATTGAGCATGCCATCGTTTGATGCATTTAAAGTATTAAAGGTATTTTTTATCTTTCCATATTCTTTTTCGATAGCTGGTATTTATCACACCCCCAGAAAAAACAGGCCCGAGGAAAATAATCCCCACGGAAAATATCCCTGAGAAAAGACATGGAAAAATCCCCCTCTCCCCCCCCCCCCCCCCCCCCCCCCGAAAGATATCGCATCTTTTGAATCTGAGAATTACGGCTCACTGAGCCGTTCAAAATTCAGCCTATAAAAGTCGGCTTAGTTTGTTTCTAAGCTGTTTGAAGAAATCCTCCCTATACTAAACGTTGAAAATGTGAATATTTAGTCAAACATCGAAGCAATGATCTGAGCTATGGTTCTTTTTCAGTTATCCAATAAATAAAAACATGTTTTTAGTCGCATTCTATTGAATCTGTGAAACCATTGGAAACTAAACTGCTAACGCTAATTAACAGGAAGTGCTTTAAAAGGGTGACAGCTAATTATAGTCCTCGCGCTGGAGCCTTGTGTCAAACCAGAGCGGTTAATAACAACAGTGACGAATGTCTCAGTTAGAGAAAAGATTACAATAGGGAAAAGCTAAATTTATCGAAAAGATAATTATTTCTTTTTGCGAGAATTTTGTTTGTAAAACAAAGGGGATGGGTTAGGTTTTGAGGGTAAAAATAACATATTTTATGTTTTCTATCGAGTATAAAGATTGCATAGTGATGTTTGCATTAGAGTGGGAGGGGGAGGGGATTTACCTGAATATACTGGAGGGTGACCAAGGAAAATAATTTTATTTTGAAAATAAAATTTAAAACGGAACTTACATGGTAAATTGAGGTTGCCAATGCTTCAAGCTCATCAATTATGTCAGTTGTTATATCCATTGTGTCACAATAGTTTCTGATAATTTAATCACAATGCATGTCCGTTATATACGAAATCTCAAGGGCGAATTGTTATGTAAGCAAGCCCTCTGATTGGCTGAGAAGGAAACACGTGATCTAACTGTTTTCTATTCCTGGAAACTCTTAACATTCGCCTCGAGCGTGCCCAAAACAACAACAAAAACAAATACTGTTTTCTATTTCTGAACACCTTGACATTCACGATCGATTACGCAATCAAGTTCTCGGAAATTCACTTCCCCCTCGAGTCCTAGATCAATAACAATGTTCCCGTTAGAATTCAATGCGCATGTGCAACCTTCGTCCCGGAGTTATTACACCTAGACGAACAACAAACAAATCGACCTTAAAAATTTAGGTCATTGACACACAATGATTATGCAATCAATTTCTCAGAAAATCCATCTCCCCTAGGGACTCTATGCCCATATTAGGACCATAAACCACGTGGTCCTGTCACGACTATAAGATAGCCTTCTACTAAGAGCGACCCGGCTAAATAGTAACCAAAACTCTAAAAACCGGAATCTTAATACCAATAGATACACCAATAGAATCAACTTTTTATGCTGATTTCAAATATATAAATTTTATTAATTTTAGTTTTACCCATCCAAAGTTACGCGCCAGGGAAAATTTGCTTTATTTTCGAAAAAAAAGGGGGAAACAACTCCTAAAAGTAATAAAAGTTTAATGAAAATTACTCCATCAGATTAAGCATATCAGAAAACCCCACTCTCGAAGTTTCAAGCCCCTATCTGCAAAAATGTGGAATTTTGTATTTTTTTGGCCAGAAGAAAGATCACGGATGCGTGTTTATTATTTTTTTTTCCAGGGGTGATCGTATCGATCCGGTAGTCCTAGAATATCGCGAGAGGCCTCATTTGAAAGGAAATTAAAATTTCTAGTTCTCTTTTAAGTAACCAAAAAATTGGAGGGCAGCTTGGCCCCCTCCCCTGCTCAGTTTTTTCCCGAAGTCACCCAGTCAAAATTTTTAGCCAGCCATTTTGTTCAGGATAGTCTAAAATCTAATAAATATGTCTTTGAGGATGACTTAATCCCCAAGAGTTCAAGGGGGAAGGGCTGCAAGCTATGAACTTTGCCAATTGTTTACATAACTGTATAAAGATAATTAGCAGTAAGTTTACCGCAGATGATTTCTAGCTCTTCATTCTCGGTGCGCACAAATAGCTCCTCCCACTTCTTCTTGCATTAGCGGGTTTGTTTGTAATCGTCAATCAATGAAAAATGGTTCAAAATTGTATTGTTCGTAATTGCGAAAGAAAAAAGAAACTTGGTGAGCCGCCGAAGTGGTTTGCAACTGTCCCCATCTCACAGGTATGAATTAATTTATATACAAATTATGACTTAATCTATTATTTAGATACAGTGGACTTAACTGAATGGCCTATGTAGGATTTCTAAAAAGGGGGGCAAAGGGTTGATGAAATTTGTGAAAATAAGGAAATTTCTAGTGTTAACTTCTAATCAATGCTGCAATATATATAATATAATAATATATATATATATATATATATATATATATATATATATATATATATATATATATATATATATATATATATATATATATATATATATATATATATATTATATATATATATATATATATATATATATATAAGATAAGATAAGATTTATTGCTGAAAAATGGCTATCACAAGCCCAAAAGGGCCGAATTCGCACTTTAGCGTCAAATACCGCGAAACAAGAACAACAAAAAACAAAACAATCAAACAACAACAGAAAATTATAAAAGGGTCAATGTCAAATACGTAATAACGTTAAAAACAAAAACAAAGTACAAAGTAAAACTCATAAAAATAGAAGGCCAATGCCAAGTCAACAAAAAATGCCCCCCCCCCAAAAAAAAAAAAAAAACTCGTAAAATTAACAAGGGGATAAAGTAGGATTAAAACAAAAATAAGTTAGTTGGTGACTAACAAACATAAATATAAAACCTCCAAATTTGCAAAATGGGCGTTAAAATTAATAACTATGAGGTAAAGAGTGAGTGAGGGGGGGGGGAGGCAGCGGAGATTCAGTGGTTGAAAATTTCAACTATGTAAGGGATAAAAGTTCTTCTATATCTTTCAGTGCAAACTCTTATTAGGGCGAGAAGGGGGATTTTTGTTGACACAGAACGCGGGAGGTGGGGTCGAAGGGGTGAATATTGACCGGGAAAAAGGGGAGTTGTTCGAGGGTTATGAAGAGCATTGTTAGCAAAACGCAAGGTAATTTTTGCTCTCCTTTCCTTAAGGGTGACAAGGTTAGCTCTCCTAAGAAGGTAAATATAAGGTACTTTACCCTCATTGAAGATAATTCTTAGGCACACTTTTTTGTACTGCTTCTATTCTGTCCGACAATTCAATGGAAATGCCAGGATGCCAAACAGGACAGGCGTACTCAAGGGTTGGGCGTACAAATGACAGGAAAATCCTTAAACAGTGCGATTTAGGGCATTTAAAAAAATTTTTTAAGGTGTTTAAGGAGGGAAAATGCGGCATTTTGCACGTTTTAAGATGTCATTAATATGACAATCCCATTTTAAGTCGCTAGAGATGGTAACGCCCAGTAATTTCATAGTGGTAACGGACATTTCAGGGGGGATTGGACAGGAGAAAGAAGGAGGAGTTTTAAGGAAATTAATAGTAAGAACAGTTGACTTTAAAGGGTTGACTTTCATATCATCAGTAAGAGCTTCGGCTGATATCGATTCCAAGATGTACATTGGGTTGCTTTTGGAATTTTCGGAACATGTCTCTAAGACAGTTAGATCATCAACGAATTTCCATCTATCCGGGAAATAAACACCAAGGTTGTTTATCATTGTAAGAAATAAAATTGGACCTAAGAGGGTTCCTTGGGGCACACCATTATAAATCGGGAGGGGATCAGAATATACATTAAGGTATTTCACGACTTTGCGTTCTGTTAGAGAGGAAAGACGCAATTATTCTAATTAAATAAGGGTCAACTTGAAAGTCATTAGATAGCTTTTCTAATAGTATATTGTGGTTGATTAAATCAAAAGCTTTTTGCAAGTCAACAGCGATAACATTGAGCCAGGTATTGGGTTTTTCGAGTGTGTTGCATATTGTTTCCATAAGGTGAACAAGATAGTAGTCGTAGATGCAGAGCGTAGTTTTTTTTTTTGTAGGTTTCCGAATTGTCTTTGGTCAACATTTGGGATTATTTTTACTTTCAACCACTCAGCTAAAAAGCTTTCATATAACTTCGAAAAAACTGGAGTAAGAGTAATGGGACGGACACCATTAAAATCTTGATTATTACCTTTCTTTTTTACGGGAGTAATAAAACCTAATTTCCAACAATTTGGAAATTTACCAGTAGAGGTAATTTCATTAAAAAGTAAAGGGACAAAGGCTCTGAGAGATTGTCAGCACAGGCTTTAATTAGTACAATCGGAATGTCTAATGGACAAGTACTACACTTTTTAATGTTCTTAATTTTTGCCTCCACATCCGAGGGCGAAATAACGGGAAAATTGAGAGAGCACAAATCATATGGAGTGTCAAAAGAAAGGGGAGGGAGGTTGTGAACTATGGAAGAAAGAAACCTGTTCAGGTCATGGCTGTAACTGAAGGGTCTTCTTGGAAATGGAAGTCTATATTATTATGTTTTCCCACAAATTTTCTTTATTCTATTATACCATTGTTTTGGCTTTGTAGAAAATAAATCCTGGACTTTGCATTTGTAATATGAAGAAGCAGATTTACGTATTTCTTTTTTTATATGTTTACGCAGTGAGTTCGCTTCGGATGTTTTACCACTCTTTAGTAGATTCAATTTAATTCTAATTAGTTTTTCAATTGGCTAGTAATGTATGGTTTGTCATTAGAACATGTTTTTTAGTTTTTTTCACAGGGAAGGAATTTATGTATTTTGTTTTAATCAGATTTTGGAATTCGGAGACTTTAAAATTAATGTAATTTTTTCCTTTGAGGGCCAGCCAGTTTTCATTGGTAATCCAAGATCCAAATGTGTAAAGCCATCATTGGAAATTAGGCGATAAGAGAACTCAGTAACAGAAAAAGTATGATTAAAGCTATTGAGAGGCTATAATATATATATATATATATATATATATATATATATATATATATATATATATATATATATATATATATATATATATATATTATATATATATATATATATATATATATATTATATATATATATATATATATATATATATATATATATATATATATATATATCATATATATATTATATATATATATATATATATATACCAGAAGTGTAATTGGGGGTTGGGGCCAGCCATCCTGTGCTTTCGCACATCATTCCTGTTTACCTTTCCCGGATTTCTCCAGATACACATTTGGAGCTTGGTCGACTCTGGCTGAGCTTACAAAGTCACGCCACTGACCCCCGTTCAAGTTAAATAACCAGCGACAACAGGCCTCGAACCTCCGCCCTTCCAGATAAACAGTCTCAATTCTAGCGTGATAACCACTTGGCCCAGCAGTGCCAAATTACAATTTCCTTTCATCCTTTTAAGTTTTGGCTTAATTTGAATACTTTAGTTGATTCAATGAAGAATGAAACTTTTTTTCAGCTTGGGTAATACTGTAGTGAAGGTCAATAGCTGTTTATTTGTCTGTAAAAAAAATTACTTAAATATGTGAAGAATTTGGATGCTCTTCTTTCTCTATTTGGAATGCAGCCAAAAGTAAGGGGAAAAAAAGAAAAAAAGACAATTAAAATTGTATAGAGATTAAAAATAAAGAGAAAACTATGAAAAGAGCTTATTTAAACTGAAAGAAGTAAAAGCAATAAAAATGGTATACTAGAAAAGTAGTTTAAGAAAAGAAGGTTTTCGTTGTCAGTCAAAGTAAAGAAAAGAGAAAATACAGGCTTTATTATTTTCCATAGCAAAAAAAGAATCAAAATTGTACTTATAATCGTAGCTATATGTATACTTTTATGTTGGACTGATTTTGTCTATAAATTGAAGAGCAAGGCTAAAAACACTATATTCATATCACGTTTTTTTTTTTTACTTCACCATACAAAATTTCACATTATTGTTGTTTATTTAAGCGGCATTTTGACACTGATGTTGTTACGATTGCATTTTCACATTGCTGCTTTGGAATTTAAACCCTTTTATGCATCATTATGGTGAATGTGTGTCGCCCTGAGGTAGTGCTGCAGCCGTAGCAGCTTTCATCAACACCTAAAGGATTCGAAAAAAATCTCCTCCAACGGGTGGCATTTCTTAGATCTACGTATGTTTTCCACACATCATGAGATGAAATCTTCTCCAAAGGGTGGTATCTCTTAGATCTACTAATGTTTTCCACGCATCATGGACTTTAATAGGCTGGGGTGAATCCATCCTAGGAGGAAAGAAGGACTTGTCCCTTGTATGCCTTAAATTACAATGCATATGCCAATGGCTGTATTTAATGAGTGTTTTTTGACAAATTTCTTCTTTCTTGGGTAAATTTCAGTCAACAAGAGAAGCTTGAAAGGCTAGTAGCATTAGAAAGAATGTCTTTTCGAGTCTTGAAGCAGCTCCATGCTGCATTGGGGCGGGAAGGTCACCTAGAAGAGGCAAAAATCATTATATATTATATATCTATAATTATTTGATTATTTTATATTGGTGGTTTTAGCGTGAAAAAAAAGAATACAAAAATTACCAAAAAGTCATTAAATGCGAAATCCTAAAATTGTAAATGAACAGAAAAGACCTGTTTATTATAATTATACATCATGACTTATATGTTTCATTGACTTTAATGAGTTCAATTGCATTTACGCATGACAGCACCAACGGAACTTGGACTCTCTGATTAGCATTTTTCACCCCTCCTGTCCCTGTAATTGACGCAACTTTTGGCCTTTTGGGAGCACGAACTGCTTTGCCAACTTCTCTCGATTAATCCCTGCATTTACATGCATATAAAAGCCTATACCACGTTAAATCTATCAGTTGAAATGAAAAAAAAAAAGACCTCTATTCTAATATTTTTTTTTTTTGTAAACAATAAGGGGGAGGAGTAGCTGCCCCAAATCTATCTCTTGTTGCATCTTATACGCCATTTCTTTCTTCTGTTTTTATCGATTGCTATCCCCTAAAATATGTTCATTTTATCTCAGTTTCAGTTCCCCGCCGTATTTTTGAGCTTCCTTTTAATCTCTTAGTTTTTTAAGTTACTCAGTTATATTTGGTGTCAAATTGACTATACGACACAAAACAGATATAAATAAAAATAAGGAATTAAAAAAATGTTCTTGTCTCTTGCTTTTTATTAGTTTTGACCTTCCACTTTTCAATTATTCTTTTTAAACTGCACAAGTTGATCTGGCTTTTTATTCAATTTTGTTTTATTCAATATTTTTTCGGGGAAATCTGGGGAAGGTAAACAGGAAGGGTGTGCGAAAGCACAGGATGGTTGGCCCTCAACCCCCCTTGCACATTCTGGCTCAAGGTCCAAGAAACGGAGATCAGCACCGCCAGTAAGGATTGTAAAGTCCAATGCCATTCTTTACCTTTTTTTTTCTCACAGTTTAATATTCGATTTTTTCTTTCTCTTGGAATCTTTTTAAACCATCTTTTCAAACTAATTATGGTTATGAACGGTAAGTGACATTAACTCTTAAAATCATGAACGAATGTATAATATAAGCCATTTTGTATATTAATCCTAAAACTTATTTATCCTTAAAAGTACATTAATCGCAGTTAATTTTCAAAAATTTAAAGATGAGTCCGGTTGATCTTTTTCTTACGGGGAGGTGAGGGTGCCTAAAACCTCAAGGAGTATATTTATATCTTGGTGTTTTCAAACTGTCTATGAAAGGAACTTCTTATCAGCGTGAGGGGTGAGGGATAGGGGAAGGAATTTACCTCAAAAGCTCCTTCAAGTTGTAGGAATATGATTGATTGGACTAAGACACTCAACCAATAACAGCTCCCCTCTTATTTCAGGTACGGCAATTTAAAACACTATCATGAAGAGCAGAGGGTTCAGTAGACAGAAAAAGTGGACTATTTATTTTAGTATCGCCCTTTACTTTCTTAAAAAAAATTCATTTATTTCATTGTGCTGATGACGGATTTTCCGGAGTCTTGGCGCACTGGCTGATGAAAGTATATCGTTCCCTGGCAGAAGATTTTAATCGAATTTTTTTTTTCTTGTATAGTATCAAGCAAGTGCTCATATATAATATAATTTTTGTTTGGTTTAATGTTGCTCTTGGCTTCATTTCCAGAAAAAATAGTTTTTTTAATTGTGCTGATGATGGCTTCGTGGAGTTTATGAAAAACTGACCAATGAAAGTATATTGTTCACTGGCTTCTATTGATTTTTGTATTTTTTTTTTTTTGCATAATGTCAAGCCAATGCCTCATATAATATAACTTCCGTTGCTTAGCGTTGCTCTGACTTCATTTTTAGAAAAAAATCTCTTTTTTTAATTGCGCTGATGAGGGCTTGGTGGGGGTCATGGTAGACCGACCAATGAAAGCTTATTGTTCTCTGGCTATAGATCTCTATTTATTTTCGTTGTCTTTCTTTGCATAATTTAAAAGCCAGTGCTCATATCATATAATTTCTGATTGTTTTAGCGTTTTACCCTGGGCTTCATTTTTAGATAAAGAATCGTTATTTTTGTTTTCTGATGACGGCTTCGCGAAAATCATGGTAGATTGACGGACACACTATATTGTCTACTCGCTATAGATTTCTTTGATTTTAATTTTTTTTTTGAAAAATGTCAGGTCAGATTTAATATATAGTATAATCTTTGTTTATTTTAGTGTCACTCTTTACTTTTGTTTTAAAAAAAAAATGTTGTTTTTTTTATTTAAGTGCACTGATAACAGCTTGGCGGAAGTCTTTCCCAAAATATCTCAATATTTTCTATATTGTTCACTTGCGGAAGATTTTCGTCGATTTTATTTTTCATAGTATCAAGTAATTAGGGACTCAGGATTGCTTTTACAGCCTTAATATTATATTTTGGAGGAATTTCGATGTATCTAACTAGTGCATTGGCATATTTAAGTGCACCATCTATTTAATTGTTAAACAGATGCTGCTAATACAAAGAAAAAAAATCCAAGGTATCTGAAGTCATATTCCTTTGGTATCGAACCTTTTTCTCATCGGTTTCCCTATGCGTCTGAACGGGCTATTACTCAAGAAATCAAATGTTGACATTGTGCAGAAAAGAGAAGTACTTAGATTTAACAAGAACACCCTCAGTGTAGTAATGTTTTTTTTTTATATATAGATCTAAAATTGACAACTTTGAATCAAATAACTTTCTCAGTTGTATCACTATAAAGGCCCCAAAATGGTGAAATTCTTATATATTGCTACGCAGATTGTTATTATTTTGGGATCTTACCTCACATTTTAAGTAGTATCTTGTGCATACCAGTGAATCACAGTTCTTACCTTTGGATGCATGAGCCTTTGTGGTGTAAGCCTCAAATATAATCTATCAATCTTAACGAACATTTTAATGCACAAATATAGGGTGGCACATTAGTCACTACCATGTCAAAATGAAGCGTCTTTTTTCAATAAGTTAATTTTGAATTTTGTTTCAGAAATGTAAATTAAATCAAATAAACTATAATTTTTAACAATATCATAATAGATTAATATTAAATCACTCTTACTTAAAAAAAAAAAAATGAAGAAGCACAATGACTTATGTGACCATCCTGTATATTATGTTATGTATTATGTTATATTTTATGTTATAAAGTATTATGTTATAACTAATTTTATGTTAAACTTTACTGATTAATCATTAAAATTATATATCTTTCTATTTAAATTTTTATCCGTTTCTTATTCAGATTAAATAAAAAAAACAAGTTTATTAAACTGAAAGTAAGGAGCGACATTAAAAAACTTAAAACGAACAGAAATTATTCCGTATATGAAAGGGGCCGTCCCCTCCTCAACGCCTCGCTCTTTACGCTAAAGTTTTTTTATTGTTTTTTTAAAAAAATATAGTTGTGAGACAGAGTCAAACTTTAGCGTAAAGAGCGAGGCGTTGAGGAGGGGACAGCCCCTTTCATATACGGAATAATTTCTGTTCGTTTTAAGTTTTAATGTCGCTCCTTACTTTCAGTTTAAAAAACTTGTTTTTTTTTATTTAATTTCTGATCGTTTTTTAGTTAATGCAGCTTTTATTTGCATAAAAATTTTTACTTTTCTTTTGCTAAATGGATGTCTTTACAAATTAACTTACGTAACTAACTTCTATATTCGTATATTTTTCTTCTGGTAAAAAATACAAGTTGCAGATTTTTGCAGATATGAGCTTGAAACCTATGTAATAGGGTTTTCTGATACGCTGAATCTGACGGTGTGATTTTCATTAAAATTCTTTCACTTGTAGGGGATGTTTCCCCCCCTCTTTAAAAAATCGAGTAAATTTTCTCAGGCTCGTAGCCTTTGATGAGTAATACTAAACTTAATAAAATTTATATATTTAGGATCAGCATTATAAACACATTCTTTTGATACATTTATTGACATCAAAATTTCGTTTTTAAAAGTTTCGATTTATATTGAGCCGTATCGCTTGTTTTTTTATTGTTTTTTTTATTACGTATATGTTATTACTTATATGAAGGGGTTCTCCCCTTAGTCAATACCACGCTCTTTACGTTAAAAGTTAAAAAAATTTTGATTCACAAACCCCTGAATCACAAAGGCCGTTTAATTAGAATAGATAGCTCTTTTGAAAGCACTAAAAAAAAAAAAAACTGTAGCGTAAAGAGCGAGGTATTGACTTGGGGGAGAACCCCCTCACACACGTTATAATTTCTGTTCGTTTTAAGTTCTAATATTCCTTCTTACATTTCAGTTGAAAAAACTTGTTTTTTTTATTTAACTTCTGATCGTTTCTTAAATAATGCTGGGAAATCCGGCGCCCCCTTCATAGAAATGTCCCTTACCCCAAAGAAACATCCTCCACGGAAATATTCTCCAGAGTAATCCCCTCCTCTAGCCCCCCCCCCCCTCCAGAAAAAATCCTTCCTGAAAATGGTTGTATACTTCCCAATAACCAATAAATAATGCTGGCAAGTCCGGCGCCCCCTTCATGGCAATTTCCCTTCCCCCATGAAAACTTCCTTCATGGAAAGATCCTTCCATATAGCCCCGACCCTCTCCTTCCCCCACCTACCAGAAAAAATCTCCTCTGAAAAAGTCTGTATACTTCCCAATAACCAATACTATATGTTAACATTGAGTAAAGTTCATAACTTTCAGCCCTCCCCCTGGGGGCTTCGAGGGATTAAGTCATCCTAAAAGACATATTTATCATATTTTCGACCATGCTGAACAAAATGGCTATCTCAAAATTTTGATCGGGTGACTTTTGGGAAAAAAATGAGCGTGGGAGGGGGCCTAGTTGCCCTCCATTTTTTTTGGTCACTTAAAAAGGGCACTAGAACTTTTAATTTCCGTTCCAATGAGCCCTCCCACGATATTCTAGGACCACTGGGTCGATACGATCACCCCTGGGGAAAAAAAACAAAAAACAAAAAACAAACAAGCAAACAAATAAACACGCATCCGTGATCTTTCTTCTGGCAAAAAAATGGAAAATTCCACATTTTTGTAGATAGGAGCTTGAAACCTCTACAGTAGGGTTCTCTGATACGCTGAATATGATGGTGTGATTTTCATTAAGGTTCTATAACTTTTAGGGGGTCTTTCCCCCTTTTTTCGAAAATCAGCCAAATTTTCTCAGGCGCGTAACTTTTGATGGGTAGCACTAAACTTGATGAAAGTTATATATTTGAAATCAGCATTGAAATCTGATTCTTTGATATATCTATTGGTATCAAAAACCCGTTTTCTAGAGTTTCGGTTACCATTGAGCCGGGTCGCTCCTTACTTACAGTTCGTACCACGAACTGTTTGATTATTCTCTTATCAGTTTTCCTATGTCGTCAATTTGGAAGGGGGCTGGGTATTCTTTCTAGACATTTTGCCCGCTATATGTTGAAACGTTCATTTTACCACCTTCTTCCTCCCCCTAGTTTTTGTGGATTGACGCCACTGCACTATTATGTAATAAGAGTAACATTTAAAAAGAACAAATATTAAAAGCGTAATAAAAAAACCAATTTATTATCCAGTTCAAGTTATCCAGTTTTTTTTTCCTTATAATGTTTATATTTTAAAGAAGATAGTTTTAAAAAGATAGCAAAGGGATAATTAAGCAATATAAATTAAGCAATATAACGTGCTTCGGCTTATACCGTTTATTCTGAACGCCTCCCCCACCCTTGTTTTTCATTATTTTAATAAATTGGCCACGGAGCGTTTAGTAGAGACATGGAACATTAAGCTTTTGCCTAGTCATGAGCCCTGAGGAGCCAAAAAAAAAATGTTTTTTTTATTTTTGTATATAATTTTGCCACTCTTTGTAATTTCTTTTTTTTTTCTTTTTACCTGTGAGACGGCTTTTATATGAAAACCAATGCAAAAGTAATATATCAGCCAATTTTTTGGGTGGGGGAGGGGGGTTGTCAAATCTATCTTCCCTGCTTATTGGATTCATTTTTTAAGGTCATGGAGATGAACTGAGGTCAAACGGTTGGTACAATAGTGATTAGATAGGGTGAACTATTAAAAGAAAAACATTCAGACTTAGAAGAGAATACGCTAAGAATTTTATGTGTTTCATATTAAACATACTTACTTTCTAAAACATGAACAAAAAAACACTATTTGATCCTAGCAACCCAACATTACAGCTATAGTTTCCACCGATTTCCTGAGATAATTCTTTAACTTTCAATAAACTTGTTCCTCCTTTTGGATCTGGGTCTGTCTGTATGCTATAAGAGTAAAAATATAATAAAACGCATGCAATGCAAATATAAAAGCTATATTTTACCTTTAATATAGGGTGTTTCTCAGCGAACTGTTAAGCGGCAACTCGGAGAAGATAAACCACGTCTCATATATCAGACCACGTTTTAAGTAATGCAATTTAAGAAAACTAAGGATGTGCTTGAATTCTCAATTATGATAAATTATTATTAACTATTTATTTTTAACTTTGGTCTGGAGTGCCAAATAATATCAATTTTAGCCAATGAAGCAAAACATGAGTTCAAGTTTTGCCCGCTATATGTTTCGAATTTCGAGTACAGGGACAGCAACTACATACCATATTCATGTTGTGGGGTCGCACTCACAAACCAAAAAGCAATTACAACTTAATTTAAATTAAATCAAATCAAGTCACCTCCAAAACAAACAAAAACTAGAATTCATACTTACTTAATAATTTTTCTTTCAATTTTGCTTTAAAACCCACTAAAATTTTCTAGTTTCTTCATATATAGGTCACGAATTGAAAAAAAAAAAATCTGTGAGAGTGTTAACTTTGGAAAACAAATAATATGAGTGACGTCATATTTATGAGCACATTTCAAGAGCATAAATACGTCATTTTTGCCTCGGGACTGGTAATTTTTTGACAAGGAATAATGTTTCTTAAAGTCTTTGAAAAGCTTGTCAGGTAAATTACTCCGGTTATAGCAAGTTTTGCAGAAAACCAATAATTTATTGGTTCAATTTATAGATGACACTTTAAGCCACTGTATATATAATTAGTGCTTAGTTATATATACAGTGCTTTAAGCACTCCAAAAACGCGTATATCAACCTGGTTGTTCTTGGAGGTGATAAAAAGAGAATAAGCATAGTTTTTGAGGGAAATAATTAATATAATTTGACGGAATTCAAATATTCTTTAAAATTTACGTCACAGATGATCAAAGATCAAATGGCCTCCAAAACTATTTTTAGACTAGTTCCACCAATACTTTAGCCGGTTGAACTCATATCATAATATTTATTAACTTTAGTCTTACTTGTCAAAAGTCACGAGCCCTAGAGAAATTGTCTGATTTTCAAGAAAGGGGGAAACACTCCCACAAAGTAAAAAAAAAACCTTAATAAAAATTGCTCCGTCAGATTAAGTGTATCGGGTAAAATTGACCCCCCCCAAGCCCCTGGGGAAAAGCTTTGTAAGTTCAGAAATGCCCAATTTTGTTTTTTTTTTATTTTTGTAAGTACAGTATTAGTTTATTGGGAAGTTTACAGACATTTTTAAGGAGGAGAGGGGATTTTCTTCTGAGGGCGGATTTATATGGGGGAAATTTTCCGTGGGGAGGAAAGAATGAATTCTCAATGAATTTGGGATGAATTCTCAATGGGGTATTTATTTACAAAAGAAATCCCCCATGGGGATTTTCCACAGAAGAAACTTCCTTCTGGGGGAGTGGGGATTTTCGGAAAAAAATTCCTTAGAACGGAGGATTTCCAGAGTGATTGGGAAAAGGTTAGGAATAAAAGTCTTTTTCAAATAAAAATATTCTAAAGAGTATTTTTCAGGCGGAATTGTCTGTAAGAATTTTTACAGGGGGGATATTTTATGTATGAGGTACTTTCTACGGAGGTGTTTCTCGTAAGGGGAGAGAATTATTCATGAAGTAGGAGCCAGATTCACTGGTATTATTTGAAAAACGATATTAAATTAAATAACAAAGTAAGTTTATCGAGTGAAAGTAAGGAGTAACATTAAAACTCAGAACGAACAGAAACTATTCCGTATATTTGGGGGTCGCCCCCCTCATGTATACTTTGCTCTAGACGCTAAAGTTTGGCTGTTTGTCCGAATTTCTTAAGAGCGACACATGAAACAGAAGGAACGACTAATTGGAATAAGAAGCTTTTATAAAGTGCTAAAAAACTTTAGCGTGAAGAGGAGATATATAATATCTGTTCGTTTTTGAATTTTAATGTTGCCCTTACTTTCAGTGGAAAAACTTTTTTTTTATTTAATATTACGAAAAGCAGCCAGAAAAGACGTATTTTGTATACAAGCAGTATAAAGTATTATTTTTTGTCTAACAAGCAGCATATTTCTTTCTAAAAATTCCATATTTTAGAGCTTCCTCTATTTTTTTTGATTTTCCAAGGAAAAAGTCCCCTGGTGTAGTCCCTATGTGAAATATAGCCTTGGTTCCTATTTACTTGTTGAAAGAGAGTCAGTGCATCATAAACACCAGGACATGCTGATGAAGTAAAGCATAACTACAGAAACTTATTGAAGGGTAACTGGTGTTCGTCCAAAGTTTCTTTGGAGGACAATTTAGTTTATTGTCAATAATCCAACTATCAACAATAAGATTTTCATAGGAAACAGTAATAAGACAATAAAATATATAACATCTACATACAAAACTAATTATAATGTGAACAATTGTTGGATCTTCCTAGTTTATTATTTTAGTTATTTTAACAAAAAAAAAAAAAAAAAAAAAAAAAAAAAAAAAAAAAAAAAAAAAAAAAAAAAAAAATTACCATGTTCTCCCTCTTTAAACCTCACGAAGAGCTTAAATATGCTAGATCAAACTACTTGAGAATTTTCTCTCTCATTTCAAACTTTTTCTGACGACATTGTTGATCAACAATCTGTTCTGGTAAGAGATTGTAAATCAACAATCGCGTACCTGCAGCCAACAAATGTTTTGCTGATCAACAATGTGGATGAAAACAGTTGAAGTCGTTGTTTGTCAATTTTCTTTGCCAAATTTAAGCGGGAGATTTCAAATGTGGATATCAGGAGGAGCGAGAGAAAACAATAAATTTGACACAAAGCTTGTCATATCTATTGTTAACCTGATCTGTTACCTAAAATAAGACATAAAAAGGTATTTCTTTTGAATTACCTATCATTTTCTCCTCCAAAGGGGAAAGTTGTGTTTTATGGAAAATTCCAGAACTGGATCAGACAGTGAAAAGACTTAAAACAAGTGAAACTTAACAATTTGTGTTCTCGCCAAAATTATTGTTGATCCACAATCGTTGATAAACAAATCTGTCCTCGCGATTGTTGATTAACATTGTTGATCAACAATTTTTCACCAGAAAAGGCCTTTATACACTCAATTATTGATTATGCCTAACCTGTTTTAGTGTTTTTTTCCATCTTCAAGAAGGGGTCAGATGGTCTAAATAAGAAATCTCTAAAATTATTTTCAATGAGAGTAAATTTCCTTAGATCTTCCTTCTTCTCAGATTCCATCTGCTTACGCTTAAGGGAAAGAAAATAGAAAAATACATACATTTTGCCAATTTGCGCTGCATAATTTACGCTCTACTGAAATAAAAAACATACGACCATGGATTGTCAGTTTAATTTACATGTACAGATATTTATTCCTTAAAGTTTTGATAATTTTACATTTATTAAAGTAAATAAGTGAAATCATTTAAAACATATTTTGTTTTCAGTAAAGCTCAAATTATGTTCTTGTCTTGAAAAGGCATGGGTTTTATCACCCATACTCATGTTAATTGTTGCTCATTTTGAGTTGACTTGGCTATTTATTGTAATTTCTGTTCATTTCGAGTTTCATTTATTTATTATTAGTGATATGTGGTAGTTTTTGTGATTGGAAGATTATTTGACTTTATTTCTGCTCATTTTTGGCATAATGGGACTCTACTTTTTTTTGGAGAGACTTGTTTTGTGGAAACTGTTTTTTAAAACTTATTTCTGTTCGTTTATTATTGACATAGTTTTTTCGTGGAAAAAAATATTTTATATATTTTCGTTTTTTCTATTAGAATCCATAGTTCGGCTTTGTATGTTGCAGAAACTTTTCCAACAATCTTTGATCCTGACACAAATAGGTATTTTTAATTTGATTTTATATTTCTTCAATTTGACCTGAAAAAAAACTTATATAATTCCCAAAAGGTTCTTTTTATGTTTTTTGACAACCTGGATACACTTATATTCTTTTTATTTATTGAAATTGTCAGAGCAGAAGTAGTAATAGTAGTAGCCCCAAAAGTTTCAATTTAATACCCCCAGTCGTTCTCAATATATTGCTGAGGTAACTTATTGGAAACCATAAACACAATGCGTTTTGACTTAGTTTTAAAGCAACATTTATTTTTAAAGCATAATGGGCCAATTGCATAATTTAGGGATCTGACATACCCAATAACCCTAAAAACATAGTTGTTGGACTGTTCTACTATGCTGAACAAAATGGCTCGTCTCCAAATTTTGACTGAATGTGTTTGGAAAATGAATGGGCTTGAGAGAAGGGCTGCAAGCCCTCCAACCTCTTTTTACTCTTAAAAACAGCACTAGTGCTTTTTATTTTTGAATCAAATTAGCTCCTTTACAAGTTTCAATGGTATTTCTAGTAGTTACAGAGTGGTGATGCCTATGATATTGCTTATATGTCCTTTTGAAAACCTGCATGCATAATTTTTTTTTTGTTAAATTGAAACTCCCTCTAAACGTTCCCTAAATGTTTTACCTTAATACCCTTATCATTATTAATTACAGTAACTGTAGCGGTAGTATTAAAAGTATACACACAGTGCCTTCTGGTTAGTTCAAAATCCCCCACAAAGCATCCTTAAAGGTCTAACTTATTAATATAAGTTGTTCTTGAGATATTGATTTGTCACCTTTTTGAAAGTCCACATGCTCATAGCTTGTTTTTGATTTAGTTCAACATCCGCCTAAAAATTCCTTAAAAGCTTCACTTTAATACCCTTAGCGTGCGTAGTAAAAATAGTTTTTAGCAGCATTAGTAGCAGTATGGGCATAGCACCTTTGGTTTCTTCAGCATCCCCTTCAATACACGCTGAAAGTTTCAGCTTAATACCATCGATCGTTCCTTAAGCATATCTGATATGTCCGCTTGACATCCTGTGTGGGCATAGTGTGTTTCAATTTAGTTCCATGTTGTTTCTATATATCCCAAATATTTTGCTTTAATACCCTTAGCTTTAATGGTAATTGTAGTAGTAGTAGCAGTAGAATTAAGAGCAGTAGCCTAAGCTTTGGTGACATCAGTAGTAATAGAAGTAGAAATAATAGTAACAATAGTAGTAGCATGAGTAGAGGCACTAGCATTAAGATTCAAATATTTTCTTTTGGTTAGTTCAACATCCCTCACAACAAGCCCTGTTAGTTTCAACTTCTCACACCAAACTGTTCCTAAGACATTGCTGTTACACCCTTTTGACGACCTGCATACAGACACCGTGTTGTGGTTCAGTTCAACTTCCCCCACACAAAATTCCTTGAAAATTTCACCTTCATACCCTTAGTCACAGTCCGTAATAGTAGCTGGTCAGAGTATTAGTATTGATATTATTAGTAATAGTGTTAATAATAGCGGTTGTAGTAGTAGAAGCAATGATATTACCATATTGACTATTGTCAGTAGAACATCCCTCTCGTCAAGTTTTTTTCCATGAAAAAGACTATGTCAATAAAAAACGAACAGAAATTAATTTAAAAAACTTTTTCCACAAAACAAATTTCTCAAAATAGAAAGTAAAGAGCTCCATTAAGCCAAAAATGAGCAAAAATAAAGTCAAATAATCTTCCAAACGCAAAACTACCACAAATCACTATCAAAAGATAACTAAACTCGAAATGAACAGAAATTACTGTAAATAGCCGAGGCAAACTGAAAATGAGCAACAATTAACATGATTAGGGGTAATAAACCCCATGCTTTCTCAAGACGAGAACATAATTTGAGCTTTACTGACAATCCATAATTAAACTGACAATCCACGGTCATATGTTTTGTGTTGCAGTAGAGCGCAAATTGGTAAAATGTATGTATTTTTTTATTCTCTTTCCCTTAAGGGTAAGCAGATGGAGTCTGAGAACAAGGAAAATCTAAGGAAACTTACTCTCATTGAAAATAATTTTAGAGATTTCTTATTTAGACCATCTGACCCCTCCTTGAAGATAGCAGAACGTAATCTTCCAGACTCTTATTCCAAAAAGACTCTTATTCCTAATCTTTTTCCAATCACTCTGGAAATCCTCCCTTCTGCGGAAATTTTTCCCCAAAATCCCCCCTCCCCCCAGTAGGAAGTTTGCTTCCGTGGAAAATTCCCCATGGAGGTTTTCTTTCGTCAAAAATCTCTCATTGAGAATTCATCCTGCGGAAATCCCCCTCCCATGACTGAAAAATTCCCAGACAACTCAAAACCAGCTAAAAATTTCATCCAAAAATTTCCCATGGAACATCCCCACTTGCAAAATTGGGTCGGCAAAAAGAAAGTAAAACAAATAAAAATAACTTGTATAGGAATTCTGTGAAATCCCCCCAGTGTAAAATTTTCCCCTCGGAAACATTCCTCCACAGGGAAAATTCTCCCCATGTAAATCTACCCCCAGAAGAAATGGTAGATGGCGTTGCGCCGTTGAGGCTATGCATACCATACTACTTTAGTTTAGCTTGTTTGTGTTGGAGATATAGCTCATCCTGAGCGAAGGTCATTTCAACCATTTATGCAATGACTATAGTGCTACATTTATTTATAAAAATGACAGCAAAAGAAGCCAACGCTATCCCGAAAAGCTTTTTGAAAAGCAAGCGTCTCAGTTCTGGACCGCTGGCACCATCTATCATTAAAAATTTAATCGCATACCAGATGGCGCTATCTATCGTCGAAAATTTAATCGCATACCAACTATACAAACCTAGCGAAGATGTCGCACCCGTTCAGCGCAAATCTAAAGCGAAGCGGAGACGGCGTGGGAAACACGCAGGCAGGAGAGTCCAAGCACGTAGAGAGCGCTGTGTACTTCAAGGTGGTGACCACTGTATACCGATGATATCCATAGTTCGGAACAACAACAGAATCAAAAGGCCAAGAAATAACTGATACTTGACACAAGTAGTAACTACAGAGTATTTAGCACCTATACCAACCCTGAGACCTTGCTCTCCTGATAATCCTGTGGACCACCTTCCCTCGAATAGTTCCCCTCCCGTACTAAAACCTGTAACGCTGTCTGCCAAGACATATCTTCCAAACCTGATTTTTTGTAACGCCCAGTCCCTAACCAACAAGGTTGATGAATTAGAACTTGTCTTGCGCATAAACTTAGCACTATTAACAGTAATTACTGGATGCTGGGACATGACAACTAAAACGGGTGCAATCAAAGAATATCTGAACTTTTTAAATACCAGACAGGATAGAGAGGGACAACCGATGTGGAGGTGGTGTAGGAATCTATTGCCGCGAAGACTTACGATGCAAACAACTTGGTATCCCCTCAGATTCGTGCCACGAGACAATTTGGCTCTGGTGCAAGCCGAAGGGGCTACCACGGACTTACTCATACATCATAATAGCAGCGATATACTATCCAGAAGGTGCGCGTAATAGGCGAGAGTTTGTGACGTATCTGCAATATCAAGTTGACAGTTTTCGGAAACAGTACAGCAATCCGGCATTTATCATAGCAGGAGACTTCAACTTAACCGACAAAAAATGGATTTCACGTGTGTTGGACCTTAAACAAGTTGTGTTGATGTTCCCACTCATGAAAGTGGAAGCACACTGGACCTCATACTGACAAGTCTCGAAGCGTACCATGAACCGCCATTTTCCTTAGGACCACTTGCAAAACCTGATCACAACATTTTATGCTGGAAGTCGAAGAACAGAAACCGTATACCTAAACCAAAAAAGACTAGAATACTGTACAGACCACTGAGTGAAAGCTCCATCCAATCCTTTGGCAGATGGATTGCGAACTTCGATTTTGCTGCAATCTGTGCTATAACTGACATCGATGAAAAGGTCGAGACACTATATTCGACTCTGCAACAAAAATACAGCGAATTCTTTCCTGTCAAAAAATGCGCTTGGTCTGTGAAACAGATAAGCCGTGGCTAAACTCAAAGCTCAAAATAATGATCAAACAACGATGCAATCTCCATGCCATTGGAGAAGTATTGGAGGGGAACAAGTGAGAAACAAAGTCGTTTCAGCCCTCTGCGTATCTAGGATATATATACGAAAAAAAATGTAGCTGCACTCATCAGCCAGATTCCCATAAGTGGCATGACGCAGTAAAAAAAAGGCTTACTGGATAAAACAGAAAGGGACTGAAGTACGAATCAGCAACATAGACGGGAGTTTAATCAGAGCCTCGGATGTTAACAAGTTTTTTACACAAATTTGAACTTCTTACCCCACCATAAGTGACGAACAGATGAGCAATATCATCAACAGTTGTAGTGCCGATGATATTGTAGAAGTGTTCGAAATATCAGTCTTCCGTGAAACCGAAGAACTACGTAACAACTGTGCCACATACCCATGTGAACTCCCTGTGAAGCTGCTGAAAGAATACTCATCTTTTCTAGCGAAACCCATGGAATCAATCATAAATCAGTGTTTCTCAGAACAATTGTTCCCAAAATTGTGGAAAGCTGCCTATGTGCGGGTCATTCCGAAAGTAAAGGCACCCCAGTCCTGCGAAAATCTTAGACCTATATCCGTAACTCCCAACTTGGTTAAAGTGGTCGAAGGTTTTATCCACCGTGCCCTATTACAGCAGATTGCACCCTCAATAGACACTTACTAATATGGCTGTTTACGAGGCAGTAGCACGGCAATATACCTAGTGCGGATGTACCATTTGATAGTTGAGTGGCTGGACAGCCCAAACAGAGCTATCGATTTACTTTTGGCAGACTACAGGAAAGCATTTGACCTTATAGAGCACCTCATTGCACTGAGAAATCTAAAAGAGATGGGAGCTGAAAATAACTTGCTGCTATTAGCGAGAGATTTTCTGTGAGGGTGACGGCAATCGGTATATCCGTTATTTGCCGATGATATCCACTCTGAGTTGACCGAACCTACTTGTGGCTGTCCCCAAGGAATGAAACTAGCTGCTCTTTTATTCTTTACAGTCATCAATAAAATCCTTGCAGAATTTGAGGAGCGTTTCAAGTTCATTGACTTGTCTTCGCTTCTCAAATACATAGTAGAAAACCTAGTTGCAAAACAGCAGTTCAAACCAACACTTTTTTCGGACTTCGTTAACCAGTGTAAATCTACTAGCCTGCAACTGAACGAGCAGAAATCGAAATTTCTACGCTTCAATCCGCTCAAACGAGATATTACAATACCAGATGTTTCTTTTCCAACTGTTTCGTCCGTGACAATACTAGGCGTGACTTTTACAAATGATTGCACGTTTAAACTGCACGTAGAAAATATCGTGCGCAAAGGACACTACTCAATCCAAACTCTAACGAGTATGCGAAGGATGGGTTTCCCCAGATCTTCAGCTCTTACTGGCTTACACGACATACATCAGGCCAATCCTTGAATGCTGTTGTCCTGCCTGGGGTCCCCAAGCTCAAAATACTGCCTACATGTCAGAGGAACTAGAAGACGTTCAAAAACGTGCTACTAAAATAATTCTTGGACCCAGGTATGAGAGTTACGAGCATGCCCTTGTGGTTATGAGCTTGCCCACTTTGTTTGCCCGAAGATACGATTTGATAATGAGATTCGAGAAATCACTCATGTCAAACGAGAAACATCGCTCGAAAAAAAAAAAACTAATTCTTCCTCCAACCGCACCGACTCCACAAACTCACCAGGCATCAGAACAGACTACAACCCGTCAAGTGCCGAACGAACAGATTTGCAAATTCCTTCGTACCATATTTTGTTAGTGTATTAAATAAGTGATTTTTTTTTCTTAATGATTGTAAAAATAGCATAATTTAGCGTTCAGTTTTGTTTGCTACGAAAGCTATTTGATTAAACGAATAGAAATACGAAAATCCCCCGTCCAAGGAATGTCTGTATACTTCCAAATTACAAATACTGTACTTACAAGAATACAATAACTTTAAATCTAAAAACAAAAATTGGGCAATTTCATAACTTACAAAGCTTTTCCCCAGGAGCTGGGGGGGGGGTCATTTTACCCCAAAAAGGAATAGTTTTATTGGATCTTTCAACTATGGTGAACAACATTGCCATGTCAAAATTTTGATCAAACGACTTTTGGGAAGAGGGTCATGGGAGCGGGGCTATTTCCCTCCAATCTTTTTGGTCACTTAAAAAGGACACTTGTACTTTTGATTTACGTTCTAATGTGCCTTTTGCCAATCTTCTAGGACAACTGGTTTGTATGGATCACCCCAAGGACAAAAAAAAAAAAACAAATACAACACACACATCCGTGATCTTTCTTCTGGCAAAAAATGAAAATTCCATATTTTTTGCTTATGGGAGCTTTAAACCTCTACGGTGCGGTTCTCTGATACGCTGAATCTGACGGTGCAATTTTTTTTATTAAGATTTTTATTTTACTTTGTGGGAGTGTTTCCCCTTTCTCCAAAATCAGACAATTTTTTTCAGGCTCGTAGCTTTTGATAAGTAACACTAAATCTAATGAATATTATATACATGGAATTAGCATATAAATCCAGTTCTTTGGATGTATCTATTGATGTCAAAATTTTGTTTTTGAGTTTCGGTTACTGTTGGGCCGAGTCGCTCCTTAGCTAGAGTTTTTTACCACGAACTGTTTGATAATCCTCGAAACAGTTTTGTTTTGAGGTTCAGGTTTGTAAAGTTTCTTGAATCAGTTAAAATGACCCAGGCCTAAGTTAAACAGATTTGAATATTAGCTTATGCTGACCAGTGAGAATACTTTCGAAGATGTGAGTTCAACTGGCTAAAATATAGGTTGAACTAATCTAAAAATAGTTTTGGAAGCCATTTGAACTTTGAACATCTGTGGCGTAAATTTTAAAGAATATTTGAATTCCGTCAATTTATCTTAAATATTTCCCTCAAAACTATGCTTATTCTCTTTATATCGCCTCCAAGAACAACCAGGTTAATATATGCGTTTTTTGGATAGCTCAGAGTGTCATCTATAAATTGAATCAATAAACTATCGGTTTTCGATAGTTGACAACATTGGTTTCGGTGAGATTTGGATTGTAGAAAAATTTCGTCTTATTTCTAGAAAAGCTAGGTCAGAAGATAGAACAAAAATACCTTACTAACATTCAGATTCAGGCTTATAACATCTCCTGAATCAGTTCAAAGGGCTTAAGCTAAGCAGAACTCATTTGAGACTGGGTTTAGGCTGACCTATTAGAATAAGCTCCAAATTTGTTTTTTGATTGGGTGTCTTAATAAATACCGCAAGTATTTTGTAATATTTGAACCCACTCAAATTACCTCAACATATATTTCTCAAAGTTGCATTTATTCCCCGACGCCAGATGAATACACTGACTCTTGGATCATTTGGAGCGCTATCTATAATTCGAATACGGTAACTATCATTTTTTTTAGTAACTTGGAACAAACATCGTAATAGACCCCGGGAGCTTTTAAAAAATTGGTTAAACCCTATTCCTTATTTATAAGGATGAACTCAAAGAAGATCTCTCACTAATTTCAAGGATCAGGTAATTCTAATTTCTAGAATGAATTAGCTGGCTAAGGCCTAAATCAAAGTGATTTAAAGTTAGGTTAGACTGGCCAGTGAGGACAATTTGGATTGGTAACTATCTTTAAACACATTGGGCAGCTTAAGCTATACTATAAATTAATTAAGCGCAAAATACTGCGAGAGAAAGAAGATCTCAATGACAGATAGAGAATTTTTCAATTTTTATTATTGCACATCCTTTTACTTTGTAATTTGGCTTGACTATAGTGATGGCTGCTACGATCAGTAGGATTAGGCCATACCAAATTTTGAAATAGCTAATTTCTGGTGTTTTTACATTTCATTGTTAACAGGCCTTAAAATATAAGGTAGTTGCATATTAAAGCTACGCAGGGCATCCTAATTGATATTCTCTTAGGTTAAAAAGGTAGACTTGTTAAATGTTTTATGAAATACCTCATTTCAAGCGCAATACCGACTTTTGTAATAGGCAGTACCGGACTTTAAGATAAGCCAATTTTCCGTTTTTTAAAAATATTATTCATAACGGACCTTAAATAAAACACACCTAGCCTTACTCAGCTTTGAAGGGCATCCTATATTGCAATTTTTTTCTAAATGGTAGACTTTTTACATATTTGATGAAATACCGGATTTTAAAGGCAATGCTGGGAAGCTATACTGTATTTTAAAATAAGCTACTTTTCGGTGTTTTTAAAGTCTCACTCTTGATGGGCCTTGAAAATTAAGCTAATTGTTAATTCTGCCATGCAGATTATCCTGTATGGTATTCTTTTAGGTTGAAAGGGTAGAATTTTCATGTGTTTTTTTTAAAAAAGGGAAGAACACAAAGTTTAGATTCAAACTGTATGGGATGCTAACAAGAGAGGAAATTTTAGCACTTCACCATGGGTCTGGTTAGAATTAAAACAACTTGTGTCACTGATAAGATTCAAGAAGCCCTGACACGACAAGATGGTATTTTCACCACGCGGCACTAGTGGCACTTCACCGTGTTTAAATGGAGCTTAAAAACAACTGGTGCCACTGAAAATGTGGGATTATCACCATGTGGTACTAATGGGACTTCAACATTGCCCTGAATGGGTTTAAAATCAACTAATGCCACTGACAATGTAGTACTATCAGCATGTGGCACTAGTGGGACTTCACAATTGGTCTGAATGGATTTTAAAACAACTAATGCCATTTACAATGCAGTGTGTACTAATTGAAGTGGAGATATTTCAAATACGCTCATTTCTAACGCAAAAATACAATAAATAACAAGAGATAACACATTAATAGTTTCATGATTTATATGCGGTAGCGATAGAGGGCCATATTTTTTTTCTTTGAGACCAATTTTAGTTTCCTTTCGTTTTAATTTATTGTGTCTTAATGTAGGCTACGTTATCAGAGAGTATTAAATTAAGACTTTTGTTATTATATTATTTACTTCAGAAGATGCCGTAAACTACCCTGTTACGAAAAGAATAATGTCCCCCCACCCCAAACCAAAAAACCTAAATAGAATGAATGATCCAAAGAAACACTAAAGAACCATATACTTCTTGATGGCTTGATGCAATTATAACTATGAATTGTGCTATTATATTGCCTACTTCAAAAGAGGCTGTTGTTAACAAAAGAAAACGTTACCAAAGAAAAATGTAACACCCTCCCCCAACCAAAAAACAACAAAAAACACGAGAATTATGACGCCACAGCACCATTAAATTACCACATGTTTCTTGATGGTTACACATGCAAAAAGTATGTAAAGATCATGGCCGGCCTACCTGAGACCAACGTCTGATTTTAATGTATTTTCTGACTTTAATAAATAAAGAATTTTTGTTTCTGTGCTGTTTGCTTCTGTAGAGGCCAAGGACCAGACTGTAACCGTCCCATTACCAAAAATGAGAATTAATGATGTCACACACCCATTGAAACACTACATTTACCTTGATGGCTTAAGATGCAAAAAAAAAAAAAAACTATCGAAGGATAACGGTTTGCCTACCTGAGATCAATATCTGAATGCAATATAGTTTCTAAATGGAACAAATTAAGAATTGTGTTACTATAATGTTTACTTCAGAGGAGATCAAGGATAAGAATGTTGCCAAAAGAATAATGTACCCCCCTCCCCCCCCCGAAAAAAAGGATTAATTTCACAGAACCATTGAAGCACCAAATGCTTCTTGATAGGTTATTACACAAAAGCAGCACGAGGATCATGGCTTACAAACCTGAGACCAGCATTTGAATATAGTAAATATTCTCAACGTAATTAATTAAGTGTTTTGTTGTTATATTGTTTACTTTAGAAGAGATTATGGACTAGGCTATTGCTAAAAGCGAAATCCTCCCTCCAACAAAAAATAGAATTAATGATGTCACAGCCCGAATTGGACTACTAGATGCTTCTTGATGGCTTAATATACAAAAAATATATGAAGATCATGGCTTGCCTACCTGAGACCAACGTTGAATGGAAAAGAAGAAAGCTGTTTTCCATTAAGAGTCCAAGATAGCTTTGCTGCAGGCTGATGGAGAGGAATAACCAAGCTCCTTATTAAGCATTTGAGTTCCAGAGGGCTCCCAGGCGTGTAATAAAATCTCATCTTCTTCTCGATTTTTTGCTGTCAAATATTCGGATCTTTGGAGCTGGAACTAACTATATATTATGAAAATATGTACGATACTTTATACATTAATTGAATACATCTATGTTAATGGACAAAGACGTATTTGACTTATTAAAAGTACAGGCGGAACTAAATAGGTGACATCCACAGTTCAGGTGATATCCGCATGATATAATATCAAGAGCATATTTCTGGGTGACGAATATGGTCAACACATATCACGCTAATTTTGGATATATAACACATAAGTATCGCCATTTCTGGCCACGAGTTGCCAGAAATGGCACCGGAACCGTGGACCATTAGTGCCGAATTTGAGTCAGAAGAATCGTGAAACTCTGATTTTTTGACAAATAAACATAGTTTTTCTTTTACTTTTCTCTTCAATTTCTTTATAGTTTGCAATATTGGGCCAGGTAACTGATAGAGCGAAAGCGTTAGCCACTTGATTCTTATTAAGCTTTGAATAAGCAGGCATATGTGCATGTAAGGTAAATAAACATAGTTTTTTACTTTTCTCTTCAACTTTCTTTATGTTTTCCAATAGGGCACAGGTTTCGATAGAAAGGTAACATGGCTGTATTGGTGAAACTAAATAGTTAAAACTTAGCATTTTTAACACAAGCACCTTACTAAGTTGTAATTTGGTTTTTCCTGGAAATTGAGCCTTTGTGGGGTTAGATTCTCGTTTTTATCTGATTTTTTTTTTTGCTTGTGAATATGTCTTATTTTATTAAGAATATTCATTAAAAATAAATAGTTGGACTTAGCCAGAAGCTGGAAAAGGTAAATTTTAGACTCCAAACTTTCCAATCTTTCGTGAGTGATTTTTCCATAGGGTTTACACTTTAAACTTTCATGTTTAATCAAAATGGTAAAAGTGGTGCTAAGGGTGTAAGCTCGACTTTTGTTGTAATTAATTAAAAAAAAATTCCGAAAAAATCAGTTTTTCAAGAAAAGTAAAGGCCATTTTAAACTTAAGCTCAGCAAATACAAATACCTTTCAAATTCAAACTCAAAATGACCAGAAATTACTATTAAAGAATAAATGAAACCCAAAACGAACAGAAATTAAATAAACAATCATAGCAAAAACATACAACAAGTAATGATATAAATGAATAAATAGATCTTAAAGCGAGTAATGCTTAGATTGAATATGAAAATCAAGCTTAAGACGAAAAAATATTTTGCTATTGAAGTACAAATGAAACTTAAAACGAACAGAAATTAAATAAACAATCAATGCAAACAAACATACAATAGATATTAATGTAAATTAATGAGTAAATCTTAAAACGAGTGAAACTTAAATTGAATATGCAAATTAAGCTTGAAGCAATCAAAAATCACCACAAACAAGAGTTTGGGTAAGACTTCCTTCTCTCACTGTAAAAGTCTAAAACCTACTGCGTCATTGGCGCTTTACTGAAAACTATATGCGTCTTGAACAGTCTTGGAAAGTATTAACAACATCAAATTGAATATTTGATGTATAATGATAATAATTGTTGAAAGATCCATCAGTTCAAGAATTTATTTCGCAGTAATTGTATTTTTATTTTCAATGCTGTAAGAAGTGGAAAAGAAAGTATTTGTAATATAATCCGTTTTCAGTTAAGTGCCAATGACGGAGTAGGCTTTTGGTTTTTATTTACAGTTAGGAAAGGAGGCAGTATCCAATTACTTGTTTGTAGGGAAACTATATTCGTCTTTAAGAACTTTAAAAGAGCTAATAAATTAAACTGAATATCTGATGTATAATGATATTAATTGCTGAAAGCTCATCAGTTCAAAACTTTACTATAATTTTAATGTTTATTTTCAGAGATAAGTACAAAAGAAAATATTTGTCACAAAATTGGTTTTCAGTAAAGTGCCAATGACGCAGTAGGTTTTAGAATTTTACAGTGAGAGAATTTTTTTTGGAAAGTTTTTTTTTTAATTAATTTTTGTTCGTTTTTGATTGCAAAAAATTATTTTTTTAAAAAACTTGAGTCAAGTTTTTAAAAATTCCTTATTTCAAAATCAAACTTAAAAAAAAACATCAAATATTCATCAAAGTATCAAAACTGATGTCAAAGTAACAATATCAAAGTGAAAAAATGGGTTCGCGTCAACCTCGGAGTTTTTCTTATCTGATTTTTGAACTATTTTTACCAAATTGTTATCTCAAAATTTTTATCAGATGTATTTGGGGAAAAAGGCGTGGGGGGGACTATATTAAGCTTCAGTCTTTTTTGACTCTTTTAAAAGTGAACTAGAACTTTCTATTTTCAATCAAATGAACCCTCTCTGAAGTTTATACGAGTATCCTTCTATAAAAACCATATAAATTCCCAGAGTATAACTTACAAAAACGCCTGTCCCTCGGCCCTGGGAGGTTGTGTCGACCCTTGAGTTTCAATATGTGATGGTTGAATTATTTTTAACAAATGGTCACCTGATACGCCCAAAGGCGTGGGGGGCGGGAGGGCTAGTTGCCCTTCGATCTTTTTCACTCTGAGAAAATGAACTACAACTTTTAATTTCCATTTAAATATCCCCTCTCTGAAGTTTATACGAGTGTACCTTCCATAAGAACCATATATGCCCCCAGAGCAATACTTACAACCCTTGCCCTGAGGGATGTGGGGGATTTGTCATCCTCAAAGACCTAATTTCCAGAACTTAAAACTACGTTTAATAAAATGGCTGTCTCAGAATTTTGATTGGATTTGTGTTTAGGGAAAGGTGGGCGTGAAAGAGGGGTTAGTTGCCCTCAATCACTTTCGACTATTAAAAAGGGACTAGCCCTTTGAATTTCCAATCGATTGAGCCTATTTTGAAGTTTCTATGACACCGCCTTCTATAAAACCCTTATATGCCCCCCAGGGTATAACTTAAAACCCTTGCCTTGAGGGTTGTGGGGAGTGTCCTCCTCAAAAACATATTTTCTATCTGAAAATCAACTGCGCTGAACAAAATGGCTATCTCAAAATTTTAATTGGATATGTTTTGGGGAATGATGAGCGTGGGAGGGGGGGGGGGGGGCTAGTTGCCCTCCAATCACTTTCAACTAGTAAAAAGGGCACTAGCCCTTTGAATTTCCAATCGAATGAGCTTTTTTTGAAGTTTCTACGACAACGCCTTCTATAAAAACCTTATATTCCCCCAGGGCATAGCTTAAAACCCTTGCCCTAAGGGTTGTGGGGGAGTGTCCTCCTCAAAAACGTATTTTCAATCTGGAAATCATCTATGCTGAACAAAATGGTTATCTCAATTTTTGATTGGATGTGTTTGGGGAATGGTGGGGGGGGGGGGCTAGTTGCCCTCCAATCACTTTCGACGATATTAACAAGGGCACTAGCCCTTTGAATTTCTAATCGAATGAGCCTTTTTTGAAGTTTTCTACAACAACGCCCTCTATAAAAACCTTATATGCCCACAGGGCATAACTTAAAACCCTTGCCCTGAGGGTTGTGGGGGATTGTCCTCCTAAAAAACATATTTTCTATCAGGAAATCAACTACGCTGAACAAAATGGCTATCTCAAAATTTTGATTGGATGTATTTTGGGAA
>CM051259.1:32340407-32365407 GCA_027921565.1 Artemia sinica | reverse complement strand
ACAACCTCAAAGCAAGGGTTGTAAGTTATGCCCTGTGGGGATATAAGGTTTTTTTTTTATAGGAAGAGGGCTCATTTGATTGGTAATCAGAAGTTCTACTGGCCTTTTTAACAGTCGAAAGTGATTGGAGGTCATCCAGCCCGCACACCAATCATTTCCCCAAACATATTCAATTATAATTTTTGAGATAGCCATTTTGTTCAGTGTATTTGAAAGGTCCAGAAATTATGTCTTTGAGGATAAATCCCCCCTCCATACAGTCCTCAGGTCACGGGTTGTAAGTTGCGCCCTGGGGGCATATAAGGTTTTTTTTTTTTATAGAAATGATGGTTCTATAAACTTCAAAGAGGGCTTATGAGATTGGTAATCAGAAGTTATAGTGCTCTTTTTAAGAGTTAAATGATCAGAAGGCAAATAACCCTCCCCCCTCCATATATACACACACGTTGTATTTTCCAGAAATGCATCTGATAGAAATTTTAAGACTGTCATTTGTTGTCGCAGAAGCTTCGAAAAGTGCTCAGTCGGTTGGTAACTGAAAGGACTAGTACCTTCTTCAATGTCAAAAGTGATTGGAGGGCAACCACCCCCCTTCCCTACGCCCATCGTTTCCCCAAACACTTCCAGTCAAAATCTCGAGATAGTTATTTTGTTTTGACGTAGTTTAAGGTATGCCCCGATGGTATTTTAAGGTTCTTATGGAGAATGGGTTTACACTTCGGAGGGGGCTCATTGGATTGGAAATTGGAAGTTGAAGAGCCATTTTTAAGAGTCAAATTTATCGGAGGGAAAAATACCCTACTCCTCACGTTATATTTTCCCCCAATGCATCCGATAGAAATCTAAGATAGCCATTTGTTCAAAATAGTCCAAAGATCTCATAACATGGCCTTTGGGATTGACACAACCCCCCAAAGTATGGGGATAAGGGTTTTACGTTATGCCCCTGGGGGATGTAAGGTTTTTATAAAGAGGTGGTCTTGTGAAACGCGCATATCTTTAGAGGAGGCTCATTTGATTGGAAATGCATACTTCTAGTTTCATTTTAAGAGTCAAGCGTGATGGATCAAAAATCCCCCCCCCCTCTCCCTGATATCCTCTTTTCCCCAAACACATTCGATCAAAATTGTGAGACAGCCATTTTTGTAGCCAATAGCCCAAAGAGAATATAACAATATCTTCAGTAATCAAATATAAGAAATATTTAGGCGGGCCACACTCACTTTTATTACCTTTCTTATAAAGTGGCTTAATTAAGGTTTACTAAATAAGTTTCTTAAATATGGTGGCTCTGAGGTTAGAAATAAGTTACTGAAGATTATGAAGATTTTTGAAAAGGGGAAGTACCTAACGATTTTAGGAAAACCTTAATTCAGCCACTTTTATAAGAAGGTGATAAAAGTGAGTGTGGTAATTATCGAGGCATTAGTCTGGTCTCTGTAGGTGGTAAATTACTTAGTAATATGATACTTTTTTTTTTTGTTTGAGACTGAGAGATGCTGTAGACCAAAGTTTTTAAGAGAGAGCAGTGCGGTTTTTGTAGAAAAGGTTAGAGGATGTGTCGACCAATTTTCACTCTTAGGCTAATAATTGAGAAGTGCCTGAGTTTTCAAAATACCTTTGGTCCTCAGTTTTATAGATTATGAGCAAGCGTTCGATTCTGTTGTTAGTTAAGCCTAAGTAAAGGTTTTTCCTTGTATGGTATACCAGACAAATACATTAAAGTATTGAGTTTTCCTGGGATATGAGTTTCTGATATTCCTAATAAATCCAGTTGGAATCGTCTGAATTCATCAGTCAAAATGTCGATACGATAGTCATTTTTTTTACGTCGTAACATTCCAAGTTCCAATTATTATGTTCTTTAAATCATTAAAATTATTTTCGCCCTTAGGAAAAGCAATGATTCCGGATACCAGTGCAGGACGGGGATCACATATCTTCTCAAATCTACACCGAAGTGCTTAAGCCGGCTTAGAACCGGACAGCAAGAAGTCCCTGGGCTCCATGAATGGAGGCTTTGTGTAATCCTGGGCCCATCTTTCGTCACAATATGGTTTTCAGCACTTGGCGATGCTTTTCAATCAACAAGAGTCGAAAATCCTGCACAGATAATCTCAAGCCTATTACCTCCGACTCGTATATTCATGCCTGTAAATATTATGCTACTACGGGGAGGCAGCCCACATTCACATTCATTTGCATTTAAAGAGTAAAACAGATACATGATAGTATTGCAATGACGCCATATGAGTAGAAAGGTCTCTATTGACACGGGACGACACCCCTGCTGCCACCTACAACTTTTTTACATAGTTTAATGAGGACAGGATCAATGACCTCTTTCTCAATGATCTCTTTTCCAGGTGTGTTTTTTGGCACGCTCTCAGCGAATGTCAAGGTCGATGTTGTTGTTGTTGTTTTGTGCAGAGTCATTAGGGAGAAACACGTGGTTAATGGGGTCAATGTTGTTGTTGTTGTTTTGGGCACGCAATTGAGTCATTTGGGAGAACACGTGGTTAATTAAAGCGATTGGGAATTTGGAAAACCTGTGCTGTCGACCTCAATTCACCTATCGTGAATCAATAATTCCCCTTAGAAACAACAAATTAATTCCCCTTTCTTGATAGATCAATCAAACCAATGACATCATCTGTCAGACTTTAAAAATTTTCGTCTAGAAACAATTGTCCAGGAATAGATCCAAGTCATTAATGTCTTTGCCTCGGAAACAACTCTTTTGGTCGAACTCCAAAGGATATTAATAACCAAACGCCATGGAAAACAATTCTCCAAGAAACATCCTAGCGATGAATTGTTTTAGCGCGGGAATCAGGTTTCTTATTAATTTGAAATGCATTAGCGCAGAGATGCCAAAAACAAAAGGAACACGCTGAATTACGTTTAGGGATTATTTGGGCGAAACTGTTTTTAGACAGGTTATGGAACTATTTCGGCGAAACATTTAGAGACATTTTAAAAGATGATTTATGAAGAATTTGCGGTTGAGGTTTTGAGTGTGGTTGTTATAATACACAAGTTTTCATTGAACAGTGTTGTGAGGTCCTCTACCCCAACCCAAAGGGTTCCAATCCCTCTACCCCCCCCCCGAAGGAAGCCACCGGTCCTCAAAGGTCCACTGGGCTCCAAAGGCCCCCCCGGCCCTCAAGGTTCCCCCCAGACCCCCCCCCCTCCCCCGGGGCCCAAAAGGGCCCCTCCCCCCTTTGGCCCCCCAAAGGGGCCCCTCTCCCTCCATCTCCTCCCTCCTCCTCCCCTTCCCATCCCTCCTCCCCCTCCCCTCCCCTCCCCTCCTCCTCCTCCCCTCCTTCTCCTCCTCCCCTCCTCCCCTCCCCTTCCCTCCCCCATTTTTTATACTTTTTTTTTTTGCATTGAGACACAGAACGACCCCCTCCCCCCGGCCCCTCCCCCCTCCAAAGGTCTGATTTTTCAAAGTTCATTTTGAATTTCCTTCGTTGAAATGCAAGAGTTGGAATGTTTCAGTAGTGTTTGGTTGTGGTTTACCTTGTCACAGTTACATTTTCTTGATTTTTCAAAGTTCATTTTGAATTTCTTTTGTTGAAAGGCAAGAGTTTGGAATATTTCAGTAGTGTTTTTGATTATGGTTTACCTTGTCACAGTTACATTTTCTTGATTTTTCAAAGTTCATTTTGAATTTCTTTCATTGAAATGCAAGAGTTTGGAATATTTTAGTAGTGTTTGGTTTTACCTTGTCACAGTTACATTTTCTTGATTTTTCAAAGTTCATTTTGAATTTCTTTCATTGAAATGCAAGAGTTGGAATATTTCAGTAGTGTTTGGTTGTGGTTTACCTTGTCACAGTTACATTTTCTTGATTTTTCAAAGTTCATTTTGAATTTCTTTCATTGAAATGCAAGAGTTTGGAATATTTCAGTAGTGTTTGGTTGTGGTTTACCTTGTCACAGTTACATTTTTCTTGATTTTTCAAAGTTCATTTTGAATTTCTTTCGTTGAAATGCAAGAGTTGGAATATTTCAGTAGTGTTTGGTTGTGGTTTTTACCTTGTCACAGTTACATTTTCTTAATTTTTTTCAAAGTTCATTTTGAATTTCTTTCGTTTGAAATGCAAGAGTTGGAATATTTCAGTAGTGTTTCGTTGTGGTTTACCTTGTCACAGTTACATTTTCTTGATTTTTCAAAGTTCATTTTGAATTTCTTTCATTGAAATGTAAGAGTTGGAATATTTCAGTAGTGTTTGGTTGTGGTTTACCTTGTCACAGTTACATTTCATGATTTTTTCAAAGTTCATTTGAATTTCCTTCGTTGAAATGCAAGAGATGGAATATTTCAGTAGTGTTTGGTTGTGGTTTTACCGTGTCACAGTTACATTTTCTTGATTTTTCAAAGTTCATTTTTCGATTTCTTTCGTTGAAATGCAAGAGTTGGAATATTACAGTAGTGTTTTTGTTGTGGTTTACCTTGTCACAGTTACATTTTCTTGAATTTTTCAAAGTTCATTTTTGAATTTTCTTTCATTGAAATGTAAGAGTTGGAATATTTCAGTAGTGTTGTTTGGTTGTGGTTTACCGTGTCACAGTTACATTTTCTTGATTTTTTTTTTCAAAGTTCATTTTTCGAATTTCTTTCGTTGAAATGCAAGAGTTTGGAATATTTCAGTAGTGTTTGGTTGTGGTTTACCTTTGTCACAGTTACATTTTCTGGATTTTTCAAAGTTCATTTTGAATTTCCTTCGTTTGAAATGCAAGAGTTGGAATATTTCAGTAGTGTTTTGGTTATGGTTTACCGTGTCACAGTTACATTTTTCTTGATTTTTTTTTCAAAGTTCATTTCGAATTTCTTTCGTTGAAATGCAAGAGTTGGAATATTTCAGTAGTGTTTGGTTTGTGGTTTACCTTGTCACAGTTACGTTTTCCTGATTTTTCAAAGTTTCATTTTGAATTTCTTTCATTGAAATGCAAGAGTTGGAATATTTCAGTAAAGTTTTTGGTTGTGGTTTACCTTCTCACAGTTACATTTTCTTGATTTTTCAAAGTTCATTTTTTCCTTTCTTTCGTTGAAATGCAAGAGTTGGAATATTTTGCAGTAGTTTGCTGTTGTAGTTTACCTTGTCACAGTTACAGTCCCTTAATTTTTCAAAGTTCATTTTGAATTTCTTTTGTTGAAATGCAAGAGTTGGAATATTTCAGTTAGTAGTGTTTGGTTGTGGTTTACCTTGTCACAGCTTACATTTTCATAATTTTTCAAAGTTCATTTTGAATTTTCTTTCGTTGAAATGCAAGAGTTGGAATATTTCAGTAGTGTTTCGTTGTGGTTTTACCTTGTCACAATTACAGTTTTTCTTGATTTTTTTCAAAGTTCATTTTGAATTTCTTTCATTGAAATGCAAGAGTTGGAATATTTCAGTAGTGTTTGGTTGTGGTTTACCTTGTCCACTGTTTACATTTTCTTAATTTTCAAAGTTCATTTTGAATTTCTTTTGTTGAAAGGCAAGAGTTGGAATATTTCAGTAGTGTGTTTGTTGTGGTTTTACCTTGTCACAGTTTTTACATTTTCTTGATTTTTAAAGTTCATTTTGAATTTCTTTTGTTGAAATGCAAGAGTTGGGAATATTTCAGTAGTGTTTTGGTTGTGGTTTACCTTGTCACAGCTACATTTTCTTAATTTTTTCAAAGTTTCATTTTGAATTTCTTTGTTTGAAATGCAAGAGTTGGAATATTTCAGTAGTGTTTCGTTGTGGTTTACCTTGTCACAGTTACATTTTTCTTGATTTTTTTCAAAGTTCATTTTGAATTTCATTCATTGAAATGTAAGAGTTGGAATATTTCAGTAGTGTTTTTTGGTTGTGGTTTTTACCTTGTCACAGTTACATTTTCTTGATTTTTTCAAAGTTCATTTTGAAAGTTTCTTTCGTTGAAATGCAAGTTGGAATATTTCAGTAGTGTTTGGTTGTGGTTTACAGTGTCACAGCTACATTTTCTTGATTTTTTTCAAAGTTCATTTTGAATTTCTTTCGTTGAAATGCAAGAGTTTTTTGAATATTTCAGTAGTGTTTGGTTGTGGTTTTACCTTGTCACAGTTACATTTTCTTTGATTTTTTTCACAAGTTTTCAAAGTTCATTTTGAATTTCTTTTCGTTGAAATGCAAGAGTTGGAATATTTCAGTAGTGTTTGGTTGTGGTTTACCTTGTCACAGTTACATTTTTTGCTTGATTTTTCAAAGTTCATTTTGAATTTCTTTCGTTGAAATGCAAGAGTTGGAATATTTTCAGTAGTGTTTGGGTTGTGGTTTACCTTGTCACAGTTACATTTTCTTGATTTTTTTTTCAAAGTTCATTTTGAATTTCTTTCGTTGAAATGCAAGAGTTGGAATATTTTCAGTAGTGTTTGGATGTGATTTACCTTGTCACACTTACATTTTCTTGATTTTTTTAAGTTTCATTTTGAATTTCTTTCGTTGAAATGCAAGAGTTGGAATATTTCAGTAGTGTTTGGTTGTGGTTTACATTGTCACACTTACATTTTTCTTGATTTTTCAAAGTTCATTTTTGAATTTCTTTCGTTGAAATGCAGAGTTGGAATATTTTCCAGTAGTAGTGTTTGGTTTGTGGTTTACCTTGTCACAGTTACATTTTCTTGATTTTTCAAAGTTCATTTTGAATTTCTTTTTTACGTTGAAATGCAAGAGTTGGATTATTTCACTAGTGTTTGGTAGTGGTTTACCCTGTCACAGTTACATTTTCTTGATTTTTCAAAAGTTCATTTTTGAATTTTTTTTCAGTTGAAATGCAAGAGTTGGAATATTTCAGTAGTGTTTTTGGTTGTGGTTTTACCTTGTCACAGTTTTACATTTTCTTGATTTTTCAAAGTTCATTTTGAATTTCTTTCGTTGAAATGCAAGAGTTGGAATATTTCAGTAGTGTTTTGGTTGTGGTTTACCTTGTCACAGTTACATTTTCTTGATTTTTCAAAGTTCATTTTGAATTTCTTTCGTTGAAATGCAAGAGTTTGGAATATTTCAGTAGTGTTTGGTTGTGGTTTACCTTGTCACAGTTACATTTTCTTGATTTTTCAAAGTTCAATTTTGAATTTCTTTTCTTTCGTTGAAATGCAAGAGTTGGAATATTTCAGTAGTGTTTGGTTTGTGGTTTACCTTGTCACAGTTACATTTTTTGATTTTTCAAAGTTCATTTTGAATTTCTCCTTCGTTTTGAAATGCAAGAGTTGGAATATTTCAGTAGTGTTTGGAATGTGATTTACCTTGTCACACACTTACATTTTCTTGATTTTTTTCAAGGTTCATTTTGAATTTCTTTCGTTGAAATGCAAGAGTTGGAATATTTCAGTAGTGTTTGGTTTGTGGTTTTTATTTGTCACACTTTACATTTCTTGATTTTTTCCAAAGTTCATTTTGAATTTCTTTTCTTTTCGTTGAAATGCAAGAGTTGGAATATTTTCAGTAGTGTTTTTTTTGGTTTACCTTGTCACAGTTACATTTTCTTGATTTTTTCAAAGTTCATTTTTGAATTTCTTTTCGTTGAAATGCAAGAATTGGATTATTTCACTAGTGTTTGGTTTGGTTTACCCTGTCACAGTTACATTTTCTTGATTTTTTTTCAAAGTTCATTTTGAATTTTTTTCCCGTGTCTTGAAATGCAAGAGTTGGAATATTTCAGTAGTGTTTGGTTGTGGTTTACCTTGTCACAGTTTCTTTTTCTTGATTTTTTTTCAAAGTTCATTTTGAATTTTCTTTCCTTCGTTGAAATGCAAGAGTTGGAATATTTCAGTAGTGTTTTGGTTGTGGTTTTTACCGTGTCATAGTTACATTTTCTTGATTTTTCAAAGTTCATTTTCGAATTTCTTTCGTTGAAATGCAATAGTTGGAATATTTCAGTAGTGTTTGGTTGTGGTTTACCTTGTCACAGTTACATTTTTCTGGATTTTTTTCAAAGTTCATTTTGAATTTCCTTCCTTGAAATGCAAGAGTTGGAATATTTCAAGTTTTGTTTGGTTGTTGGTTTACCGTGTCACAGTTTTTACATTTTCTGATTTTTTTTTCAAAGTTCATTTTTGAATTTCTTTCTCGTTGAAATGCAAGAGTTGGAATACTTTCAGTAGTGTTTGGTTGTGGTTTTACCTTGTCACAGTTACATTTTTCCTGATTTTTCAAAGTTAATTTTGAATTTTCTTTCATTGAAATGCAAGAGCTGGAATATTTTCAGTAGTGTTTTTGGTTGTGGTTTACCTTGTCACAGTTACATTTTCTTGATTTTTTTCAAAGTTCATTTTGAAAATTTCTTTCGTTGAAATGCAAGAGTTGGAATATTTCAGTAGTGGTGTTTTTGGTTGGGGTTTACCTTGTCACAGTTACATTTTTTTCTTGACTTTTTCAAAGTTCATTTTGAATTTCTTTCGTTGAAATGCAAGAGTTGGAATATTTCAGTAGTGTTTTTTTTGTGGTTTACCATGTCACAGATACATTTTCTTGATTTTTTCATAGTTTCATTTTGAATTTCTTTCGTTGAAATGCAAGAGTTGGAATATTTTCAGTAGTGTTTTTTCGGTTGTTTTATTGTGGTTTACCTTGTCACAGTTTACATTTTTCTTGATTTTTCAAAGTTCATTTTGAATTTCCTTTCGTTGAAATGCAAGAGTTGGAATATTTCAGTAGTGTTTTGGTTGTGGTTTACCGTGTCACAGTTTACATTTTCTTGATTTTTCAAAGTTCATTTTGAATTTCTTTCGTTTGAAATGCAAGAGTTGGAATATTTCAGTAGTGTTTGGTTGTGGTTTACCTTGTCACAGTTTACATTATCTGGATTTTTCAAAGTTCATTTTGAATTTCTTCGTTTGAAATGCAAGAGTTGGAATATTTGAGTAGTGTTTGGTTTGAGGTTTACCGTGTCACAGTTACATTTTCTTGATTTTTTTTTCCAAAGTTTCATTTTGAATTTCTTTTTTTTTCATTGAAATGCAAGAGTTGGAATTTTCAGTAGTGTTTGGTTTGTGGTTTTTTTACCTTGTCACAGTTACATCTTCTTGATTTTTTTTTTCAAAGTTCATTTTGAATTTTCTTTCATTGAAATGCAAGAGTTGGAATATTTCAGTAGTGTTTGGTTGTGGTTTACCTTGTCACAGTTACATTTTCTTGATTTTTTGTTTTTTCAAAGTTCATTTTGAATTTCTTTCGTTGAAATGCAAGAGTTGGAATATTTCAGTAGTGTTTTGGATGTGATTTACCTTGTCACACTTACATTTTCTTGATTTTTTTTTTTCAAAGGTTCATTTTGAATTTCCTTTCGTTGAAATGCAAGAATTGGAATATTTCAGTAGTGTTTGGTTGTGGTTTACATTGTCACACTTACATTTTCTTGATTTTTCAAAGTTCATTTTGAATTTCTTTCGTTGAAATGCAAGAGTTGGAATATTTTAGTAGTGTTTTGGTTGTGGTTTTACCTTGTCACAGTTACATTTTCTTGATTTTTTCAAAGTTCCCATTTTGAATTTCTTTTCTTTGTTTGAAATGCAAGAATTGGATTATTTCACTAGTGTTTGGTAGTGGTTTACCCTGTCACAGTTACATTTTCTTGATTTTTTTTTCAAAGTTCATTTTTGAATTTTTTTAGTCGTGAAATGCAAGAGTTGGAATATTTCAGTAGTGTTTGGTTGTGGTTTACCTTGTCACAGTTATATTTTCTTGATTTTTTTCAAAGTTCATTTTGAATTTCCTTCGTTGAAATGCAAGAGTTGGAATATTTCAGTAGTGTTTGGTTGTGGTTTACCGTGTCATAGTTACATTTTCTTGATTTTTTTCAAAGTTCATTTTTGAATTTCTTTCGTTGAAATGCAATAGTTGGAATATTTCAGTAGTGTTTGGTTGTGGTTTACCTTGTCACAGTTACATTTTCTGGATTTTTCAAAGTTCATTTTGAATTTCCTTCCTTGAAATGCAAGAGTTGGAATATTTCAGTAGTGTTTTTGGTTGTGGTTTAACCGTGTCACAGTTACATTTTCTTGATTTTTCAAAGTTCATTTTTGAATTTCTTCGTTGAAATGCAAGAGTTGGAATATTTCAGTAGTGTTTGGTTGTGGTTTACCTTGTCACAGTTACATTTTTTTTTGATTTTTCAAAGTTAATTTTGAATTTCTTTCATTGAAATGCAAGAGTTGGAATATTTTCAGTAGTGTTTGGTTGTGGTTTACCTTGTCACAGTTACATTTTTCTTGATTTTTCAAAGTTCATTTTGAATTTCTTTCGTTGAAATGCAAGAGTTGGAATATTTTTCAGTAGTGTTTGGTTTGGGGTTTACCTTGTCACAGTTACATTTTTCTTGACTTTTCAAAGTTCATTTTGAATTTCTTTCGTTGAAATGCAAGAGTTGGAATATTTCAGTAGTGTTTGGTTGTGGTTTACCATGTCACAGTTACATTTTCTTGATTTTTCAAAGTTCATTTTGAATTTCTTTCGTTGAAATGCAAGAGTTGGAATATTTCAGTAGTGTTCGGTTGTTTGATTGTGGTTTACCCTTGTCACAGTTACATTTTTCTTGATTTTTTCAAAGTTCATTTTGAATTTCTTTCGTTGAAATGCAAGAGTTTTGGAATATTTCAGTAGTGTTTGGTTGTGGTTTACCGTGTCACAGTTACATTTTCTTGATTTTTCAAAGTTCATTTTGAATTTCTTTCGTTGAAATGCAAGAGTTGGAATATTTCAGTAGTGTTTTGGTTGTGGTTTACCTTGTCACAGTTTACATTTTCTTGGATTTTTCAAAGTTCATTTTGTGAATTTCCTTTTCGTTGAAATGCAAGAGTTGGAATATTTCAGTAGTGTTTTGGTTGAGGTTTACCGTGTCACAGTTACATTTTCTTGATTTTTTCAAAAGTTCATTTTGAATTTCTTTCATTGAAATGCAAGAGTTGGAATTTTTTTCAGTAGTGTTTGGTTGTGGTTTACCTTGTCACAGTTTGACATTTTTCTTGATTTTTCAAAGTTCATTTTTGAATTTCTTTCATTGAAATGCAAGAGTTGGAATATTTCAGTAGTGTTTGGTTGTTGTTTTTACCTTGTCACAGTTACATTTTTTTTTTCTTGATTTTTTCAAAGTTCATTTTGAATTTCTTTCGTTGAAATGCAAGAGTTTGGAATATTTCAGTAGTGTACTGTTGTAGTTTACCTCATGTCACAGTTACAGTTTAATTTTTTTTTTCAAAATTCATTTTGAATTTTCTTTCGTTTGAAATGCAAGAGTTGGAATATTTTCAGTAGTGTTTTCGTTGTGGTTTACCTTGTCACAGTTACATTTTCTTGATTTTTCAAAGTTCATTTTGAATTTCTTTCATTGAAATGCAAGAGTTGGAATATTTTCAGTAGTGTTTGGTTGTGGTTTTACCTTGCCACAGTTACATTCTCTTAATTTTTTCAAAGTTCATTTTGAATTTCTTTCGTTGAAATGCAAGAGTTGGAATATTTCAGTTGTGTTTTTCGTTGTGGTCTTACCTTGTCACAGTTACATTTTCTTGATTTTTCAAAGTTCATTTTGAATTTCTTTTGTTGAAATGCAAGAGTTGGAATATTTCAGTAGTGTTTTGGTTGTGGTTTACCTTGTCACAGTTACATTTTTCTTGATTTTTCAAAGTTCATTTTGAATTTCTTTCGTTGAAATGCAAGAGTTGGAATGTTTCAGTAGTGTTTGGTTGTGGTTTACCGTGTCACAGTTACATTTTCTTGATTTTTTCACAGTTCATTTCGAATTTCTTTCGTTGAAATGCAAGAGTTGGAATATTTTCAGTAGTGTTTGGTTGTGGTTTACCTTGTCACAGTTACATTTTCCTGATTTTTCAAAGTTCATTTTTGAATTTCTTTCATTGAAATGCAAGAGTTGGAATATTTCAGTAGTGTTTGGTTGTGGTTTACCTTGTCACAGTTACATTTTCTTGATTTTTTCAAAGTTTATTCTGAATTTTTTCGTTGAAATGCAAGAGTTGGAATATTTCGGTAGTGTTTGGTTATGGTTTACCTTGTCAGAGTTACATTCTCTTGATTTTCAAAGTTCATTTTGAATTCTTTTTCGTTGAAATGCAAGAGTTGGAATATTTCAGTAGTGTTTGGTTGGTTCACCTGTCACAGTTACATTTTCTTGATTTTTCAAAGTTCATTTTGACTTCTTTCGTTGAAATGCAAGAGTTGGAATATTTCAGTAGTGTTTTGGTTGTGGTTTACCTTGTCATGGTTACATTTTCTTAATTTTTTCAAAGTTCGTTTTGAATTTCTTTCGTTGAAATGCAAGAGTTGGAATATTTCAGTTTGTGTTTCGTTGTGGTTTACCTTGTCACAGTTACATTTTCTTGGTTTTTCAAAGTTCCATTTTGAATTTCTTTCGTTGAAATGCAAGAGTTGGAATATTTCACTAGTGTTTTTGTTGTGGTTTACCTTGTCACATTTACACACATGTATACACATGTACACACATGTGCTTATCATGAGTGCTCATGATAAGTTAACCTAACCTTTTCCGGTGAGTATGGTTAGGTTAGACTAGATTAAGTTAGTGTTAGATTAGGTTAGGTTAAGTTAGCCTACGTACGCTTCACTTAGGTTAGCTTAGGTTAGGTGAGAGTTTAGGTTAGGTTAGGTTAAGAAGGTTAGGTTTAGAGGTTAGGTTAGGTACGTACGCGCGCGCACGTAGGCTAACCTAGCCTAACCTAACTTAACCTAACCTAACTTAATCTAACCTAACCTAACCTAATCATACACCTAACTTTTCGCAATGTCTCTCACCTAACCTAAGCTAACCTAAGTGAAGCGTACGTGAGGCTAACCTAACCTAATCAACCTAACTTAATCTAGTCTAACCTAACCATACTCACCGGAAAAGGTTTAGGTTAACTTATCATGAGCACTCATGATAAGCACATGTGTGGTACATGTGTATACATGTGTGTAAATGTGAACAAGGTAAACCACAACCAAACACTAGTGAAATATTCCAACTCTTGCATTTCAACGAAAGAAATTCAAAATGAACTTTGAAAAAACAAGAAAATGTAACTGTGACAAGGTAAACCACAACGAAACACAACTGAAATATTCCAACTCTTGCATTTCAACGAAAGAATTCAAAATGAACTTTGAAAAATTAAGAAAATGTAACCCATGACAAGGTAAACCACAACCAAACACTACTGAAATATTCCAACTCTTGCATTTCAACGAAAGAAGTTTCAAAATGAACTTTGAAAAATCAAGAAAATGTAACTGTGACAAGGTGAACCACAACCAAACACTACTGAAATATTCTAACTCTTGCATTTCAACGAAAGAAATTCAAAATGAACTTTGAAAAATCAGAGAATGTAACTCTGACAAGGTAAACCATAACCAAACACTACTGAAATATTTCCAACTCTTGCATTTCAACGAAAAAAATTCAGAATAAACTTTGAAAAATCAAGAAAATGTAACTGTGACAAGGTAAACCACAACCAAACACTACTGAAATATTCCAACTCTTGCATTTCAATGAAAGAAATTCAAATGAACTTTGAAAAATCAGGAAATGTAACTGTGACAAGGTAAACCACAACCAAACACTACTGAAATATTCCAACTCTTGCATTTAAAGAAAGAAATTTGAAATGAACTTTGAAAAATCAAGAAAATGTAACTGTGACACGGTAAACCACAACCAAACACTACTGAAACATTCCAACTCTTGCATTTCAACGAAAGAAATTCAAAATGAACTTTGAAAAATCAAGAAAATGTAACTGTGACAAGGTAAACCACAACCAAACACTACTGAAATATTCCAACTCTTGCATTTCAACGAAAGAAATTCAAAATGAACTTTGAAAATCAAGAAAAATGTAACTGTGACAAGGTAGACCACAACGAAACACAACTGAAATATTCCAACTCTTGCATTTCAACGAAAGAAATTCAAAATGAACTTTGAAAAATCAAGAGAATGTAATTGTGCTAAGGTAAACCACAACCAAACACGACTGAAATATTCCAACTCTTGCATTTCAATGAAAGAAATTCAAAATGAACTTTGAAAATCAGAAAATGTAACTGTTACAAGGTAAACCACAACGAAACCTACTGAAATATTCCAACTCTTGCATTTCAACGAAAGAAATTCAAAATGAACTTTGAAAAATTAAGAAAATGTAACTGTGACAAGGTAAACCACAACCAAACACTACTGAAATATTCCAACTCTTGCATTTCAACGAAAGAAATTCAAAATGAACTTTGAAAAATTAAGGGACTGTAACTGTGACATGGTAAACTACAACAGCACACTACTGAAATATTCCAACTCTTGCATTTCAATGAAAGAAATTCAAAATGAACTTTGAAAAATCAAGAAAATGTAACTGTGACAAGGTAAACCACAACCAAAAACTACTGAAATATTCCAACTCTTGCATTTCAATGAAAGAAATTCAAAATGAACTTTGAAAAATCAGGAAAATATAACTGTGACACGGTAAACCACAACCAAACACTACTGAAATATTCCAACTCTTGCATTTCAACGAAAGAAATTCGAAATGAACTTTGAAAAAATCAAGAAAATGTAACTGTGACACGTAAACCTCAACCAAACACTACTGAAATATTCCAACTCTTGCATTTCAACGAAGGAAATTCAAAATGAACTTTGAAAAATCCAGAAAATGTAACTGTGACAAGGTAAACCACAACCAAACACTACTGAAATATTCCAACTCTTGCATTTCAACGAAAGAAATTCGAAATGAACTTTGAAAAATCAAGAAAATGTAACTGTGACACGGTGAACCAAAAACCAAACACTACTGAAATATTCCAACTCTTGCATTTCAACGAAGGAAATTCAAAATGAACTTTGAAAATCAAGAAAATGTAACTGTGACAAGGTAAACCACAATCAAACAACCAAACACTACTGAAATATTCCAACTCTTGCATTTCAACGAAAGAAATTCAAAATGAACTTTGAAAAATCAAGAAAATGTATCTGTGACATGGTAAACCACAACCAACACTACTGAAATATTCCAACTCTTGCATTTCAACGAAAGAAATTCAAAATGAACTTTGAAAAGTCAAGAAAATGTAACTGTGACAAGGTAAACCCCCAACCAAAACACCACTGAAATATTCCAACTCTTGCATTTCAACGAAAGAAATTCAAAATGAACTTTGAAAAATCAAGAAAATGTAACTGTGACAAGGTAAACCACAACCAAACACTACTGAAATATTCCAACTCTTGCATTTCAATGAAAGAAATTCAAAATGAACTTTGAAAAATCAGGAAAAATATAACTGTGACACGGTAAACCACAACCAACACTACTGAAATATTCCAACTCTTTGCATTTCAACGAAAGAAATTCGAAATGAACTTTGAAAAATCAAGAAAATGTAACTGTGACACGGTAAACCTCAACCAAACACTACTGAAATATTCCAACTCTTGCATTTCAACGAAGGAAATTCAAATGAACTTTGAAAAATCAAGAAAATGTAACTGTGACAAGGTAAACCACAACCAAACACTACTGAAATATTCCAACTCTTGCATTTCAACGAAAGAAATTCAAAATGAACTTTGAAAATCAAGAAAATGTAACTGTGACAAGGTAAACCACAACGAAACACAACTGAAATATTCCAACTCTTGCATTTCAACGAAAGAAATTCAAAATGAACTTTGAAAAATCAAGAGAATGTAATTGTGCTAAGGTAAACCACAACCAAACACGACTGAAATATTCCAACTCTTGCATTTCAATGAAAGAAATTCAAAATGAACTTTGAAAAATCAAGAAAATGTAACTGTTACAAGGTAAACCACAACGAAACACTACTGAAATATTCCAACTCTTGCATTTCAACGAAAGAAATTCAAAATGAACTTTGAAAAATTAAGAAAATGTAACTGTGACAAGGTAAACCACAACCAAACACTACTGAAATATTCCAACTCTTGCATTTCAACGAAAGAAATTCAAATGAACTTTGAAAAATTAAGGGACTGTAACTGTGACATGGTAAACTACAACAAGCACACTACTGAAATATTCCAACTCTTGCATTTCAATGAAAGAAATTCAAAATGAACTTTGAAAAATCAAGAAAATGTAACTGTGACAAGGTAAACCACAACCAAAAACTACTGAAATATTCCAACTCTTGCATTTCAATGAAAGAAATTCAAAATGAACTTTGAAAAATCAGGAAAATATAACTGTGACACGGTAAACCACAACCAAACACTACTGAAATATTCCAACTCTTGCATTTCAACGAAAGAAATTCGAAATGAACTTTGAAAAATCAAGAAAATGTAACTGTGACACGGTAAACCTCAACCAAACACTACTGAAATATTCCAACTCTTGCATTTCAACGAAGGAAATTCAAAATGAACTTTGAAAAATCCAGAAAATGTAACTGTGACAAGGTAAACCACAACCAAACACTACTGAAATATTCCAACTCTTGCATTTCAACGAAAGAAATTCGAAATGAACTTTGAAAAATCAAGAAAATGTAACTGTGACCACGGTGAACCAAAACCAAACACTACTGAAATATTCCAACTCTTGCATTTCAACGAAGGAAGAATTTCAAAATGAACTTTGAAAAATCAAGAAAATGTAACTGTGACAAGGTAAACCACAAATCAAACAACCAAACACTACTGAAATATTCCAACTCTTGCATTTCAACGAAAGAAATTCAAAATGAACTTTGAAAAATCAAGAAAATGTATCTGTGACATGGTAAACCACAACCAAACACTACTGAAAATTCCAACTCTTGCTTTTCAACGAAAGAAATTCAAAATGAACTTTGAAAAGTCAAGAAAATGTAACTGTGACAAGGTAAACCCCAACCAAACACCACTGAAATATTCCAACTCTTGCATTTCAACGAAAGAAATTCAAAATGAACTTTGAAAAATCAAGAAAATGTAACTGTGACAAGGTAAACCACAACCAAACACTACTGAAAAATTCCCAACTCTTGCATTTCAATGAAAGAAATTCAAAATGAACTTTGAAAAATCAGGAAAATATAACTGTGACAACGGTAAACCACAACCAAACACTACTGAAATATTCCAACTCTTGCATTTCAACGAAAGAAATTCGAAATGAACTTTGAAAAATCAAGAAAATGTAACTGTGACAACGGTAAACCTCAACCAAACACTACTGAAATATTCCAACTCTTGCATTTCAACGAAGGAAATTCAAAAATGAACTTTGAAAAATCCAGAAAATGTAACTGTGACAAGGTAAACCCACAACCAAACACTACTGAAATATTCCAACTCTTGCATTTCAACGAAAGAAATTCGAAATGACTTTGAAAAATCAAGAAAATGTAACTGTGACACGGTGAACCAAACCAAACACTACTGAAATATTCCAACTCTTGCATTTCAACGAAGGAAATTCAAAATGAACTTTGAAAAATCAAGAAAATGTAACTGTGACAAGGTAAACCACAATCAAACAACCAAACACTACTGAAATATATTCCAACTCTTGCATTTCAACGAAAGAAAATTCAAATGAACTTTGAAAAATCAAGAAAATGTATCTGTGACATGGTAAACCACAACCAAACACTACTGAAATATTCCAACTCTTGCATTTCAACGAAAGAAATTCAAAATGAACTTTGAAAAGTCAAGAAAATGTAACTGTGACAAGGTAAACCCCAACCAAACACCACTGAAATATTCCAACTCTTGCATTTCAACGAAAGAAATTCAAATGAACTTTGAAAAATCAAGAAAATGTAACTGTGACAAGGTAAACCACAACCAAACACTACTGAAATATTCCAGCTCTTAGCATTTCAATGAAAGAAATTCAAAATGAACTTTGAAAATCAGGAAAATGTAACTGTGACAAGGTAAACCACAACCAAACACTACTGAAATATTCCAACTCTTGCATTTCAACGAAAGAAATTCGAAATGAACTTTGAAAAAAAATCAAGAAAATGTAACTGTGACAACGGTAAACCACAACCAAACACTACTGAAATATTCCAACTCTTGCATTTCAAGGAAGGAAATTCAAATGAACTTTGAAAAATCCAGAAAATGTAACTGTGACAAGGTAAACCACAACCAACACTACTGAAATATTCCAACTCTTGCATTTCAACGAAGAAATTCGAAATGAACTTTGAAAAATCAAGAAAATGTAACTGTGGACACGGTAAACCACAACCAAACTACTGAAATATTCCAACTCTTGCATTTCAACGAAGGAAATTCAAAATGAACTTTGAAAAATCAAGAAAATGTAACTGTGACAAGGTAAACCACAACCAAACACTACTGAAATATTCCAACTCTTGCATTTCACTAAAAATTCAAAATGAACTTTTGAAAAATCAAGAAAATGTAACTGTGACAGGGTAAACCACTACCAAACACTAGTGAAATAATCCAACTCTTGCATTTCAACGAAAGAAATTCAAAATGAACTTTGAAAAATCAAGAAAATGTAACTGTGACAAGGTAAACCACAACCAAACACTACTAAAATATTCCAATTCTTGCATTTCAACGAAAGAAATTCAAAATGAACTTTGAAAAATCAAGAAAATGTAAGTGTGACAATGTAAACCACAACCAAACACTACTGAAATATTCCAATTCTTGCATTTCAACGAAGAAATTCAAAATGAAATTAAAAAAAAATGAACCTTAAAAAATCAAGAAAATGTAAGTGTGACAAGGTAAATCACATCCAAACACTACTGAAATATTCCAACTCTTGCATTTCAACGAGAGAAATTCAAAATGAACTTTGAAAAATCAGAAAATGTAACTGTGACAAGGTAAACCACAACCAAACACTACTGAAATATTCCAACTCTTGCATTTCAACGAAAGAAATTCAAAATGAACTTTGAAAAATCAAGAAAATATAACTGTGACAAGGTAAACCACAACCAAACACTACTGAAATATTCCAACTCTTGCATTTCAACGAAATAAATTCAAAATGAACTTTGAAAAATCAAGAAAATGTAACTGTGACAAGGTAAACCACAACCAAACACTACTGAAATATTCCAACTCTTGCATTTCAACGAAAGAAATTCAAAATGAACTTTGAAAAATCAAGAAAATGTAGCTGTGACACTGTAAACCACAACCAAACACTACTGAAATATTCCAACTTGCATTTCAACGAAAGAAATTCAAATGAACTTTGAAAAAAATCAAGAAAATGTAACTGTGACAAGGTAAACCACAACAAACACTACTGAAAATATTCCAACTCTTGCATTTCAACCAAAGAAATTCAAAATGAACTTTGAAAAATTAAGAAAATGTAGCTGTGACAATGTAAACCACAACCAAACACTACTGAAATATTCCAACTCTTGCTTTTGAACAAAAGATATTCAAAATGAACTTTGAAAAATCAAGAAAATGTAACTCTGACAAGGTAAACCACAACAACACTACTGAAATATTCCAACTCTTGCCTTTCAACAAAGAATTCAAAATGAACTTTGAAAAATTAAGAAATGTAACAGTGACAATGTAAACCACAACCAAACACTACTGAAATATTCCAACTCTTGCATTTCAATGAAAGAAATTCAAAATGAACTTTGAAAAATCAAGAAAATGTAACTGTGACAAGGTAAACCACAACGAAACACTACTGAAATATTCCAACTCTTGCATTTCAACGAAAGAAATTCAAATGAACTTTGAAAAATTATGAAAATGTAGCTGTGACAAGGTAAACCACAACCAAACACTACTGAAATATTCCAACTCTTGCATTTCAACAAAGAAATTCAAAATGAACTTTGAAAAATTAAGGGACTGTAACTGTGACAAGGTAAACTACAACAGCACACTACTGAAAATATTCCAACTCTTGCATTTCAACGAAAGAAATTTCAAAATGAACTTTGAAAAATCAAGAAAATGTAACTGTGAGAAGGTAAACCACAACCAAACACTACTGAAATATTCCAACTCTTGCATTTCAATGAAAGAAAATTCAAAATGAACTTTGAAAAATCAAGAAGATGTAACTGTGACAAGGTAAACCACAACCAAACACTACTGAAATATTCCAGCTCTTGCATTTCAATGAAAGAAATTCAAAATGAACTTTGAAAAATCAGGAAAAATGTAACTGTGACAAGGGTAAACCACAACAAACACTACTGAAATATTCCAACTCTTGCATTTCAACGAAAGAAATTCGAAATGAACTTTGAAAAATCAAGAAAATGTAACTGTGACACGGGGTAAACCAATAACCAACACTATTGAAATATTCCAACTCTTTCAACGAAGGAAATTCAAAATGAACTTTGAAAAATCCAGAAAATGTAACTGTGGCACAAGTAAACCCACAACCAAACACTACTGAAATATTCCAACTCTTGCATTTCAACGAAAGAAATTCGAATGAACTTTGAAAATCAAGAAAATGTAACTGTGACAAGGTAAAACCACAACCAAACACTACTGAAATATTCCAACTCTTGCATTTCAACGAAGAAATTCAAAATGAACTTTGAAAGAACAAGAAAATGTAACTGTGACAAGGTAAACCACACCCAACACTACTGAAAAATATTCCAACTCTTGCATTTCAACGAAAAAAATTCAAAATGAACTTTGAAAAATCAAGAAAATGTAACTGTGACAGGGTAAACCACTACCAAACACTAGTGAAATATTCCAACTCTGCATTTCAACGAAAGAAATTCAAATGAACTTTGAAAAATCAAGAAAATGTAACTGTGACAAGGTAAACCACAACCAAACACTACTAAATATTCCAACTCTTGCATTTCAACGAAAGAAATTCAAAATGAACTTTGAAAAATCAAGAAAATGTAAGTGTGACAATGTAAACCACAACCAAACACTACTGAAATATTCCAACTCTTGCATTTCAACGAAATAAATTCAAAATGAACTTTGAAAAATCATGAAAATGTAACTGTGACAAGGTAAACCACAACCAAACACTACTGAAATATTCCAACTCTTACATTTCAATGAAAGAAATTCAAAATGAACTTTGAAAAAAATCAAGAAAATGTAACTGTGACAAGGTAAACCACAACCAAAACACTACTGAAAATATTCCAAGTCTTGCATTTCAACGAAAAAATTCAAATGAACTTTGAAAAATTAAGAAAAATGTAACTGTGACAAGGTAAACCACAACCAAACACTACTGAAATATTCCAACTCTTGCATTGTCAACGAAAGAAATTCAAAATGAACTTTGAAAAATCAAGAAAATGTAACTGTGACAAGGTAAACCACAACCAAACACTACTGAAATATTCCAACTCTTGCATTTCAATGAAAGAAATTCAAAATGAACTTTGAAAAATCAAGAAAATGTAACTGTGACAAGGTAAAACCAAACACTACTAAAATATTCCAACTCTTGCATTTCAATGAAAGAAATTCAAAATGAAACTTTGAAAAATCAAGAAAATGTAACTGTGACAAGGTAAACATAATCAAACACACTACTGAAATATTCCAACTCTTGCCTTTCAACAACGAAGAAATTCAAAATGAACTTTGAAAAATCAAGAAAATGTAACTGTGACAAGTAAACCACAACCAAAACACTACTGAAATAATTCCAACTCTTGCATTTCAAACGAAGGAATTCAAATGAACTTTGAAAAATCAGACGTTTGGAGGTTGGGAGGGGCCGTGGGGAGGGGGGGGTCGTTCTGTGTCCTCAATGCAAAAACACACTACTGGTGACACGGTAAACCACAACCAAACACTACTGAAATATTCCAACTCTTGCATTTCAACGAAAGAAATTCAAATGAACTTTGAAAAATCAAGAAAATGTAACTGTGACAACGGTAACCTCAACCAAACACTACTGAAATATTCCAACTCTTGCATTTCAACGAAGGAAATTCAAACATGAACTTTGAAAAAATCCAGGAAAATGGTGTGACATGGTAAACCACAACCAAACACTACTGAATATTCCAACTCTTGCATTTCAACGAAAGAAATTCAAAATGAGATCTTTGAAAAATCAAGAAAATGTAACTGTGACACGGTAAAGCCACAACCAAACACTATCCTGAAGATACTTCCAACTCTTGCATTTCAACGAATGCCGATAATTATCAATGTCAATGAACTTTGAAAAGATCAAGAAAAATGTAACTGTGATAGGTAAACACATCAAGACCCAAAACACTAACTGAAATATTCCTAACTCTTTTGCATTTCAAAAACGAAAGAAATTCAAAATGAAACTTTGAAAAATCAAGAAATGTAACTGTGACAAGGTTAAACCACAACCAAACCACTACTGAAATAATTCCAACTCTTTCATTTCAACGAAAGAAATTCTAAATGAACTAAACTTTGAAACTCAAGAAATTAACTGTGACAAGGCAAACCACAAACCAAAACACTACTGAAATATATTCCAACTCTTGCATTTCAACGAAAGAAATTCAAAATGAAACTTTGACAAAATCAAGAAAAATGTACCTGTGCCAAGGTAAACCACAACCAAGACACTACTGAAATATTCCAACTCTTGACATTTCAAACGAAAGAAATTCAAAATGAACTTTGAAAAATCCTTTGGAAAAAAATAACTGTGACACTGGTAAACCAGCAACCAAACAACACTACTGAAATTATTCCAACTCTTGCATTTCAACGAAAGAAATTCAAAATGAACTTTGAAAAATGCAAGAAACATGTAACTGTGACACGGTAAAACCACAACCAAAAACACACTGAAATATTCCAACTCTTGCTTTCAAACTAAAGAAATTCGAAAGGATACTTCAAAATGAACTTTGAAAAGAATCAGAAAATGTTAACTGTGACACCAGGTAAACCACAACCAAACACATAACTGAAATATTCACAACTCTTGCATTTCAACGAAATAAATTCAAAATGAACTTTGAAAAATCAGAAAATGTAACTGTGACAAGGTAAACCACAACCAAACACTACTGAAATATTCCAACTCTTGCATTTCAACGAAAGAAATTCAAAGATGAACTTTGAAAAATCAAGAAACTGTAATTGTGGACAAGGTAAACCACAACCAAACACTACTGAAATATTCCAACATCTTGCATTTCAAACGAAGGAAATTCAAAATGAACTTTGAAAAATCAAGAAAAGGTAACTGTGACAAGGTAAACTCCAATTCAAAAACCAAACACTACTGAAACTATTCAACTCTTGCATTTCAACGAAAGAAAGAAATTCAAAATGAACTTTGAAAAAATCAAGAAAATGTAAACTGTGACAAGGAAATAACCACAACCACAAACACTACTGAAATATTCCACTCTTGCATTTCAACGAAAGAAATTCAAATGAAACTTTTGAAAAAATCAAGAAATTGTAACTGTGACAAAGGTAAAACCTACAACCAAACACTACTGAAATATGTCCAACTCTTGCATTTCAACGAAAGAAATTCAAAATGACCTTTGAAAATCAAGAAATGTACTGTGACAAGGTAAACTCACAAACCAAAACACTACTGAAATATTTCCAACTCTTGCATTTTCAATGAAGAAAAACATTCAAAATGAACTTTGAAAAATCAATGAAAATATAACTGTGACAACGGTAAAAACCACAACCAAACACTACTGAAATATCTCCAACTCTTGCATTTCAAAAACGAAAGAAATTCGAAATGAACTTTGGAAAAATCAAGAAAATGTAACTGTGACAAGGGTAGACAACCTCAACCAAACACGAATACTTGAAATATTCCACATCCTTGCATTTTCAAAACGAAAGAAATATTCAAAATGAACTTTGAAAAATCAAGAAAATGTACTGGGACAAGGGGTAAACCACATACAAACAAAGACCACTGAAATATTCAAATCTTCGTCTTGCATTTCAACGAAGAGAAATTCCACACCTGAACTTTGACACACCTCCAACGCCAAAATGTGAACTGTGACCCTGGTAAACCCTAACCAACCACTCACTGAACATATTCCAACTCTTGCATTTCACCCGAAACGCAAATTCAACCACGTGACACTTTTGAAACCATCAAGAACATTTCACCTGTAGCACATGGGTAAAACCCCAACCACGCACACTACATGACCCTCTTCCCACTCTTGCATCTCCAACGAAAGCAATTTCAAAATTAACGTCGTGACACAACTCAGACGAAAATGTAGGGGGAGGGGCCCGGTGGGGAGTGGCTCCGTTCTGTGTCCTCGGCAAACCACTACTGTGACACGGTAAACCCAACGAACACTACTGAAATATTCCCACTCTATGCATTTCAACGAAAGAAATTCAAAATGAACTTTTTTTTCTTGAAAAATCAAGAAAATGTAAACGGTGGGACAAGGGTAAACCCACAACCCAAACACTACTGCAATATTCAACTCTTGCATTCACGAAGAAATTCAAATGAACTTTGAAAAATCCCAGAAAATGTAACTGTGACAAGGTAAACCCAACCAAACACTACTGAAATATTCCAACTCTGCATTTCAACGAAAGAAATTCGAACTGACTTTGAAAAACTCAAGAAAAATGTAAACTGTGACACCGGTGAACCAAACAAAACACTACTGAAAATATTCCCACTCTTGCTTTTCACGAAGGAAATTCAAAATGAACTTGAAAATCAAGAAAATGTACTGTGACAATGTAAACCACAACGAAACACTACTGAAATATTCCAAGTCTGCAGTCCACGAAAGGCACATTCAAAATGAACTTTGAAAAATTAAGAAAATGTAACTGTGACAAGTAAACCACAACCAAACACTACTGAAATATTCCAACTCTTGCATTTTCAACGGAAAAAAAAAAAAAGAAATGCAATGAACTTTGAAAAATCAGAAATGTAAACTGTGACGACGGTAAACCAAAACCAAACACTACTGACATCATTCAACTCTTGCATTCACTGAAAGAAATTCAAAATG